>JAHWGI010000299.1:50000-297500 GCA_029379305.1 Frankliniella fusca
ACTCCGCCTAGCCCCACCACGAAAAACTATCCCCTTCTCCTGGTGATTTCAGCTGACAAGTCGAGCATTACCATAGCAACTGAAATTTCAATTCAAATTTACAGAAAATCTGTAGTTTAAATTTCTATTTAACTTTCAGAGTGAGTATACAAGTTTACATACTATAACTGTAGGTAATATTATAAAAATCGTTGGAGCGGATTTTTTCTTCCCGTAAGGGGCCATATAAAACATTTGACAGACGTTTCAAAGCGATTTTAGAAGGCAACTCCGTTGCCTAAAAAACAGGGAGAAGAAGGAGAGAGGAGAAGTTTTGTGGTTTAATGCTTCGCCCGCTACAATCCCCGCGTTTTCAGCCCCCACCCCCAGCCCCCACTTCCTCGGCCGTAATTTAACGCCGCCCGGCCTTACGCTGAAGGTTTTTGGCGGGAAATCCCCGCAGCAGAGTAATCAATTGCTCTGCCTCGCTTCGTGGCGGGGCAGGGCGGACCACGCGACGTGTCGCGCCGCGTCACTCACCAAAAAGGGGTTGCAAGCGCTATATCTTTTTCTTTTTTTTTTTTTCAAATCTTTTTCTTTCCTTTTTCTTTTCCTTGGGCCCGTGACTACCTGTGCGGTTCCGCTGAGTGGAGGGAGGGAGGGACTCTCCACGCTGCCGGCAGGAGGCGCGGCGCGGAGGGGCGTTTCTGCCGGCGGCGGGGCGGGGCGGGGCAGAGGCGGGGCGGGGTGGGGTGGGGTGGGGCGGGCGGGGGTGTCCGAACCTAATTGGGTTTTATGGTGAAACCCCATTTTGGAGGCCGTGGCGCGGTGCGCTCCACCTCAGCACCGCACCGCCGCCGTCATAGCCAGCGAGGAGAGCAAAAAGACTCGCAGGGAATGCCTGTCTCTCTCTCTCTCTCTCTCTCTCTCGACCACCCTCTCTCTATCCCATCTCTCTCCCTCCCTCTTTCTCTCTCCCCCTTGCGGGGATATGCACCCTGGGCGACCGCCCACAACATTCGCAGACCGCCGCCGCGCCGCACTGAGGCTTTACATTAAAAGTTTAAAAAAAAAAAAAAATGCACGGAAGAGCGAGAGGGAGAGCGAGAAAGAGAGAGAGGGACAGATGGACGGGGGGTGAGAGAGAGAGAGAGAGAGAGAGAGAGAGAGAGAGAGAGAGAGAGAGAGAGAGAGAGAGAGAGAGAGAGAGAGAGAGAAATGAATGTGGGAAAAAAAAGAGGGTATATTTATTTTGAGGTTCCATATTACGTGAGCTCTGGTGCCTCTCCCCGCCCCGCGCGGGATATGAGGAATAATGAGCAGACTCAAATCCCTGCTTACTCACCAACGTCTGCGGCAGAATTTTCATACCTGTCTCATGTCTTTTTTTTTAAAAAATTTTTCTTGTTCCTTTTACTTAAATGTTATGAGAGTTCTTCTTACTACCCGGTGTTTTCCGGCCGGCTGGATTAGTTCTATCATACGCAAGCACTACTTGCCCCCTCATCTCTCTCTCTCTTAGTCTACGCATCTCTGCTGCTGTTGGAGTCGCTTTTTATTTTGTTTCCGTTCTTTTCCACTACGACTGCAGCACAACCAAAAATAAACTTATTTTCTTAAAACAATACAACCTTTTTAAAAAAAATTGGATTCAATATATTTCTAAACTTTTGCTCGCTGTAGGATTAAAAATGTGAAAAATGTCCGAACGGGGCGAGAGAAATCAACGACAGTGAAGGGTAGGAAAAAAAAAGTGTGTGTGTGTGAGAGAGAGGGGGAGAGGGAAAGAGAGAGTGAGGGAGCGAGAGAGAGCGGGCGTGGTCCGGTATTCATTAAAGTGTCGTCACGTGGCCTGGCAGCCTAGTCCGCGGCGGGTGATTCCCCTCGACACGGCGCCGCCCGTCAGGCACGACCCTAATTGATACCCCCTGCTACCCCTCCCCCCTGCAACCCCCCCCCCCTCCCCCCCGGTCCTGCTACCCCCTCTTACCCCCTCTTACCCCCTAGTATCCTCTCCTCCGTTCCCCCGACTCGTCACCTTGTGCTGGGGTCCCGGGGTCCCGCGCGCCGCGGCGGAGGGGGAGGTTCGCTGGAGGGCGATGAGTGACGACCAGTCGGACTGGTGACGACTGGGTGACGGGCGCAGCTCTTTGCCGTCCACCGCGTTGGACGTCAGACGTCAGGCTAATCGCCCATTTCAGGTTTGAAGCCTAAGTATTCGCCTTATTGGTCTTCCACAAGCGTTCTTTCCCCTGTTTTCCTTGCGCTGCGCGGCAATCTCAACACGCAATTCCATCCCCCGGCCTTTTGGTATCCGCCTACAAAGGCGTGCCGGCAGGGCCAGGCCGAAAACGGGTGGGTCGGCCGGGGTGGTTAGGGGGGGGGGGGGGGGTTAGGGGGGGGAGGGGGGGGGGCTGTCGGCAGTCAAGACGACGATGGAATGCCACATGTCCATGGAATGTGGTAATATGATTTGGATATAGAAGGCGCGCAGGGCGAACGCTGCGCGGCGAAAGTTAGTGTTACCGTGCTCGAAGAAAGAGAGAGAGAGAGAGAGAGAGAGAGAGAGAGAGAGAGAGAGAGAGGGAGGGAGAGGGAGGGAGACCAATACAACCCTGGCGAATCCATCACGCGGTGCCCGAAGGCCGGCCTCAGGGGGAGACGGGAGCGCGCGAAGGACGCGGGCAGGAGGTGGTGTCCTGGCGGGGTCACCTCTCCTCCCCCCTAAAGACACCCCGACGTACACATATGGAACCAGCACAACCACAAGCTCCGACACCTCGGCGAGCGACCCGGGCCGATATGGCTCTCCCACCCTTATTCCTCTTCGCCCCCCCCCCCTTTTCCCCCGGCCTCGTCTCCCGTCTCGGGGGGTGGGCAGGGGGTGGGGGGTGGTGGCGCGGTGGCGGGCAGGGGTGGTCCTTTCCGGTCCCACACCATTCGAGGGCAAACGCGTGAGCTAGGGATCCGCCACCGTCGGTTTGGGTCGGGCCGAGCCGGGGCGCGGGGGCGTTTGCATCCTCCCCCTCCACACCCAACTCCTCCATATCTCTCTCGCTCTCTCTCTCTCTCTCTCACTCGCTATAGCTGTCTCCCTTTCTCTCGCTCTCTCGTACCGCACACTAGCCGACTGGCCAGCAACAGCGAGATGCCCCTTTGTGAAGCCAACCACACGCAGATTTATGGAATCAGACTGGCTCCCAACACGATCCAGTCTGGCATCTCTCTTTCTCTCTTCCTCTTCCTCTCCCTCCCCCCTCTCTCCCTCTTCACTCTCCCTGCAGTCTTCGTTGACGTTACTTTACGTTGAATCATACTTTACTTTAGTACTTTCGAAAACCATTTCATTTACTATCATCTCCGTTGAACCATTTCTTTTAATGACCTTCAAGAAAGCTGTATTATTTTTGTTCCCGACTGCGCTAGAGCGTCGCCCCGCAAACAACTGGACGGTAACTAATTGCCTCGCGGAAAACGCGTTACTGATAACAAAATTAAAATAAAAAAAAAAAAAACAAGACGGCACGACACAGCGCCTGCCGCCGTGTGACGCCGTGGCGGCGGCGCAACGAGCCCGATAGCCGCGCACAGGCCATTTGTCACACGGATACCCGCGTCTGTCACGCGTTACCAAGTGTGTGACAGTCGGGGATTAATAACCAACGCGGAGCGGTAGCGAACAACCCAAAAAAGGGAAAAGTGAATAAAATTTTAAAAAAGGAAACGTCGGCGGAAACTCGTCGTCGTCTGCGGACGGCGAATGGAAGCGATGCCCCCTCCCCCACAGCTCCGGCGCCTCGGTCAGCTGTTGTCGTGCTTTTAAGTCCTACGGCTCCCGTTACTCGCAGGGGTGGGCCGCGGGGGTAATAAGGTTAATGAGAGGCCGCCTCCCTCCTCACGGGGTGCACCGCCAGCCCGGTGAGGCATTTAGCCGCCCGAGTCGTTCTCCTCCGCGCGCCCCTGTCGGAATTTACCTATCTAGCGGGATGCGGAGGAGGGTGCGTGGCGGGGCGGGGCGGGGCGGGGTGGGGCGGGGCGGGGCGGGGCGGGGCGGGGCGGGGTGCTTAAGGGTATGCGGGGGTTATTTGCCCCCCGAGTTTTCATTATATTCCTGGGAGCAGGCGGAGGGCGGCGGCGTAGACACAGTTAAAAAAAAAAATGGTGGCAGGTTTTATCTCTCTCTCTCTTTTTTTTTTTGACTTTGCATCGTGCATGAATATATATATATTCTTCTACTTGGAACCAGGCATGCCTTTTCGTAAAAGTATATACTCATTTCGTTTGGATTTATTTTTAAACAAAATCAAAACAGGCAAGTTTTGTTTTTGTCCTCCGTTCGCGCGTGCTGTGTTGTATTTTTCACGTGGAGCGGCAGCGGCAGGCGAGGTGTTTCGCTCTTCTATTATGCATCGTTCTGCCCTTACTCCATTACGGCGGACGTGGAGGCCCCGCCGGACAGCCAGCCGCTCAGCCCGGCTCGTTTTGTTGATGTTTTGTCTTTGTTGTTGTGCTCACACTGTTAAAATTTTTCCGTAATTTTACGAACAATTTCCGACTAGAAAGTGCTGTGTAAAAACGACATTGTTGTTTTCGAAAATATCGTACGCAAGAGAGGGTTTCTCGTGGCCGGTGTGTCGCGTACGGTGGTGGTGGTACAGTGGTGGTGGGGAGTGTCTGATAGATGGACTCCGTGTAGCTTCAGCCCCTGTCTGCCGCACTCAAAGGATGATACGTGTGGTGATACGTGAAAAACACCAACTTTTTTTTTATTATTATTTTTATTATTTCATTTTTTCCGCCCGGTAGCCCAGCAACGGATCCTGCCTTCCCGTTTCTCCCCCTTTTTTTATGTTTTCTGTTCATTTTATTTGCTCTCAGGAGCAGCAGCGGGCAGTCAGGCCAGGCCCGGGGGGCCACACGATGTGTGTGTGTGTGTGTGTGTGTGTGTGTGTGTGTGTGTGTGTGTGCGCGCGCGCGCGATTGTGGCCGATGCTGAGAGTGACCGATGGATCGGGGACGGAGATGACTTACTGTGTCAACCTGTGCCCTGCCCTCTGGTGCCCTGCTGCGTGCCCCTGCTTCACCCTCCTCTCCACGCACGGTGGCCCCTGTTGACTCCCCCTTCCCCTCCCCCCTCCCCTCCCCCCCTCCCCGTCTCCCCCCCCCCGCCATCCGCTCCCCTTCACCCCCCGTCCTTCTGTCCCTTCACGTTTTTTCCCCTTTTTCTTCCGCCGGCTCTTCCCATATTTTTCCACTCTGCTGTTCCTCGTCATCACACAGAAGCCTTGCCGCTCCCCCCCTCTCCCCCTCCATTAGCAAATGATACCTTAAAACACAACACGTATAGTGATCATAAGTATACCTTAGAACTGTGAGGTGTCAGCTTAGCTTTTACTCTCGAATTCAGAAGCGCCTACCCTGGGTAGTTGGTGCCTTGGGGGACTATTATTGGCTGATTGTCTGAAGCTATTCACGCAAAACATAGCCTTACCCCTTACCCGGTCCGACAGGATGGAGAGCGCCTAGGGCCCCGTATCCTACGTCAAATAATTAACAATATTTGCTGAACATCATATGAATCAGAATGAATTTTATAGTTAGAATTTCCTACATCCTTTACAAAATGGCTGTCTTTTTGCACAGTGCACAAACTTGAATCATCTGCTTGCAATTCCGATCTGGATTTAGATTTTTTTCCCTCGCCTCCGGCAGATGGACAAAAAAGGAATTGAGTAGAAAAATATATAAACACGCAGGCAGGGCGTATTTCCAACGCGATGGCGCGCTTTTCGCCGCTTGCGGCACCATGACACTTCCCGCCCAGTGCACTTCATTTTTCTTCCCTAAGTTTTGTCTGTGTCAGGGAGTGGCTAGCCAAAGAATCGTCGCCGGGCGCGACCCAGCGGGGCGTGGCGGGGCGTGGCGGGGCGGGGCGGGGCGAGGCGTGGCTGGCCGGGCCGGGGTGGGCCGGGGCGGAGTAGGGAGGGCCGGGCCGGCGCCGATGGGGCTCCACAGGGTCTTATCAATATGATGGTGGCTGCCAAGGCCTCGACATTTTATCAAATCAGCAGCCCGGCTGACTCAGCGAGCGTCGCTCACATTTCTCATAAATTTTCGTGTCCTCATACGCCCCACCACGCCCCCCCCCCCCTCTCTCTCTCGCTTTTTATCTCTCTCCCTCCCTTTGTGTTTCCTTTTCTAGACCCCCGTAAGGAAGGGGCGCCTGGATATATGTAAACTGGGCTCTGTAATCCTTCCCAGCTCAGTATTTAAACTCAAGAAAACATTTTCATTTGTTTTATAGTATATTTTTTCTTACCTGCGTTCCTCACCACCTCCCTTTTAAAACTTAAACTTTAGAAAAAATAAAAATAAAAAGTTTTATTGCATGTTTTGTCCCACCTACAATCCCTCTCGCCTCTCTGTTTTTGATACGAAAAACAACGTTTTCCTTGTTGAACACTTGTAAGTGCAAACTACACTCGCAAGTACAGAGCTGCTGAGTTGAACACTTCCGTGATGCGTGTTAATGCGTCGAGGCTCCCATAATTGTTTGCTAAAGGCCTAGAATATCATTTTACGTCGTTACTAAATTTAAAACTTGCCAAATATATCCTAGGCTGGTGTGGAGATCGCGTTTACCAACAGAATGAGATATTTTGCAAGGCGCCGCTGCCTCTGCTCTGCGGAGACTCGTGCTGGTCCAGCAGCGCATGCAGCACCGCTCTAAACAGCCGTGCTGAGAGAGAGAGAGAGAGAGAGAGAGAGAGAGAGAGAGAGAGAGAGAGGCATCTCGTCAGCCCCCTCTCTCTGTCTCTCAAAGGGGCTGGGGGAAGGTCAGAGAGGGAGCGATACACTCATCTTTATTTTATGAAGGCACGGACGGATTGGTAGAGGGGGGGGGGAGGGGGAAGAGTCGCTTTACTCAGTCACACACACACACAACAGAGTGTCGCTCTTCTGGCCTCTTCATTTTTGTTCGTTGAAAGAGCAGTATCCACCCCGAGTGCGTGTTTGTTTGCGTGTTTCCATGGTGAGTGTCGGCTCTAGTCCACTCTACACCCGCGCTGCTGAAACTCGCAGAAGTAAGTGGGAGCTGTGTATTGAGTAAAATGAAGGGGACTTGATGGGCCCGCGGAGCGCTGTGTCCACTGTCCACACGGGCCGAGGGAGTTTCAAGTGCTTTTCCGCTGATCCGTGTACGAGTGAAGCACATGTTTAGCGAAAAGTGCATGGATCTCCACTTTTACACCTCCCATCAGGTGTATGACAAATCTGTCAGATGACTTATTTATTCGCTCTCGTTCTGACACTCGTGCATGTGACACTCGTGCATGTGTGTGACGTTGAGAGAGAGAGAGAGAGAGAGAGAGAGAGAGAGAGAGAGAGAGAGAGAGAGAGAGAGAGAGAGAGAGAGATGTGTAGGACACATCGTGCAACTCACATAGAACTGTGTGTCTCACGCGTTATTCCGGAGAGCCAGTGGTATATCGCACTTTTTCATGTAGTGCTGTTTACTATACTTGAGTTTATAGACGTGAGACTGCAGATGTCATTGTGGAGGTGCAACAGTGCAGGAGTCTTCGAAGCACGAAAGGAAGTGCGGACGGGTTGTGAAGTTCTGGTGGGCTGTATCATCGCTAATGCGCTCTCTACCGGTGGAGCGTGGAAGTGCAGGAAGCCCCCTCCCCCCCCCCTCTCTCTCTCTCTCGTCTCCCTAGGCGCAGCAGCAGCTCTGCTAGGGAGATGGATGGGAAATTGTTTGCCAAATCGGATTATGTACACCGCTTCCACTTAGACGTAATCGATTACACGTCTTTGTAAGCATTGTGGTGGTCGTCGTAGTGGCGGTCTTAGTGGCGGCAGGCACTCGGCAAAAAAAGGGTGCCAGATTTTATTTTTTTAAGAGGTGTGTGTGTGTGTGTGTGTGTGTGTGGGGTTGCAGAAGCTTGTTAGTAAGTTATTGTCGCCCGTTCCAATCTTCTACAGAGTTTCCAGCTCACACGCTCGTAGCCGAGCTCATAGCCTTTTTAACTTCCACATACACACCTCAAGGAAAGCTGTGACTTTCCCTAGAAGTTTGTTGAAGTGGAAAAATAAACACTTCAACCTATGCAACATTCACAAACTTGGGTTTCTAGCTTGTTTTTAGCTATGATACAAGTAATAGCCTCGTGATTCAAAATTCAATTGTGACGATAATTGTAGTAATTCCGTTATTTGTTGTCATTATAAAAAGGTTGCAACCCTCGCTGCAGGAGGTTTCATTTTCCTTAGGAGAAACCATTCGGCTTATTGCACTTATGGCGCTGTGCTTTTCTCTGCTTTTCCAGCCTCTCCCCCCGCCTCTCACACCGCCCTCACCTTTTCGCATTTACTCCCACCTCTTTCTCCTTTACCCGTTTATGACTACCGACGCGGAAAATTGAGCTCCGGGACTGGAAAATTAAAAAAAAAATGTTGCTCTTGCCGCTTGCTTTACGACCATTGATGCTGGGCGCGTTCTAGATGCGATGGAATCTAGGAGGCGAGGCTCCTAACAACGAAAATGTCGCAGGGGAGCGCGGAAGGGAGAGGGCAAGAGAGAAACGAAGAAAGAGAGAGTGAGTGAGTACGTCACGGAGTGACACGGCCATTCTAGAAACAAGAAACCGACCGTGTAATCCGTCTGCGTATGTGGAGAGGACACCTGAAGGCCGCAATAACCTATGGGGAGAGGCAAGAGAGGGTTTCATAAGCCGAAAGGAAGTGTCTCCCACCCGAAAGGAGCTCTGTTCCCCATTGTGGGGGGTGGGGAAAGGAATGATTGCTGCAAGGTACTCACGAGTACTGCCGAGAACTCGCGCAAATTTGAGAGGAAACTTGAAATACTCTGATAAGCGTTCGCATACTCATGAAACTTGGTATAGAGACCCGCGTGGAGAGGGACTCCCTCACTCCCCCCCCCCCTCTGTGTCTCTCACTCTTTGTGGTTTTGCGCCGCCTTCAACGCTTTCTCACATTCTTCACTCTTTGTCGGGGTGCGTCGTACCCTTTGTAGTCACTTGTACAGTTTTTGAGGGCTTCACTCGACCTCTTCATCCAAGCCTCTCCTCTCTCTTTCTCTCCCTCTGCTCTCCCCCTCTCCCCCATCCATCTCTCTTCCCCGCTGCCCTCGGCGCCACCCACCTTCTATGGCGGCATACCGCAACTAGGCCTTTAGTACACTGTCTTCTGCACTGCATCGAAAAAGAGTATTTAACGCCCTTCTGACAGCCCGACAAATGCGCTAAACAAACACAACATCAGCTGAAATAAAAGCAATAACGAAAATTGCCGTCAGTGTGCCTGCAACCTGAGTGAAGCGAACCCCAGGGTACGACGGGTAGCAGTCGCCCCGCGCGCCGTGCAGGTAGGCAACACTCGGGCGCGTGCGCCGTGCGGGACGGCATGCCGAGCCCCTGACTCCTTTTGTCCCATCCAAGTCAAGTCCCAGCTCCTCTCTCTCTCTCTCTCCTCTATTGTTACTGGGGTCTTCCACACAGGCGGTGTCGGCTTGGTCAAAGGCTTTTGAAAGTGGAAAATGAGACGTAAAACGGTGGGGCCGAGTCCCATAAGAGAAACGTCGCGGGTGAGGCTAAGGCCATGGTGTAACTGAGTCCGAAGGAGGAAAAAAAAGATAAACAACAAAATAAACATTACAATAAATGTATGAAGAAAACCCCATGGGCTCAAAATAAATACCTGTGGCAGTTTAAATTGCTTTCTTAAAGGGCATTAGGCATTGTCTCTTTGATTTTCTGCCAGGGCGGAGTTTGGAGTTTGACGTGAGAGTGAGAAGGGTCGAGAGAATGCAGTGCAGTTGTCCTCTCTATTTCACGGCTTGGAAAAAAATTAAAGAAAAAAAGAAAGCCCGGAAAACGTCTCTCGGTCTCGGTAAAAGCAATGTCTCACTTTTTGAGGGATAAGGGAAAACTTTCAGGAATTCCTCAATTATGAGGAAGATTTATCTGATTTTGAGGAAAACTCCTGAGGGTTTGGGCATCTTATCTCTAAAGATGAAGATGATTCCCCCATTCTTTGTGAAGTCTCCCTTCAAACTTTATGTGTTGTTGTTTTTTTTCCCAAATCAGAGAGCTTTTCGAAATTTGTTTTCTTTTTTCCCTCAAAAATGAGACATTTTTTTTTTTTTTACCGTGTGGTCGGGATTAGTATCCGGAGATATGCGTACTTTTTCGGAAATTGTCGCGCGCCGATGTTTTACGTATACCTTTCCGTTGTGACAACATGGTGAAAATGCGGCTTCTGGGTGCTCTTTCTGTACAAAACCCCGACCCCGGCCTTTGCTGAAAGTGTCGGCGGGCGAAGTCTCTCCTCTGCGTTGTATCGACAGCGACTGGTTTATTTGGTACCCTGCGACCCAGGGTCCCAGAGGACCTCTCTATCCTAGGGGACTGAGCGAGAATGCGTGGGATCCAGAGCGAGAGGGAGAGAGAGAGAGAGAGAGAGAGAGAGAGAGAGAGAGAGAGAGAGAGAGAGAGAGAGAGAGAGAGAGAGAGAGAGAGAGAAGGGTTAGGGTGTCGATTGGTTGCAGCGCTGCGCTGCTGTCCGGGCGCCGGCCAGGTGGCCTCTTCCCCATCGAGTTTGGCCGTCACGATCGGACCAGACACCGCTTGGGCTCGGACCTGTGGCGGGGAGGGGCAGGGTGTTAAGATGCGACTTATCTTTTTCTTTATACTTCCGAATTCTTCTTTTGCCAACGGAGTTGCCTTCGAAAATTAATCGAAACGTTAAGTCAGTTGTTTGATATTGCCCCTATACTGGCAAAACAAGGGTAGGAGTTTATGCCTTTCTAGAGCGTGAAGTTTTAATGCCGTTGCAAAGGTGCGAAATGGTCCAAAGGCTTTAAAATTTAACACCTCTGGGCAGTTTTAATGCAGTTTTAATGCCTTTGCAGGAGTGCTAATTTTTAATGCCTTTACAAAGGCATTAAAACCCTTCGAGTCCTACCTTTTTATTTCTAGTGAATGGGGCAAAAAATTCTGGTCCAATGGATTTGGATTAAAATAACCAAAGTTATAGGTTTTTATTGTCTTAGTTTAGTTTTGAAGTTTCATGAAAATTGCGTTTACTGAAATTCTGTAAATTTGAATTAACGTTCTGGTTTCTATGGCAATGCTCTACATGTCGGCACAGTATGAACAAGGGAAGTGAAGGACGTAGGTGCAGCCTCATTTTCTGTGTCATGCGCACTAAACCCTTGTGCATTATGTTGTGCATGAGAGCTGCGGGACTGCGTGCCTTAGTTATGCAGAAAATTTATTCACATTTATGTTTATTTATTTATTTATTTATTTATTTATTTATTTATTTATTTATTTATTTCATATTTGTGCATACGAATGTGTGCAGTTAATGTATTTTTATGGTGCTACTTGCATCATAACTATGGTTGCTCCTAATCCTGCATAACCATGCACAATGCCGTGTCGCCATCTCATGTATTTATAAGCAATTTCAGAGAACTTTCTTTCGATGTCCTCGGTGCATCGCCGACCGTGACAATTTTATTTACGTTCCGCTTCTACGAAATCCTCTATGTTACCGAAACTTATGAAAAAAAAAAAAAGAAGTATGTTGGTAGATTATCATACGGAATAAGTTGGATGCTCATTGCACAGTGACACTGGGTCGGTGCTCTCGGCGCAGGCGAGCCAGTGCTTTGCGCGGGCGCGTGCATTTTTCATGGCCCACCAGGTGGCCCGGTGGCCCCACCCGCCGCCCCCCGGGGGGTTGCTGCAGAACCTCCGCCCACTACCCACCTACGCCCTCGCCGCCCTCGACCCCGCAATCTCTTCCCTCGCGTTCTTCCAATCCTCCCGTTTGCCCAGGGTCGTCTCCAGGGAGACGTGTTTCTCTGTCTGGAGCTGGCTGCTGGGTGGTGGCCGGGGAGGGGAGGGGTGGAAGAGGTTTGCTCCTGGGGTTGGCCTGTGGGTCAGTTGTGGCTGCTCTCTTGTAATTGGCAGAGTCATCCTGTAGACTGTTTTATGAACGACAAACCATTGGTCTCTCTCTCTTCTCTCTTTGCTCAGTTCTGGAGAGCTGATTTTATTTCTAACGCGCACGTGTTTTTCTGTTTCAGGTAGGAGACTCTCGGGGACGACGTTTGGCCAGGGGTCTACCACTTTGAAAAATCGCGTACGAGGATTATAATCAGTCACGATTATATGGTGATTATAAATGATTATTTGAGTTTATCTTTAACATATTTACTGATTATTGGCCAGTAATCACGAGACTTTTGGTCAAATTGGATAATATTTCTCCATATATTTGTCAAAGTTCGTCAATTTTTGGAAATTGTACATGATTATGATTATGTGATTATCAATAACGAGGATTATGGAAGTGGTAGACCCTTGCGTTTGGCTGTGCTCACGGTATGTTGCGCTGGTTCGAAATTGACGCACGTTGAACAGGTTTTTTTTCGTATATGTCTTGTCCAGTCCAGCCGGCCTGCGCGCTATCGGCTTCCACTGACACGGCCAAGAGACGTGAAAGAAACAAGAGTGTCTATTCCAAAGGAGAGCGCCTTCGACCGGGGGGGGGGGGGGGGGAGGGCTATAGAGATAGAGAAGGAAACCGGAAACTATATACTGAAGCTGGGACCCTTCCGGGTGGATGAGGGCAACTTCCGGCCTTCCGTCCGACTATAGGGTCCTTGAGAGGTTACAGGAGGTGGCCGGGTATTGTTGTGAAGGCGCTTTGGACCAATTACGGGGGCGCAGCCTCCGCCCCCACCTACCCGCTCATTACCCCCCCCCCCCCTCCCCCTTTTCGTTCTTCGGGGTCCCCCACCTCTCTTTTGTGATGGTACCCCCCCACCCTCCCCGTGTTTTACGGGCGAAAGCAACGATTGAGGCGGGATGGGCCCTCCTCCCCCTCCCCTGCACCTGCTGCTCCAGACCGGAAGAGACATAGTGTCCGCTTTTCCGGGTTGAGAGCAGGCCTGCTGAAGCCGTTCCGAACCCGGCAACACTCGGCACGGTTCCGGTATAAAATTTACTTTTATCGCATTCGTAATTTTGACATTGGAAATAATTCCCCTCTTTTATATTCATTTGGACAAGAAGAGTGAAAATTTCATGGAGGAGATTGTGTGTGGCCGTCGAGTCAGCGCGGGGCTGTGCGCGATCAGCCGTTTCCGCGCCATTTGCTGCCCCCTCCCGCGCCGATTTCCCCTACCCCACCCTCCTCCGCTGACACCCCCTCTGGACTGCTGACGCTTTGTGTTCCCGCCAGTTTTTGAACGGGAAGCGGTGTGGTGTGATATCACGATGCACGTAGTGAGGGAGGGGTGGGGGGGGCGTATCTTTTAGTTTTTCTTTTTTTTTCTCACGCCTCGCGCTTTTTTTTTCTTTTCCCGCTGCCGAACTGCCAGGGAGCGAGCGACTCCCCGCGTGATGCTGCGGGCGGAGTTTGGCATGGCGCTTTCAAACTTGGCGCGTCGTTGATTTACGAAAAAAAAAGGGGGGGGGGAGGGCTTAACTGCTACTCTCACCAACTTGCCGAGGGGCAGCATAAAAACTAACGCTCGCGGTGCTGCTGAAGTAAAGTGACCGCGCGGTGTATCGCATTACAAGTAGGCTTACTTTTTTCAAGCAGATGATACCGTAAAACAACACCTATACTAAATAAATATGACTTTGTAATTTTAAAGTGTCCGCTAGCTTTTACTCTCGAATCTAGAAACCAAAGAGCGTACACTCACTGTAAGAAAAAAGTACAGCAAATCCAGTTAATTATGACGACAGCCTTTACCATACTTTATTTTACTGGATTTACTGTACTTTCTAACAGGATCCACTGTACTCCTAGAGACAGTGTACGGTAAACGCTGTACACTGCCTCGGGAAGTACAGACAATCTTGTCAGGAAGCACATTAAATCCTGTTCCTGTAAAATAAACTACAGTGAAGGCTGGCATAAAAATTAACTGGATTTGCTGTAGTTCTTTTCGACAGTGCTTTGTACGTATGGTGCCAGGGGTAACTATAGTGGCTGGCTAGCTATGAAGCTTTCCACGCCGAACAGCGAGCCTCTCCCCTCCTCACCCTGCCTCTGTCCTGCAATATTAGATTATGCGTTTATTGACAGCCTTAGTCATTTCTGTCTCACGCGCATCTACAAGCAAAGTAGGCACTGTTATTCAATTACTGTGACGTCACATTCCTTTTCATGTGAAAACTGTCACACTCTTTTGAATGTGACAATAAAATTTAGCCCACATATTCTCGCCGAATCACAATGAAAAGAATGTGACATTCCATTTTAAACAATGTGACACTTATCACATGAAAAAGAACGTGACGTCACAGTAATTGAATACCAGTGGGGTGCGAGTGTGACAGAAATGACTAGTGCTGTCAATAAATGTATAATCTTCCAATCTCTAATAATACTGCGCCGTGAGGACTCGCATACTGGACTCAAACTGCGCACCCCTTCCCGTCCTCAGGCGCGCGTCAGGTTGAAGAGCACCTCATCTTGTCCCCCGGACAGTCTTTGTAAAACTTATTATGAATTCATATATTTAAAAATTTGTTTAATTTTGTATGAATCAGAATAAATTTTGTATAAAGATTTCCTTTTTTTTTAAATCTAGTTTTATTAAATTTCTGTGTTATATACATCGCATAAATCTAAGTAATCTTCTTCCAATTCCGATCTATTTTTTTTTTAATTTTAATTTTGAAGTGAGTGTTCAGCATGAATATAGCATGAATATCTTTCAAAAGAGTAGGCTCAGCGGGAACTGAACTATAGCTGACTTCTTAAAAATAGTTTTTTTTGTTTGCTTTTACCTATTTATTGTACCAAGTAATGCATCGCTTTTTTTAAAAGTTGTGTTTTTGCTCGCAAGCTACGATGTTTTCTTCGACTGTGTACGGCGACGCGCCGGCTGGGATTGGCGCTCGCATTTGACCTGGCGGACGGCCAGCGGCTGGGCAGTGGTGCGCGTGTGGTGTGGTGGCGGCAGGGTGGGGCGTGGGGCGGGGCGGGGCGGGGCGGGGCGGGGCGGGGTGGTTTTGGGCCTGGCAAGGGGCGCCCCCGGTGGGGACACGGCCACCTGACAGCGTGTGAACCGAGCGAGGCGTCCACGCCAAATTGGCTGCGACGCACGATTGTGTGCGGCGCCCATGGTGTCGTGCGAGTGATGATAGTGGCGGTGAATATTGGCAATATAATGGGAGTTGGATGGGGGGGGGGGGCAATAATAGAGGTGCGCGAGGCAATGAATTTCTACGTGAAGCGCAGCACAGGAGTGTGTGTCGGGGTGGTATTATAATAGTTTGGGGCCGAAAAACGTTTTCTATCAATCCCGTGAGTACCTGTAAGATTTGTAGTCTCGCTACATCATGATCAGGTTATATAACCCTCCTCGAAACGTGCGCCAGAGGCCAGAGAGCTGTTTTCTGAGCGTGCGTTTCCCAAGTGCTCCAAAATTAGCGCTTTTCAGTTTGGTGCCGTTTCGGTTCTCAAAAAGTTCTCTTCATTCGCGGATTTGATGATTTGCAAACGTCGTCAGCGCTTCGATCTTTTGCTAGCAGCGCGTAGGCTGAATGGGTGGGGCCGCTGCCGTGGTACACGCTATAAAATGCTTGTGAAGAATTGGTTCGTATTGCAAACTTTATTCTTTGAAAGTTGCGATGAATTTTGAAGCATTGTATTACGAACTTATTCCTCGCTTCGTAAGCTTACAAACTATTTATTTGCAATACCAACGGATAGCTTGTAAGGATTCTAGCAGCTGGTAAAGAATTTCCTTGCAATACGAACGAATTCTTCGTAATACGGACATCTAAAATTCTTCGCAACGTTGCAAAGAATTTAGTTTGCAAGCATTTTACAGTGCAGTGCAACACATTTTTACGGAAAATTAGCAAGGGACTGACCAGAACGGTTTTGCTCGTCGACGAATGTATGTTCAGTCTGTCTTCGAACACTTCAGATTCGAACACCTTGCGTATGTGTTCAAGCTATCATGAACAGTTCGCTCCTTCGCTCGATTTCGATCGAATCCAGACAGTTCTATACAGCAGTGGAAGCACACGGTAAAAACGATGTCTGATCTTTTGAGGGAAAAGGAAAATTTTGAGGAGCACCTGTACTCCAAGGAAAATTCCTCGGATTATGAGGATGTATCCTCAAAAAAATGAGGGATTTTTCCTTACATTTTGAGAAGACGTCCTCAAAATCTGAGGACTTTTCCTCAAAGTACGGGTGCTCCTCAAAATTTTCCCTTTTCCCTCAAAAAATCAGACATTGTTTTACGGTGCAGCAGGAGCAGCGCAGCAGGGGCAGGGGTAGCAGTGATAGCTGCAGGAGCACCAGTGCGAAGGGTTAGTCACTCTTAAAATCTGTGACACGACTATTGCGTCAATAACGTTGTAATACTCTCCGATTTTTTTTATTTCAGATGTAGCCAAAAACAGGTAAAAACGGCCCAAAATGTGTCAAGTGGAGGGAGTTTTGGCTACTGTGCTCCTTCTACGCTTTTATTACGTACACTATTACGCACTTATTACGGATAGAGTGGCCCGACTACTACGTGAGTGCATTGCATACCCCCTCGCAGCAGGGCGCACAGCTAATGGATAAAACTTTGTGACGCGCTCGCTTTGGTTGTTGCGTGGTTATGGGCGTTCAGCCGGGGACCGGGGGCGCCGAAGGGTTCCGGAGAGGCTGCTGGGGTGCTTGGAGGGGTGCAGCAGCAGGTGGGAAGTCAGACCTCTGCAGGCCGGTAGGGGGCGCCCCTATCGGCTGGTGCTGCTGCTGCTGCTATTCTTTTGTGCGTTTGCCTGATTTGTGTGGCAGGGTGGACCTGTTGCTGGTCGGGCCTATAGTGGGGAGAGGGTGAGGGGGCGGCGTATCTATCTCTCTGCACGCATCGTCCTGAAGAGAGAAAGAAGATACTTGTTTGGCAGCAGGTGTGAGCAAGAGCGAGTGATGATGATCAGTAAGGCATCCAATGGGAGTAAAAGAGGGAAACGCCTCTCGATCCCCCTCTCTGTCTCTCTACCTCTCTCCGCCCCTATTCTGTGCGCCCTCTGAATTTATTTATTTGTTTATTTACCTTTCCTCTCCAGACGGTTGGGCGCGCAATGTTCCCTGGACACGCAAACGTGGCGCGCTCTGGGCAGCTCCTGCGGCCGCCGCGAGGCCAAGCTTAGCGCCCCCTCTGCCGGCCAGCTCTGGGAAAAAAAAGGAAAAAAAAGCTTTCGCTGTTGCAGACAAAAATTCGCTGTCTCCGAGCCAACGAATTTTTTAAGCTGTCAAAGCTAATAAGTTGCTCCGATAGCAAAGTATTTGCTGAGGTGGCTGACGCGTGCTCTGAAGCAGACAAGTGCCGTTTCACTGGAACAGGGCTCGCGTTCGCCACCTCGGCGAATACTTTGCTACCGTAGCAAATTTTTGGCTTTGACAGCTTATAAAAGTTGTTGACTCGGAGACAGCGAATTTTTGTCTGCAACAGCGAATGCGTCTTTTTTCAGTGAGCGGCAGTTGGGAGGTGTCTTCCTACCCTTCGTTCGCTAGAAATACCCACGTAAATACCAACACAATGTACTCTGCGAGATACAATTATACAGATCATCCTTTCCCGCGTTCACATGACAATATTCTTCGTTTTTTTTTTTATTAATTATTATTTTTAGTTTTGGTTGTTTTAGGATGAAAACGTTGGCAGTGTATGAACGCGGAGAATAAAACACGCAGTCGAGCGGAACGGGCGGAGCGCGGGGCCTGGTGGAGAATATGAACTGGACGTGAAATTTGAATCAGAGGCGGCGAGCCCAATAAAGACAGTGCCCTTCACAGCGGGGGACGCGGGGCAGGGGGCAGGGGGAGGAGGACTATTTAAGAATCAAACGACCCTGAGCGCTGCCAAAGTCTTGGAATCTCTATTTTTGCGCCGGACTTTTTCCCCGGCGGCTCATTCATACTGTTTTTATTTTTATTTCTTTATTTTTTTTTACGATTGCAGAGGGAGCAGTTTTGCTTATTATTGTCCAGCAGAGCCGGTCCCGGGACCAGTGGTGGCAGTTCTCGGCTGGGGAAGAAAAAAAGAACGCTGAAAAGAAGTAGTATTTTGCTGTTTTTTTTGATGCTGTGTGCTCCTGGTTGATAAGGAGGTGGCCGCACGCAGGCGTTGGGCTGAGGCCGCTGACGCTAATGCAGGAAAACACTAGCAGTAGTCCCATTAGGGTGCTATAGCGCCACGCCCCGCCACGCCCCGCCCCGCCACGCCCCGCCACGCCCCACCAGGCACCCCGCCCCGCCCAAGCCCCTAAGTCGGGGGCGAGGCCCATAACAACATCCCGGGCATCGGATAGGACCCGAATGGGAGTCGAATGGGACCCAAGCTGCTGTGTTGGTTAGAGAGGGAGAGAGAGAGAGAGAGAGAGAGAGAGAGAGAGAGAGAGAGAGAGAGAGAGGGTGGGGGTGAAAAAAGACAATGGACGAGCCGTTGGGACGGCCGACCGCACGTTCCTCCTGCATTACGCCCTTCTTCTTCTCCTCATCCTCATTGTCTGATTCAAGTAATGGACTGCAAAAGCGGCCGTTAGGCGCGCGCGGCCGCTCGCCCTGCTGGCGCCACCTAGCGGACACGCGTCCCACTGCACCGGAAAAGTGCCATGCCGGGGCGTCTCTTTCGATGGTTTAAAGCGCCCCCAGCCCTACCCTCTCTCTCTCTCTCTCTCTCTCTCTCTCTCTCTCTCTCTCTCTCTCTCTCTCTCTCTCTCTCTCTGCCTCTCTACCCCCCTCCCGCTCTGAGCGCGTGTGCCGGACCCAGGCCACAGGCTTTGTGTTACGTGTTTGTTGTTGTGTTGACGTTTGCCGGCTCTCGGCTCGCTCAGGCGCCTTGCCCGCCAGCAGGGCCGGCTGCCACACACACGTTCGCCCCGACCTAACAGCCTACTTTTTCACGCCCTGGTAGCCGCATACCATGTGCATAACAAGAAACTTACATTCACTGTAATTTAATTTGTGTTATAGATGTCGACCTTTGCGAGGCGTTATGTTGATCGTGTATGTTTCTAAAGGTGTGCCGTCCTCGTTCGCCTTGCTCGCTCAGTATGCTCTTGCTCGCTCGGCATGCTCTTGCTCGCTCACTCGCGCGGACACGACCCTCCTGTTGCCTCGGGCGGTGCGGCAGCGTGCTGTGTGACGGGCGGAAAACACTGGCCGTGGTGGTGGCCACTCTCTCCTAACCACAGGCCTCAGAGCTGACTGGCACACAAGATTTTTTTTTAATAATTTTTTTTTAATTGTTTAATTTTTGCTCTCCAGCCATGGCTTTTGTTCTCCAGCCAAGAAGATGTGGGAGGGGTTTGTGGTTTGTTTCCGGTCCACGAGACCTATTTGTTGTTTCCTTTTACGGGGAGGGGGGCAGAGGGGTGGGCTGAGGGCTGTCTGCTCACTACCTCCCAACACTCCGCCGCGGGCAGAGAGAGAGAGAGAGAGAGAGAGAGAGAGAGAGAGAGAGAGAGAGAGAGAGAGAGAATGGGGAGGGGGCAGGGGGCTTCTAGCGTGGGTGAGTATGTTTGCGCGTGCATCCCTTCCTGCCTTTCTGAGACCTTTGAAGAAACTTCCGGTCCAGTCATACGCGAGTGGTCAAAGGGCATGCCGGCCGGATCGGCCGCCAGTCGGAACTGTTCCCCATCGTCAACATTTTAGTCGAAAACTTTTCAGAGTAAAAGAACACGCGCGCGCTCACTGCCCTATACTTTGCGACTTTCCCAAAGCGTGCATGTCGTGTTTCGGGGGTTCCTTTTCAGAGAGAGAGAGAGAGAGAGAGAGAGAGAGAGAGAGAGAGAGAGAGAGAGAGAGAAGAGACGGGGTCAGAGGTGTACGCAGAATAGAAGTCGGGGAAACGTGGAGCGATCTGCCAGTCTGGGGCGCCGAAAGCACGGCATGGGCAGAGTCGCTAATTTCAGCTGTCGAAAAGGAGCTAAAGAACGTGCAATTTCTCATGGCCCTCTCTCCCTTCTTTTCAACGCGTTGCTCCTCCTTGGCAGCGGAGGTGTCACAGTTTGCAGACTTTGCCTCCCCCTCCCCCCCTTTCTCTCTCTCTCTCTCTTTCCCTCTCTTGTCGCCGATGCGCCTGACTTTTCGTTTTGTTCTCGTGCCGCGCAGTTTCCAGTTCGCCACCCGCTTTCTGGACGCCCTTTAACTGAGTGCTCTCCTCCCTCTCCCCCCCCACCACCAGCCTCCTCGCCTAGCTCCGCACGCCCCCTCACCCCCACCACCCCCACTACCCCGCGCCCTCCAGACACAACGCCTCTGCGCAGGGCTATCCATCATTGGCTCTTCGGTTTGGGAAATGAAGTGTCTGTTCAACTTTTAACGTTCGAACCAGCTCCGCGTGGCCGCGCTGTGGCCTGGGACGCCGATATGCCCCCCCCCCTCCTCTCTCTCTGTCTCCTGCGCTCGCCACTGTTAAAAAATACCACGGTAAATGCTTACGGTACGCGCTGTCAACTTGTTACCCGGTCCCGGACCGTGATTTTTGTTTACGTTCTGAATCTTACGGTTCACTCCGTATTAGTCTGCGAATCTGTTGAGGAAGTTCAATGGTGCACATTCCATCCACGCAATGAAGTGCACAGTCCGTACTGTTAGGATACGTTACGGTCTGACCGTACACCAGACAGTGATGTTAGAAAAGTAGGCAAAAGATCGTACACACGCACCTGTGTGCGGCAGACGGGTATCTCCGCCTGCCTTATAGGCAACATGTATTCTCATGTGTGGAGAGTTTGCCTATAAGGCAGGCGGAGATACCCGTCTGCCGCACACAGGTGCGTGCTTACGATCTTTTGCCTACTTTTCTAACATCACTGACACCAGAACTACGGTACGGACTGTAGGCAAACCGTAACTCATTGCAGTATTTTTAAGAGTGGCGGGACGAGACGAAAATAACCGCATCGTATGGGTCCCGGATGGTAAGCAAAGCAAGCGGACTCCTCGCGAGGGAGAGTAAACGGATTCCTACAGGGCAGGCGTGGATCGCATATCCATTTGTGCTCTCCCGGCTCCCCCTCCACCCTCCTCTTCCCCGGAGGCACTCTGCGCGCGAAGGGCACGCGGGGACCGATCAGGGAAGCGCTTACCTGAGAAAGCTCTCCCGCCGGCCGAGTCCACGACACCGCCCCGCCCTGCCCCTTCCACACAGTGCCTCTGCGCAGAGCGTTTTGTTTGATTCATAGGACCTTTAGAGGAGGAGGAACTCGCGGGGTGCCAACGTTAAGTGTGTTCTCTCTCTCTCTCTCTCTCTCTCTCTCTCTCTCTCTCTCTCTCTCTCTCTCTCTCTCTCTCTCTGACTCGCTCTCTGTCCATATTTGTCGAAGAGCACCAATAGAACTATTATTTTTCTCTTTACTGCCGCCGCTTCCGGGACTCGAGGTATACCATCACTACTTTTACTATTTTTACTTCTTTTTTTTTCAGCCCGCACCTCTGCTTTGAAAATTCTTTGTAGTGGACTCATGTGAGCCGACCCTCTGTCTGTCTGCCTGAGTGTCTGTCGCACCCGTAGGAGTTGAGCTAGAGAGTTGAGATTTTTATGGTATCCTAAGCGTCACCCCAGGACACCGAAACGCCTAGTACAAACGCCTACCCTCATTTAGGCACTGAAAAAAATGTTGGCGTATTTAAGAAATGGAAAAAAAATTGTGAATAAAACTTCTTCTAGTGGGTATCACGATAAAAGCGAAATGTCTGATTTTTTGAGGAAAAAGGGAAAACTTTGAGGACCTTGAATGCTTTGAGGAAATCTCCTTAGATTTTGAGGAAGTCTCAAAATTTGTGGAGATTTCCCTTATTTTTTGAGGAGTCTTCCTTAAAATCTGAGGGGTTTCCCTCATATTACGGAAGTTCCTCAAAGTTTTTCCTTCACTGTGGAAAATATTGCTGTAGATTTACAATATATTTTGTAATTCACTATGTACAACATATCTCGTACATGTACGACTTTACGCTTTTCGACTTTGTTGCTCACCAATCGATTCTGAGGTGATACGTAGAGTTATAAAAAATTTACAATATGAATCGTAACTGTACAAGACCTCTCATGGAAAATTTTACCGTACCCGTTACAAGAATTTCTCACATTGTTTTTCTTCAAAAAATCAGACATTGTTTTAACCGTGATCCTGACGAATTAGGAATCTTGGAACCAAAATTTCGTCCGTTGTGCTCTACCGTTTCGGGGCTACAGGAACCTCGACGGCCCAAGGAAGGCCCGACCCGACCGTAGCCGCCGGCGCCGGCAGGCCAAGCCGGCGCACACGGGCCTCTCCCGAACGGAGTTGCCAGCGTAATAATGCGGAGCTTATTTTTAGCAGATGATACATCTTAGCAAAAAAATAAATAAAAATAAACTAAAGAGAACTGATGTTTCATCGGCTTGTACTCTCGCAATAGTATAGAGCGGGCCGGGTTGTCACAGTGCGGCGCGTGTGCAGGCCTGGAGAGGGGGAAGCCAGGCGGGCCAGGCGAGGGGGTCGGGAGGGGGAGGCAGGGACCAGGCGAGGCTCCTACCCATGGTATTGTTGCCTTGCGGCGCCCGGCGGCGCCACGCTCGCGGCTCTCCCGAGTGTAACACATTTATAGCAGTATGTGCAAGACTCTGGGTGGGTCGTCCCGCCAAACACATGTGTAACGGTGGCTGACTACCCAAACCCCGTAAGTGCAGAAGGCGCTGAAATAAAATTATTCGTACGCACATTTTCGTAACGTCGCCTTAATACACAAAAGTGCAAGACATAATAAGGTGTCAGCTAGCTTTTACTCCCAAGTTCAAAAACCAAGCGCGTACCTTGGGTATATTGTACCTAGGGGGGACTGATGAATGGCTCAATGGCTCGCAGTCCGCGAGGCGCAAAACAGCAAAAAAATTAAAAAAAAAAATCCGAAAATAAAAATCAGATTTTAGTATCATCTGCTTTCATTTACAATCTTGATTCAAATTTTTAGCAGATGATACATCTTAGCAAAAATAAAATAAAAAGAAACTAAAGGGAACTGATGTTTCATCGGCTTGTACTCTCGCAATAGTATAGAGCGGGCCGGGTTGTCACAGTGCGGCGGCGCGTGTGCAGGCCTGGAGAGGGGGAAGCCAGGCGGGCCAGGCGAGGGGGTCGGGAGGGGGAGGTGGGGCCAGCGGGGCCGAGGCAGGTACCAGGCGAGGCTCCTACCCCTATTGTTGCCTTGCGGCGCCCGGCGGCGCCACGCTCGCGGCTCTCCCGAGTGTAACACATTTATAGCAGTATGTGCTAGACCCTGGGTGGGTCGACCCGCCAAACACATGTGTAACTGTGGCTGACTACCCAAACCCAGTGAGTGCAGAAGGCGCTGAAATAAAATTATTCGTACGTACATTTTCGTAACGTCGCCTTAATACACAGAAGTGCAAGACATAATAAGGGGTCAGCTAGCTTTTACTCCCAAGTTCAAAAACCAAGTGCGTACCTTGGGTATATTGTACCTATAGGAACTGATGAATGGCTCAAAGGCTCGCAGTCCGCGAGGCGCAACACAGCAAAAAAAATCCAGAAATTAAAAATTATATTTTTTTCGGTGGAGGTGGTGGGGGTTACTGTCTCTTCTTTTCCTCTTCACTTTTCCTTTCTCTTCCTACCTCAATTAGAGCTCGCGAAGTGCGTGCCAACAAGGCGGCCATTGTTCACAGCGGCTGCAGGAGCTTCTTTTACTGAGATTGCAGAGAGCACAGGACGCTTGTCTTGTATTCGATTCATATCGGGAGCCTCCAGATGTGAGCACATCACGCCTCATTTTGAAGCGCTCTGTATCAACAACATTGTTGAAAGGAGAGGGATGGACGCGTAGCGGTGTCAATGTTTAAAATTATAAAATTGTGAAGAGCAGGTCACGCCTTCAAAATACCATGCAGTGCTCAGAACAGAAAAATTTAATTCGTCTTTCCTTGTTTGTTTTTCTACGTTATGGAATGAATCTGATGCGAGTAGAGCGTAACGTTACACTTTTGTACGTCACGGAATAACTTTTTTTTTCTCTATTCCCACCACCGCATCCGCTGTGCCCCTATTTTACTTGGTACGAATTCATTCATGGTCTGGATTTTTCAAGTCCAGCCCGACGACGTGACCACCGCCTTCCCGACAACTTCAACCCGCTGTCCTCTCTAAAGCAACAACAGAATTGTGATTTTTCTGCATCGTGCAGAAAAGGCAGGGGCGAAAGGGTTTTTTTTTGTAGTTTTTTTTTTTTAATTTTTTTAAAATGTATGCTCTTACTCATGTCATGCGCAGGAATTTGATGGGAAGTTTTACCTAGCCAGTCGTGTCCACCGGGCATTCCACACAGTTTCAACGCCGGTGTCTCTCTGTCCGCGCGAGTGTTGCTTCCCTCTAAGGCCGTCTCATTTCCAAGTTGCTCTCTCCGCTATGAATTATGCACCCTGTTCATGTGACAGAGAGATGTGTTCATTCTGTGCGCGGGTGTAGGCGAGCGACGCCGCACGGCCACGCTGGAGAGTGCTTCACAGAGAGAGAGAGAGAGAGAGAGAGAGAGAGAGAGAGAGAGAGAGAGAGAGAGAGAGAGAGAGAGAGAGAGAGAGAGTCATGACGTTATAAGGATAGAGTTGTGAAAATCCTCGCGCGTCTCGCGAATGTTTGCTGACAAAACCTGACGTGCGTCCTGGCAGTCCTGGCTCTAGTGGGGTTGGGGAGGGCCGGAGAGAGAGAGAGAGAGAGAGAGAGAGAGAGAGAGAGAGAGAGAGAGAGAGAGAGAGAGAGAGAGAGAGAGAGAGAAAGAGGGATTGAGAGAGTTTGAACTGGCGCGCCTTTATTCTCGGATTTTGGTTTACTCCGCACGCGTCCGACACTCGCGACTCTGAGGTTGCGCTGCGGAACTGCAGGTCGTCTGCTTCGCACCATTTTGAGATGCGACTGTTGACGGCGTCACCTGGTGGCTCTGTCGGCTGTCGCCGGCCCTTTCGGCGAGCTCTGGCCTCGTCGGCGGTGACGTGCAGCCGACAAGCACCGCCGTAGTGCAGGCAACACGCCCTGCACGCGCGTGTGAGGTGCTGCCTACCTCCCAGGTGGCGGATCGAATTACAAAAACCTAATTATCCTCGTTGTATAACGTTTGCGCCCTCTAGTAGACAGTTCAAAAATGATCGTCTTATGCATCCTCTACCCACTGTATACTTTTGGCCCAAATGAACGGAAACACCCTGTATTCAGGTACTTGACCAAAAAAGTAAAAAGTTTGCAGCTCAATATCTACGGAGACCATCCATTAAAGTACCTTATAAAACCTAAAACCAAAACATTTATATAAATGAACTTCAAGCCTACAAGAATTCCATAGAATTGTAATTTTTATAAATGTAAATTTGGTTTGCGTCTGTGTTTTTTTTATTTTTATGATGATTGCTTGCAGCAGCGTTGTTGAGAGTTGGCCAGCCGGGCGACATTTTGTGTGGCAACTGTGACGTGGGTAAAATTCAGGATTTGGTTTTCAGAGAGCGTTGTGACTGCATAAACCACAATGGCCTCCTCCTACGGAACGCCAATTTGCGGCCACTTTTAATGCCGAGCATTGACTCTCTCATTGGAAAAGGCCAAACTTGGCATTAAAAGTGTCCGAAAAAATGGCATCCGAAAAATAATGCCAGTACTGTGGCATTAAAAATGGTCAGTACGTTCACAGTGTGAATATTATTTAAAGTCTTTCTCAATCTGGAGTAAGTTTTTAAACCTAGGGGCCGTTTAACGCGTAAGCGTTAGAATTCTTCCGTTTACTTGTTTTTTTGGTGCGGGCACGCTTGTGTGTGTGTGTGTGAGTGTGTGTGTGCGCGCCCTTTTTATACCATTATTAGTGGGGAGGAACGCGTATTAAAGGTGCTGTTTTTCCGTGCTGACGCTGTCTTCCGCGAAAAGACGGCTCGTCACTTCAGATTTGCTTTCTCCCCCCCCCCCCCCCCACCCCTCTCTTTCTCTTACTCTCTCCCCACCCAAGCACCCCTGCAACATACAGACAGTCTTCCCTTTAAGGACCACTTAAAATGTTTTTAGTGCGTGCGCAACTGTACGCCGCCACCCCCCTTGGCTTCGGCCGCCCGGGCCCTGTGGGTCCCGGCGCGAGGCTAAATGTGCAGCGGGTAGTCGGCGGGCCCGTGGGGCGGCCGCGGCCGGCCTCTGGGATTTAATGCGTTCAAGTTGTGTGTGTCGCTTCGGGGACGCGACGCGAGTGCGCGCGCACACGACACGACACACATACAGAGAGAGCGAGAGAGAGAGAGAGAGAGGGAGAGAGAGAGAGAGAGAAAGAGAGAGACAGAGAGTATGTGCTCCAAGCTATACACTCACCTGGCGAGCGCACCCCACCCTCTCCCTCTGTATTTCTCTCTCTCTCTCTCTCTCTCTCTCTCTCTCTCTCTCTCTCTCTCTCTCTCTCTCTCTCTCTCTCTCTCTCTCTCTCTCTCTGCCACACCGCGCACCCCCCGGCCCCGGCTAGAATCGCTTCCCCGTAGGAAGTAATGATATGCATGGAGTCTTCTGGACTTGTAATCCCCTTGCGCTACGCCTGCCACGCCGCGCCACGCCGCGCCACGCCACGCCCCGCCGACCGCGAAGAGCGCTATGGCGGCGCCATCGCACGTTACCAGGGGAGGTAAGGTAGCTACGTCAGCCGTGCCTGTAGGGGTATTCTACTTCCAAGGACGTGCGGGGCGGGGCGGGGCGGGGCGGGGCGGGGCGGGGTGTGCCCTTCGCCACGGCCTGCCCCCCTCCACCCCCCCCCCTCCGCCGCGACACTCCCCTCGCGCTGCCAGTGTTGCCACCCTCCTCCTCCCCCTTTACTGCCCTGGAAAACTGCCCCCTGTCTCTAATTTGTCTCTTTTACAGCTTACGGCAAAGAAAATTGTATGTCTCCTCGTCGACTGCTGCACTAGCGGCAGACGGGGCGTAAAAGAAGGGAGGGGGAAGAACGTGGGGGAGAGAAAGTGAGAGGGGGAGGGGAAGAGAGAGAGAGAGAGAGAGGGAAAGAGAGACCAGGAGGAACACACTGAGAGGGAGGGAGGGAAGGAGGGAGGGAGGGAGGGAGAGAGACAGAGAGAGACAGAGAGAGCGCAATGGATGCTGGGCTGTTCCTGATGATGATCTAGAGGTTGTGTTGCCGTGCACCTTTTTATTGCGGTTCGTTTCTGTCGGTTTCCCTCCCTCCCCCATTCCCCACCGGTTTATCCCCACTTCTCCCGCTCAGCGAGACTCTTTCGCCATCTCCTTTCCACTTACGTTTATTGCCCCGCCTTGGTCTCCTTCGTTTACGCTGTTATTTTTCTCTGATTCTCCCTCTCTCTCTTTCTCTCTCTATCTCTGTCTCTCTGTCTCCGTAATTTCCCCTCTCCCCCCTCTTTTCCCTCTCTGCCATGTGAAAAGGTGTGCGAGGGCTGCTTGTGGCGAGAATGTCATCTCTTTATTGTCTTCGTAACGGCAAAGTGACGCGTAACTCCAAGCGTGCACGCTGGAAGGCCACCAGGCTGTAACTTTGACTCGCTTGTCTTCCTTTAATTCTTGTTTTAGCTTTTAGTATTTTTTTTCTTTTATTCACTCGAGCAGCAGCGTGACCAATAGGCACTCCCCACGAGGCTGGGCGTGAGCAAAAGGCACCCCGAAGGGGGCCTTAAAGCCCAGGGGCGTGAGCAATAGGCAGTCCCCACGGGGCCGGGCTCAGCGTTGCCAGAAAAGTAGGCAAAACCCGCCCAACACCCAGCTGTGTGGAGCGGGCGGTATTCGCGCCTGCCTACTAGGCAACATCTTCACACGTGTGCAGGGGCATGGCCTAGTAGGCAGGCGTGAACACCGCACGCCCCACACAGCTGTGTGTTGGGCGGGTTTTGCCTACTTCTCTGGCAACACTGCCCGGCGTGAGAAATCGGCACCCCTAACGGGGGCCTAAAAGCCAACGGGCGTGATCAATAGGCACCCCTAAGGGGGCCTAAAAGCCGACGGGCGTGAGCAATAGGCACCCCTAACGGAGCCTACAAAGAATAATTTTCAGAAAATAAAAAGGGTTCAAATATTGACCTCCATAGAAGAGAGTATTACAGCGGTCAGACCTCGCCCTCCCGTTCGATGAGTAATTAGCGGCCCATTTAGTAACGCTCTACCTGCTCGCTGATTGCCAAAGGACAGCGGTCGCGCTCTCTGCTTCCCCCTCCCCTCCCATGGCCCTCTCTGCTTGTGTCCGTTTTCCGCCCCTGATCACCCTTTGCCCATCCGAGCACGCCCCCCCCTCCCCCCCCTCACCCCGGTCCCCCCCTTCTGCCGGACCATCGTGCCCTGTACAGCCCCTTGCCTAATCCCGATTGCCAGTCACACACTGTATCCCCAAGGGCGGTCAACTGTTTTGCCAAGGGCGGTGCGGCGGGGCGTGGGGCGTGGCCGCTCTCCCTTGTTTGACTTGGCGCCGGCTGGGGGCAGCCGGCCCGAAAGCTTCCTAATCCTGACTGGTCGAAATAATTCGTAAATTAAGCGGTCTCCGCTGTATATGTGGAGGAAGAGGCTAATCTTATGGGGTGAAAAGTTTATTTATTTTGATGTGGGTCACGCCGGCCCACCCCGACCCCTTCTGTAAATACCCAGTCTGTCTGTGCGGGGGCGTGCGGAGCCGCCGGGCAGCGGGCCCTTCATGTGCATTATTTGGTCAGCGCTATCTGCGTTGTAGTTGCAATAATTTTCTGGTCTAAATTTTGATGAGATGTAATTGTATTTATGTTCAATAATGATAAATCTGATGATCTGAGAGGATTCATTCGTGCTCTAAGTCACTCAAACGTGGGAATATCTTAAGAAAATTCACACGTTTGAGTGGCCAAGTGTCGAAATGAATCCTTGCGTTAGGCTCGGCTCGGCCGGCAAAACCTGATTTTGTCACTTTAAGTGCCCGATGTGTCGTGTTTTTTTGTGTGTAATGACTCAATTTTGTGCTTCTTTGGCGCATGGGAATTCGGACTCTAGAAAACCCCATCAACTTCCTTATTTACCCCGGCCCAAGGAAAAGTGGTCGGCTGAGGCACAGAGGAGACTACAGGAGAGGTTAAGCTCGAGCGGTTCGTGGTCAACCACACATGATCTCTTTATGCGGGAGCACGACCGCTGCCAGACCGCACCGACTAGTCCAGCTCTGCATTGTACGCCAACCTTTTCAACCTGCCAAAATGTTTCTTCTTTTCAAAGCAAGCCCCTCCCCTTTCCCCCTTCCCCTCCCTAAAATCACCGTGCTGCTCCTGCGTGCTTCGCTTTTGATTGCTCGATTTTGCGCCCTTAATTTCGGCGGACGCGGTCACCGTTTGTGGAGGGAGGATGGTGGAACGAGGGGGCGTTTAGTGCGGTGGTAAGGGATGGAGTTGGGGGGTGAGGGGGTGGGGGGTTCTGTTTGAGCTGGTTCAGCATCACTATCCGAGACGCACCTTGGGATTGTTAGGTAATTGAAAACACACCGACCCGCTCCCAACCCCCCAACCCGCCTAATCATCCCCGGAACAGAGCACGCCCGACCGGTACAGCGTCCAATGGTCAAATCCTCCCCCCCCCCTCTCTCTCTCTCTCTCTCTCTCTCTCTCTCTCTCTCTCTCTCTCTCGTCGCCGCTCGCATCCCGCACTCTTACTGTATGCGATTCAGGTGTTACTTCTCCCACACCGAGTAAAAGGTTCCCCGAACGCCTCCCTCGCGCTGCCGCGGTGCCCGCTGCAATTCACTGCTCGCATTACTCTCCCTCTTCCTTCTTCTCAACTTCTCCACGTCTGTCGTATTTTTCCGCCATCGCCATGCACTCGCTCGCTCCGCACCTTAGCCACTTTCCGTAGAAACGATTGTGATTGATGGAGCAAATATCGCAGAGGGTAAGGGGGACCAAGGGAAGGTGCAGAACAAAGAGAGGGGTGGGGAGAGACAGAGAGAGAGAGAGAGAGAGAGAGAGAGAGAGAGAGAGAGAGAGAGAGAGAGAGAGAGAGAAGGGTGTAGCGTTACGTGTTAAAATTTTTTGTGTCGTAGTCTGAGAACTCCCTGGGGGCAGGCTGTGGTGTTTTCTTACGGTTGCAGTAATTTTTAAGTTTGAATTTGGCGCCATTGTCTAAGGTGGCTGTGAGAGAAACTGTAGAATGTGTTCCATGATTACAGCTCGGTGCTGAGAGCACTAAGTGTGTGTTAGAACAATAAGGGCACGGAGACACATGTTTTGGAAATGGGGGCCTCGAGGTGGTGGGACTACGTCACCACCCGCATGAGGCGCGCACGGGTGGAGAGGAGGGAAGGCCCGCGCGCGCGAGGGGAGTGAGATGAGGGGCCGGGGCGGGGAGGGGAAGGACCGCGGACACACCCGCACAATGATCTGATAGAAGGCGATTAAATAGTATCGATCATAGAGGTGAGAAAAATTGTGTGAAACGTGGAAAGGAAGGGTGAGGAGGGACAGCGAGATGGGGGAGTGAGATGAGGGCCAGGGGCGAAGGGGAGAGGAAGGACCGCGGACACACCCGCACAATGATCTGATAGAACGCGATTAAATAGTATCGATCATAGAGGTGAGAAAAATTGTGTGAAACGTGGAAAGGAAGGGTGAGGAGGGACAGCGAGATGGGGGGGAGGGATGTCGTCAGCGCCCGCATGAGGCGCGCTCGCCTAGTGCAGCGCGGCAAGCGCGCACCAGCGATGGTCCAATGCAGTCCAGTACGATAATGAATGACAAAGGTGCACCGTACTCGACCGTACGCCAGCCACATGCAGGTGCATCGGTCCGCGATTGCTGCCACTGCTGACCACCGCCCCCCTGGGTGCCACCACTTCCATGCTGACAGCGCATGTGTCAGTTCAGATGTATGCAATGTAGCGACGCGTGTCAACATGTTCAGCAGTTTTTGCAGAGGGTGCTTGTATTTTGCACTGCGAATAGCACAATAAGGTGTAATGAAAGGAAGGGAAAAAATGTATCTAAGCAACACAATATATTGTCATCTTATTCTCTCATTTATTTGAAACCCAAAATATATTGAACAAAAGAATACACAATAATATTATTTCTAATTATCAAATACAAGTTCTATATCGTAAGAACCGTTACAGTTTTATGTACAGAAGTCATGTGATTCTGCGAGACAGTTTAGTACGACTGGGATGAATGGTTCATCCACATGTTCTAACAAATAATGTTTCTTTTCTCTCCAGGATACGGTCTCATTGACCATTATTTCTAGGGGGTCTTCGAACACTTTCATTATATTATGATGAAATTTGGATAGATGGAAGTACTTTCCTCGTATGTTTAGACATATTTCATTCAGAAAGCAAATTAGATCCTTGGGTGCATGTTCGATTACAGCTTCCCTGATATATCTTTCCGGCATGCGAAGAAGACGAACCTTCTCCCTATTGGCTTTTACATGCTCACTCAGAATACGATTCGAACGATCCGTGTCATCTTCGCTATCAGTATCGTCACTATGAGATTCACTATTCGATCCATCTTCGCTATTAGTGTAGTCACTAGTCGTTTCGTCTTCCCCATCCGTCTTCATCATATAATTGTCCTCGACGTCTTGTTCATCATCAACCTCCTCGTCACTGTTATCCTCTACCCACTCCATCCATAAAACCTCATCACTTTCTTCGTCACTTTCGTAAATATCCTCATCTTCGCACTCTCCAACTCGAACATCTTCTGCATCTTCGTTAGCCACCTCGTGGTTGTGCATTGTCTGTCTAACAGCTCGCACGTGTCCATTCATAGTACTTGTGACAGCTGTAGCTGGACAACCTTTGACGCCACATTTCCAATATCTCCTATTGTTTCCATGCAGACGGTGATAATATGTCTGCCCATCTAATAAGAGCTTTTCACCTCCATTTTGTAGTTTTACCAGTTCAGCGAACATAATTAGCAGAGCTGCAGTGAATGGCAATGCAGTGATCTTCACGTGGGTACTGTCAACACAAGACTGAAACAGATTATAAACACATCTCCTTTATATGGGTCCAGTGAGGTCCAAAGTGGTTCAATAAAGTCCAACCCGACCAACCCAGTCCATCGCTGTCCAATCACCTGTCCAATGCTGTCCAACATGGCCTAGTAGAAACGACAGGTCGGCATAAGTCGGGCAGTGGCAGCGCTTTCCCTTGCCGCCCGTATCGACACGAAGCCGAACGGTCCAGCTCGCGCTGTCCCACTCCTACTCCTCATTCCTTCACGCAGCGTCAGCAATCACCGACGCGAGCACGAGCGTAAACGATGCCCTCGTTGTGCAGAATATTCCTCTGTCTTAATTACTGGACCACGCTGGACAGCACTGGACAAGTGATTGGACAGCGACAGACTGGGTTGACCGGATTGGACTTTATTGAACCACTTTGGACCTAACTGGACCCATATAAACGAGAAGTGTATATAATCTGTTCGCGTGAGCTGGACCAATGATCATCGTGTCGATCATGCGGGTGGCAGTGCCTCTGCCCGGCTTCCGCTAGCGGCGTGAGAGGAGGGGTGGGGCTACACTGTTAAAAATTCCGTACCCCCATGCCCCAGATACTACGGTAATCTTAAAACTTCGAAAAAAAGTTGAAATATAGGCCCATGTGAAATATATGGTCATAGGTAGTACGGACGGACCGTACCCAATAAAAACGGTCCGGACCAGGTCAAAAAATTAACGGGGAAAACCGTACTAATTACCATGGAAATTTCTGACAGTGTAGACCGAAAGAGAGAGAGAGAGAGAGAGAGAGAGAGAGAGAGAGAGAGAGAGAGAGAGAGAGAGAGGGAGAGATTATCTCGTACTTACCTCATAGGATAAGGTAATTCATGTCTTGCACATTCAACTCCCGTATGCACATTTTCTCCTGGCTCCTCAACCCCGGGCTCCATATTAACGTCTCTGAATTTGTGCGGGCGCCGACGTTCGCTCCTTAGCCTGTCCCCTCCTCTCCCTCTCTCCCGCGTCTGTTGTTAATATGCACTTAAGATATTCGTGGTATCTGATCGCGTTATTAGGACCGGAGGCCTGCGCCCGAGGTGCGCCGGAGGCCGACGGGGGCAGGCCCGGCCCCAGAAAAACACACTGCACTGAGTCGAACCGCTGACACATGTGCTGTCAGCATGGAGGGGGTGGCATCAAGCGGGCGGTGGTCAGCAGCGTCAGCAATCGCGGAACGATGGACCTGCATGTGGTCGGCTTGTCATTCATTATCGTATTGGACTGCATTGGACCAGCTATTGGACTGCTGTTAGGCCTCCTATGATTAAGTCCTTGATCAAACTGTTATGCCAAAACTTTGGACTGGACTGGACTTGGACCTCAGTAGACGATGGGGTCTGGATACGACTCGTGTGTATCCGTCCAGAGATTCCGAGCCTACGATCTACTGCTTGGCTTGAAATATACCCGTCCTACCCATTTAAAACATCTCCTCGATTTGTTGACGAGTTTCAGCGGTGGGAAGCATTGTGGGGAGACACCATGAGCTCCAGTTTGATCGTGGAACTAGTGCATACCGATGTATTTAAGTAAAGGGCCCACGCAAATCCTCGGTGCTTGACACCCTTACTGCTGATATGCCCGCCCTGCGACGCGGCACCGAGTATATCTCCTTGTCTCCGGTGTGTCCTCCCTGCACCGCTCCCTCCTCTCCCCAAGCCATGTCAGTCAAGGACAAACAACAAAAACAAAAACAACTTTGAGTCGTTTTTCTTTTCATTTATTTAGCTTTTAAATTCTTATGCAATAAAGACTCTCACAGTCGCGTCAATTATTTTCCTACAAATGACACACTCTGTTACTGAAGACCCGCACACATCACAAGATGCGAGATGTCTACAAGGCAAAAACAAGGTATTGATAGATCCTTCTAAACATATTTTACAAGACGTGTCCATGTTCTTCACTTCTGTCATAGACGTATCAACGACAACTTCTCCTGCTGTATCCAGCTAAAAGAAAAAAGGCTTTTATTAAAAACAGCAGTGATTCTTTCAGTAATCTTCAAACACAACACCAACAACACATACCTGCTCGTGTACGTTTTGCACAAAGTCTATCCCCTTCCTTTCCAACAAATAACTGCATCGCCCGAACCACTTTGCATGGTTTACCCATGGATCGTCATCAGCGTCCCAGTCTTTTAGGCCGCCACCACACCAAAAACATATCACCATGTCATCTGTACTCGTCCAGAATAAACCAGCATCAGCCAGTTTCTCCCCACTTATCATTGTCTCTTTTGGCCAACCTTCAAACGTTTTTAGTCTAGAAGCCTTCAGTTTATACTGGGGATGAACTTTCCCGTATCTCGTACACACACCCATTTTATACATTAGGTCGTTAGTGCGTAAAGGATTGTAACCGTCCTTGTAAATACCACATTCCCATTTTTCGGTTTCTTCCGCACGGAAAAATATGGCCGCCCCAAGCGTGGCGATCTCAGGCAACAAGCGCCTTACTCCGGTTTCGACTTCGTCAGACATCTCAAACGAATGAAACAAGCCCGGTCGGGGTAAACCTCGCGACGGCCAAGACAAAGGCCACGGACATGGGGGCGACCGCAACCACCGTAACCTCCCCGTGACGAGCCCAGCTGTCGGCGCGATGCACTGTGGAGCGTCCGAATGCGTCATTACGAGTGAAATGTTTGGAACGCACGCTCGGGACCGGCGCGCGCGCGCACACACACACACAAACACACACACACACACACACACACACACACACGCACGCGCGCGCGCGCACACACACACACACACACACACTATCCAAGAATACACTGATGACAATCCATCCAGGTTTTCAAGGCGTTAAACATTAAATATATGGTGCGCTGACACTCTCCGCATCCTGGTCGGACAGATGACGTGACATCTGCGGGTCCGAGACGCGGTAGGAGCTCGCCCGCGCGTGATGCAGGAGGGAGCGTAGTCGGCGCTGGGTCGGCAACCCGCCTGCGCCGCTTGGCGGGTGTTGGCCTGGTCTTCTGCATGCGTGGAGGACGCCCGCGTTTCGATGCCACGTCACCTGCGGATTCACTCGCGCGGCACTCAGATGGCGGCACAACGACTGTAAAACACGATGTGGAAAAATAAATATACTGTTGCTTTCTGAAGAGTAGCGAGCGTCGTGACTTACCTTCAGCCTGTGCGGGGAGAAGCTCAGCGGAATCAAACGCCTGGAAAAACTGCGCCAAGGCGTTAGGGTTCGCCTCGCACTGCTGGAAGACGGCCATATCCGCCGGCAACCACGTTCACACGCAGACTAAATGCCGTGTCTGCCGTGTCAATAGCTCGGCCTTTTCAGAAGACACCACGCGCCGTCCTGCCGCGCCCACGAATTACGGAAGGGGGGGCCGGGGCTGCCGGGGCCGGGCCCGCGGACGCAGCTCGGCCGCAGGCCGCGGCCTCCGGCGCAGCTCGGCCGCAGGCCGCGGCCTTCGGCGCAATTCGGCCGCAGGCCGCGGCCTCCGGCGCATTTCGGCCGCAGGCCACGGCCTTCGGCGCATTTCGGCCGCGGCCTCCGGCGCATTTCGGCCGCAGGTCGCGGCCTCCGGCGCAACTCGGCCGCAGGCCGCGGCCTCCGGCGCATCTCGTCCGTGGGCCGCGGCCTGCGGCCGAGCTGCGTCCGCGGGCCCGGCCCCGGCAGCCCCGGCCCCCCCTTCCGTAATTCGTGGGCGCGGCAGGACGGCGCGTGGTGTCTTCTGAAAAGGCCGAGCTATTGACACGGCAGACACGGCATTTAGTCTGCGTGTGAACGTGGTTGCCGGCGGATATGGCCGTCTTCCAGCAGTGCGAGGCGAACCCTAACGCCTTGGCGCAGTTTTTCCAGGCGTTTGATTCCGCTGAGCTTCTCCCCGCACAGGCTGAAGGTAAGTCACGACGCTCGCTACTCTTCAGAAAGCAACAGTATATTTATTTTTCCACATCGTGTTTTACAGTCGTTGTGCCGCCATCTGAGTGCCGCGCGAGTGAATCCGCAGGTGACGTGGCATCGAAACGCGGGCGTCCTCCACGCATGCAGAAGACCAGGCCAACACCCGCCAAGCGGCGCAGGCGGGTTGCCGACCCAGCGCCGACTACGCTCCCTCCTGCATCACGCGCGGGCGAGCTCCTACCGCGTCTCGGACCCGCAGATGTCACGTCATCTGTCCGACCAGGATGCGGAGAGTGTCAGCGCACCATATATTTAATGTTTAACGCCTTGAAAACCTGGATGGATTGTCATCAGTGTATTCTTGGATAGTGTGTGTGTGTGTGTGTGCGCGCGCGCGCGCGCGTGCGTGTGTGTGTGTGTGTGTGTGTGTGTGTGTGTTTGTGTGTGTGTGTGCGCGCGCGCGCCGGTCCCGAGCGTGCGTTCCAAACATTTCACTCGTAATGACGCATTCGGACGCTCCACAGTGCATCGCGCCGACAGCTGGGCTCGTCACGGGGAGGTTACGGTGGTTGCGGTCGCCCCCATGTCCGTGGCCTTTGTCTTGGCCGTCGCGAGGTTTACCCCGACCGGGCTTGTTTCATTCGTTTGAGATGTCTGACGAAGTCGAAACCGGAGTAAGGCGCTTGTTGCCTGAGATCGCCACGCTTGGGGCGGCCATATTTTTCCGTGCGGAAGAAACCGAAAAATGGGAATGTGGTATTTACAAGGACGGTTACAATCCTTTACGCACTAACGACCTAATGTATAAAATGGGTGTGTGTACGAGATACGGGAAAGTTCATCCCCAGTATAAACTGAAGGCTTCTAGACTAAAAACGTTTGAAGGTTGGCCAAAAGAGACAATGATAAGTGGGGAGAAACTGGCTGATGCTGGTTTATTCTGGACGAGTACAGATGACATGGTGATATGTTTTTGGTGTGGTGGCGGCCTAAAAGACTGGGACGCTGATGACGATCCATGGGTAAACCATGCAAAGTGGTTCGGGCGATGCAGTTATTTGTTGGAAAGGAAGGGGATAGACTTTGTGCAAAACGTACACGAGCAGGTATGTGTTGTTGGTGTTGTGTTTGAAGATTACTGAAAGAATCACTGCTGTTTTTAATAAAAGCCTTTTTTCTTTTAGCTGGATACAGCAGGAGAAGTTGTCGTTGATACGTCTATGACAGAAGTGAAGAACATGGACACGTCTTGTAAAATATGTTTAGAAGGATCTATCAATACCTTGTTTTTGCCTTGTAGACATCTCGCATCTTGTGATGTGTGCGGGTCTTCAGTAACAGAGTGTGTCATTTGTAGGAAAATAATTGACGCGACTGTGAGAGTCTTTATTGCATAAGAATTTAAAAGCTAAATAAATGAAAAGAAAAACGACTCAAAGTTGTTTTTGTTTTTGTTGTTTGTCCTTGACTGACATGGCTTGGGGAGAGGAGGGAGCGGTGCAGGGAGGACACACCGGAGACAAGGAGATATACTCGGTGCCGCGTCGCAGGGCGGGCATATCAGCAGTAAGGGTGTCAAGCACCGAGGATTTGCGTGGGCCCTTTACTTAAATACATCGGTATGCACTAGTTCCACGATCAAACTGGAGCTCATGGTGTCTCCCCACAATGCTTCCCACCGCTGAAACTCGTCAACAAATCGAGGAGATGTTTTAAATGGGTAGGACGGGTATATTTCAAGCCAAGCAGTAGATCGTAGGCTCGGAATCTCTGGACGGATACACACGAGTCGTATCCAGACCCCATCGTCTACTGAGGTCCAAGTCCAGTCCAGTCCAAAGTTTTGGCATAACAGTTTGATCAAGGACTTAATCATAGGAGGCCTAACAGCAGTCCAATAGCTGGTCCAATGCAGTCCAATACGATAATGAATGACAAGCCGACCACATGCAGGTCCATCGTTCCGCGATTGCTGACGCTGCTGACCACCGCCCGCTTGATGCCACCCCCTCCATGCTGACAGCACATGTGTCAGCGGTTCGACTCAGTGCAGTGTGTTTTTCTGGGGCCGGGCCTGCCCCCGTCGGCCTCCGGCGCACCTCGGGCGCAGGCCTCCGGTCCTAATAACGCGATCAGATACCACGAATATCTTAAGTGCATATTAACAACAGACGCGGGAGAGAGGGAGAGGAGGGGACAGGCTAAGGAGCGAACGTCGGCGCCCGCACAAATTCAGAGACGTTAATATGGAGCCCGGGGTTGAGGAGCCAGGAGAAAATGTGCATACGGGAGTTGAATGTGCAAGACATGAATTACCTTATCCTATGAGGTAAGTACGAGATAATCTCTCTCTCTCTCTCTCTCTCTCTCTCTCTCTCTCTCTCTCTCTCTCTCTCTCTCTCTCTTTCGGTCTACACTGTCAGAAATTTCCATGGTAATTAGTACGGTTTTCCCCGTTAATTTTTTGACCTGGTCCGGACCGTTTTTATTGGGTACGGTCCGTCCGTACTACCTATGACCATATATTTCACATGGGCCTATATTTCAACTTTTTTTCGAAGTTTTAAGATTACCGTAGTATCTGGGGCATGGGGGTACGGAATTTTTAACAGTGTAGCCCCACCCCTCCTCTCACGCCGCTAGCGGAAGCCGGGCAGAGGCACTGCCACCCGCATGATCGACACGATGATCATTGGTCCAGCTCACGCGAACAGATTATATACACTTCTCGTTTATATGGGTCCAGTTAGGTCCAAAGTGGTTCAATAAAGTCCAATCCGGTCAACCCAGTCTGTCGCTGTCCAATCACTTGTCCAGTGCTGTCCAGCGTGGTCCAGTAATTAAGACAGAGGAATATTCTGCACAACGAGGGCATCGTTTACGCTCGTGCTCGCGTCGGTGATTGCTGACGCTGCGTGAAGGAATGAGGAGTAGGAGTGGGACAGCGCGAGCTGGACCGTTCGGCTTCGTGTCGATACGGGCGGCAAGGGAAAGCGCTGCCACTGCCCGACTTATGCCGACCTGTCGTTTCTACTAGGCCATGTTGGACAGCATTGGACAGGTGATTGGACAGCGATGGACTGGGTTGGTCGGGTTGGACTTTATTGAACCACTTTGGACCTCACTGGACCCATATAAAGGAGATGTGTTTATAATCTGTTTCAGTCTTGTGTTGACAGTACCCACGTGAAGATCACTGCATTGCCATTCACTGCAGCTCTGCTAATTATGTTCGCTGAACTGGTAAAACTACAAAATGGAGGTGAAAAGCTCTTATTAGATGGGCAGACATATTATCACCGTCTGCATGGAAACAATAGGAGATATTGGAAATGTGGCGTCAAAGGTTGTCCAGCTACAGCTGTCACAAGTACTATGAATGGACACGTGCGAGCTGTTAGACAGACAATGCACAACCACGAGGTGGCTAACGAAGATGCAGAAGATGTTCGAGTTGGAGAGTGCGAAGATGAGGATATTTACGAAAGTGACGAAGAAAGTGATGAGGTTTTATGGATGGAGTGGGTAGAGGATAACAGTGACGAGGAGGTTGATGATGAACAAGACGTCGAGGACAATTATATGATGAAGACGGATGGGGAAGACGAAACGACTAGTGACTACACTAATAGCGAAGATGGATCGAATAGTGAATCTCATAGTGACGATACTGATAGCGAAGATGACACGGATCGTTCGAATCGTATTCTGAGTGAGCATGTAAAAGCCAATAGGGAGAAGGTTCGTCTTCTTCGCATGCCGGAAAGATATATCAGGGAAGCTGTAATCGAACATGCACCCAAGGATCTAATTTGCTTTCTGAATGAAATATGTCTAAACATACGAGGAAAGTACTTCCATCTATCCAAATTTCATCATAATATAATGAAAGTGTTCGAAGACCCCCTAGAAATAATGGTCAATGAGACCGTATCCTGGAGAGAAAAGAAACATTATTTGTTAGAACATGTGGATGAACCATTCATCCCAGTCGTACTAAACTGTCTCGCAGAATCACATGACTTCTGTACATAAAACTGTAACGGTTCTTACGATATAGAACTTGTATTTGATAATTAGAAATAATATTATTGTGTATTCTTTTGTTCAATATATTTTGGGTTTCAAATAAATGAGAGAATAAGATGACAATATATTGTGTTGCTTAGATACATTTTTTCCCTTCCTTTCATTACACCTTATTGTGCTATTCGCAGTGCAAAATACAAGCACCCTCTGCAAAAACTGCTGAACATGTTGACACGCGTCGCTACATTGCATACATCTGAACTGACACATGCGCTGTCAGCATGGAAGTGGTGGCACCCAGGGGGGCGGTGGTCAGCAGTGGCAGCAATCGCGGACCGATGCACCTGCATGTGGCTGGCGTACGGTCGAGTACGGTGCACCTTTGTCATTCATTATCGTACTGGACTGCATTGGACCATCGCTGGTGCGCGCTTGCCGCGCTGCACTAGGCGAGCGCGCCTCATGCGGGCGCTGACGACATCCCTCCCCCCCATCTCGCTGTCCCTCCTCACCCTTCCTTTCCACGTTTCACACAATTTTTCTCACCTCTATGATCGATACTATTTAATCGCGTTCTATCAGATCATTGTGCGGGTGTGTCCGCGGTCCTTCCTCTCCCCTTCGCCCCTGGCCCTCATCTCACTCCCCCATCTCGCTGTCCCTCCTCACCCTTCCTTTCCACGTTTCACACAATTTTTCTCACCTCTATGATCGATACTATTTAATCGCCTTCTATCAGATCATTGTGCGGGTGTGTCCGCGGTCCTTCCCCTCCCGCCCCGGCCCCTCATCTCACTCCCCTCGCGCGCGCGGGCCTTCCCTCCTCTCCACCCGTGCGCGCCTCATGCGGGTGGTGACGTAGTCCCACCACCTCGAGGCCCCCATTTCCAAAACATGTGTCTCCGTGCCCTTATTGTTCTAACACACACTAAGCATTTTAAATGTTTTAAATTAATATCTTTCTTTTGACACATTGAATTAATTGTAAAACAATGCATTTCCGGCTATATTGTTGATGCAATGGCAAGCTGTTTTGGCTGCACACCGACATTGAAATCATTTGTATCAATCCAATGGACGCTGTAAATAAAAGTTTATGCTCCGCTTTCCTGCGCCCTCGAAAGACAGCCAAGGATGCTCATTATCAACATAAAAAAAATGATTAGTCACTTGATTTTTTTTTGATTTTTTTTACTGAGTTTTAAAGTTTCAATTTAAAATCTCATAGTAGATCGCACCCGCGACGAAATTTCGATTTGTTTAGTCATTTCTTTTGTCAAAATTTCACCCACTATCGACGTGTTATGGACCTTAAGATTCACGTCAGTAAAGCAAATCTGTTTCCTTGGTTGTCAGAGGCAATGGGACACAAAAAGTTTAATTATCACAATTTCTCTCCTTATGAGGTTTTGTTTATTTATGGATATGGAATTTTTGTTGAAGTTTACTTTTTAAGTAGTATATTTTTTTTTTCCTTCTCGCTTTTTCTCCCTCTCTCGCTTTTCCTTCTCTCGCTCTTTCGCTTTTATCTAACCTAACCTACTTAACTCAACCTACTTAATCTAACCTAATTCGGTTTGATATTTCTCGCTTTGCTCGGTATTCGAACCTTGGACTCTTATATCCGCAGTTTGCCGCCTTGGCCTCTCAGCCACCGGGTCATCGCTGGGAGACGAGCGCAGCTCTGAGACCTGCTTCGGCCGAGCAGACGAACGTGGCATCGGCGGAAGCCGGACGGTGTGTAGGTGTACCGAACCAGCCACCTCCAAGCCAATCAGTGGCTGTGTCAGTTCCGTGACGGTCTGGCAAACTGCGAGGCGTGGGTTCGAGCCCCACCAAAGCCAAAGGGTGGCTGCGTCAGATCGGAGGCGGTCTGGCAAATTGCGAGGCGTGGGTTCGAGCCCCACCCAAAACTCAGCCAATGAGTGGCTGTGTCAGATTGGTGGCGGTCTGGCAAACTGCGAGGCGTGGGTTCGAGCCCCACCCAAAACTCAGCCAATAAGTGGCTGTGTCAGATCGGTGGCGGTCTGGCAAATTGCGAGGCGTGGGTTCGAGCCCCACCCAAACCCAGAATAACCCCCGTAGAGGGTAGGGCTGGGATAGTCGGTAGCTAGATCAGCTAGAGGTGTGGGGTAGGCGGGGCGGGCAGGTATCACAACCCTAACCGAGTCGGTATGGGGTAGGATTGGGGGGGGGGGAGGCGTAGGGGTAGGATTGGGGGGGGGGAGGCGTAGGGGTAGGATGGGGGGGGGGAGGCGCAGGGGTAGGGGTAGGAGGGGATTAGGTTAGAATTAGGCGGGTAGAGCACGCGAGAGATTCCTGCAAGCTGGGCGGAGGGGGCAGGTGAAGTTTAGTAAAATCAGTGAGTGGCTAAGAGACGAACGCAAAGCCAATTTTTTTTTTGTCAACAACATTATATTATATTTCATTATATTTCAAAACTTCAATTAATTACACAATCATATATGGTACATTATTTTTATTTTCATTATTACAATTTGCCCAGAGCTGTCGTGCAACAACGACGCAGATGCTGACCGAATCACAAGAAGATACAAAGTGATCCCAATAAAAACGTATTATTGAACGCGACTGTTGTTTGCAGTGATTCGGTGCCGAAGATTAAAATCAGCTCCATGATTAGAATATGGATACTTGAATAATACTTGATTAATCAGCAAGCGTTCCAATGTACCCTGATTAATCAGCATGTATCCATGTACAGTGACTAACCAGTATACATTATACACTTTTTAATTATCAGAGTGTACTTGCAAACACACACTTGTAACAAAATGACGCTTCACGTCATAGGGTTTTGGGAAAGGAAGGTAACAGTCAACATAGAGGGAGAGTTATCGGGCGATGATACTTCCCCTGTTCACACGCAGAGGTGATGGGGAAGAATCGTCGCAGTGAGAGTGAGCTGAATTGTCTAGCAGCGACTTGATTTCAATTTCATGGACTTTTACCACATTTTTCCAAAATTATACCAACTAAATTCGCGGATATTTGCCACGATTCAAGTTCCAAATTTTCTTTGATAAATTTACAAGAACACAATTTTGACAAGAAATCATGCTCTAAGAAAATTTCCGCTCCAATAAGAAGCGAAACGACCTAAACCAAGATTCAACTCATTCCCAAGTAGATAAATAAAAACTTGCACGCAAGGATTCATTTCGACACTTGGCCACTCAAACGTGTGAATTCTCTTAAGATATTCCCACGTCTGAGTGACTTAGTGCACGAATGAATCGTCTCAGATCGTCAGGGACGCGAGAAAAAAATATCTTTATTTTCAAGTATACAGTACACTCGTAGCAAGCGCGAAAGTCTTCAGGTGTTAGAAGCCAATGTGACAAAAGTTATAGACACAAACATTACAGATAAAATTCCAATGTTTTCCCTGATATTGGTGACAGTAAAGTTCGAAATAGCAAATACAAAGGCTTTTGTTCTACTAATCATGCACTATTCAATAATGAAAACAAACACTTAAAATAGAACTCAGCAACTAGTTGTTGACAAAAGTTGATGAAATAAGATTGCACAATTTTAATTAATATGTTGACCGTCTTGGTCATTTGGAGATCATTCGAAGATCAAGAGAAGATCACATGATCACTGGACCACTCGACCGATCGATCACTGGATCACTCGGCTACCATTCGGCGATCAGTCGGAGATCTCTCGAAGATCAAGTGAAGATCACATGAACACTGGACCACTCGACCACTCGATCACTCGACCACTCGATCACTCGATCACTGGGCTACCATTCGGCGATCACTCGGAGATCAAATTGAGATCACTCGGAGATTACTACTCTGAGATCTACTTGAGATCACTCGGTGACGCTCGCAGATCAATTGAAGATCACTTGATCTTACACATGATCACTGGACCACTCGACCACTCGATCACTCGATCACTCGATCACTCGATCACTGGGCTACCATTCGGCGATCACTCGGAGATCAAATTGAGATCACACGGAGATTACTACTCTGAGATCTACTTGAGATCACTCGGTGACGCTCGAAGATCAAGTGAAGATCACACGATCACTGGACCACTCGACCACTCAACCGATCGATCACTCGATCATTTGACCACTCATTCACTCGATTACATCCTCACAGTACTCCCATACTCTACCACTCGATCTCTCTCACACACACACACACAAACACACACACACAACATAAATACGTGATTTCAGGGATTGCACATGAATTTAGTGGGATTATACATAGATTTCTTGGGCTCTGACCAAAAATTAAGCTCAATTAGGTGAAATTTAGTGACATTATACGAATTACACAGGGATGACACTAACAACTGTACACTGGATTACGAGAGTGGTGGCCCCCTCGGTCAAGCGAAATCGAAAATTCACTTGAAAACACAAACAAGGCTGCTAGCTGCAACCGTGGTACACATTCAACACATTCTTATCCAGCTTTGCATTCCCTTTTATATGAGCATCTCAGCAATTGAATTCCACTCACTACACTAAGCCATTGAATTGTTGATTAAAGGATTGTATCTCAATGATCTTGACAACTACACTGGCAAGCCTACACACATACATCAATCGAGACAACAATGAGCTGCGACTAGCCCGCTAGCAAGTTGAACCAATGCTACAACACAGTTATTTCAAGACCAAAGTATCCAAATTTTTAAAATGGCTTACAAGCTGAGCAGATAAGAAGGCCATGAAGGCATCAACAGGGCAAAGTGTTTTCACACTGATCAAAACTTTTACTTCCTACCGACCTCAAAACTGACACGAGCTCCTATTCTCAAGTTTAAATTTTGCAAAGCAGGTACACAAAGACTTAAAGTTAGTCGGCATGCCCCTGTCATTTGTTTCGCTAAAACTAATTATGATTCAATTTAAAAACAAAATAAAAAAACACATGTAAAGTAGAACTGAGCAATACTTCAGCAAGCCTCTCAACTTTACATTTGCACTGATTTCCACAACACAATTAATTCAAGCCCAACTTTGAAATAGGAAAATTACAACAACAACAACAACAACAAAGGAAATAAGGGCAGACAAATGACTAATTCAATCAAGCACAGATACGTAAAAACATTTAGTCTTCAAAAAAGCTGATCAGCGACAGCATCCACAGGAAAATTCTGAGCAAACTGATGACATTCTTGACGGTGGAAATGGCTGCCAGCTAGAAATGAAAAAGAACACTTTTACCCTCTAAATATGCATTGAACTACAATATTAAGATGACAAAGACATAACTTACTCAACAAGCAGTCGCACGATGTTCATTTTCAATGAGAAGGATGTCTCCACAGGAATCATTCGAAGTGTGCTGCTAACATCAATGTGGAGAAAGGAACACCATAGGCTGTAAAAAAAAAAAAAGAGAAAGAAATATAAAGTCAGTTTGACAGACTGAAACGCTCAGTACTAAATTGCACGAGACCTAACTTACAGGGCAATGTCTTCATGGTTGATGTCTCCAAGAATATGTTCAAGACAATCACAATGAACGACTTCTTCTTGCTGAAGGATTCTCCAAAAGACCAGCAACAACACCCACATAAGATTGTGAATATTTTTCTTGCTCAAACCTAGAACAAAGAAACCACCGCAAAATAAACATGTTCTTTGAAGTAGGAGCCACTACCGTTCTTATATGAATATTTTCCTAACATTTTATATGAGAGCAAAACGGGCACAACTACAGAACTCCCAACAAAATAATGCATTTGAGGTATCTCAGTTACTACGTAACGCACGCTAAGCAAACAACTCTACAAGAGAGTAACTAAAACTAGTGTAAAGAATAGCCCAAATGAATAATCAAATCCACTTGGTACGACTCCAGGCCGGGGGTATGCGGGAGGTGTGAGAGGGGAAGAAAAAAAGGGGGGGGGGAGAACTGAGATCTGTCTCAATTCTTGTCAGGCAGGACCGTGAATGTGCTTGTTTCGTCATTACATGTTTATTTAGTAAATAATATTTTTCTAACACGGGTAGAACTGATGGCACATTCAGCAGTGACAGTATTTTCATTCGTGTTGCTGCTACCACACGGTGGAAAAAGTCTTAAACGTTCTGTAAACCGAAATAGTTTACTGTGTCGTAAATTGACGAACACTTTTTAAACAGTAGCGAAGTCAGAGATAGGTCGTCATCTCTGGCGAAGCGAACGAAATGTTTTAGTTTGTTTTGTATATGCTTCTGTAGTCCGAGGGGGGCAGCTGGGTATCCCCGACTCCCACCCCAGTCGCTGGAACGTCACTCATCGCGCATTCACCGCACTAAAGCCGCGCTTTATTAACGTGCGTCACGGAGGTTGGGGTGGGGGAGAGGAGAGGTGGGGGGGGGGTCGAGCTAGCTTTACGGTCTTACCTCGCGTACCTCGGGAACAAAATTATTGCTGGAGCGACATGACTGCGTCGACAGAGAGAGAGAGAAAGAGAGAGAGAGAGAGAGAGAGAGAGAGAGAGAGAGAGAGAGAGAGAGAGAGAGAGAGGGAGGAACAGGAAGGGGTAGAAAGGGTGAGGAAGGATGGGGGAAGAGGGGGGGGGTGACATTAAAGGGCGGAGTGGCTGTGGCGGATTACTGCGGTGGTGCGGGGGGCTGCGTGCGTACGTGCGTGCGCGCGCGTTTGGGTGTGTGGTGCTTGTACATGTTTTACACTTCTTTCGGACTTATTCTTTTGCCACTAATGCACCCCTTTCCCTTTCCTTGTACCACCAACTACAGCCCTAAGCAAATTTGCAAATTGGGGAAAAAAATAATAATAAAAAGAGCAAGAGCAAGACAGTTTGAGGTGGTTTAATGTAGGTAAGCATGTGCTGGTGGTTGCTGGTGCCACCAGCACTGATCAGCTGAAATGAGCCTCTATGGTGTGGTAAGGGAGCAGGGTTGGGAGCGAGTACAGTATGTGGAGATGAAGGAGACGTACACACACACCGTGAAGCCAAGTGCCCCCCCACCCCCACCCCTTACCATCCTCATGAATGACAAAGTTTTGCTCCTCGGCGGCGCTCCCTTACGTGCGTACGTACGTCTGTCTTCAACGTGGAAGGTTGGATCCGCAAAGGGGCCTTTGCAGCTGAAGAAAAGAAAAGGAACTACTAGAAATGTGCCTTGGTGGTGTTTTGAATTATTCGGGCATTATCTTGAGCTTCGATATTTTTGCTCATCACAGTTCACAAGAAAGTGTTTCTTTTACTCTCCTTAAACCTTTCGGTCTCCCTGTCTGCTCGTTAGTACAGCCCCCCCCCCCAACCTGTGCCCCTCTCCCGGTCAATTCTGCCAAGTTCTGGCAGAGCTAATTTCTGCCCAAGCGTGAGTGTGCACGCTCCGCGCCCCTGCAGTGGGGAGGGTAGGCCACCCGCCGCGGCTGCATGCGCAGTAGCTCACCGACTGGCCTGCCCCGCAGGCGCTGAGAGGCCAGCCCCCGTCCTCCCTCCCCCCCCCTACCCCCCGCTCCGCTCACTAAACCCTTATGCACAATTTTATGCAACCATAGTTATGCACAAAATTTTCTGCATAACTATGTTACACATTGTGCATAATTCTGCACAAATTTGTGCATAAGGAACAAAGTTAAACATAGTTATGCAGGAAAAATTGTGCATAACTATGGTTGAGTAAAATCCTGCAAGGCTTATGCACAAAAAAGTGCATAAGGGTTTAGTGTGCGTGACTTGCGATATTTTCGCCCATAGGAGTTCCGGTTTCTTTTTCTTTTCGATACTCTACGAAGCGGTATGGAATCCCCTCGCGGTTGTATTTTTTAACAGACGGGTACGGGGCACTCTGGACTCCGGCGGGTGGATCGGGATCGTCAGGTGTGGAGGCGCTCTGCAAATTACCGTTCGCAGCGGACCGGAGCGGACTCCTTGCGCTACGGGGATCCGGTGGGAAAAAGAACGCGGCGAAACAACATGGTTCGGCAATTTATAACCGCTGAACGCGCTTGGGAAAGAGAGCTAGAGAGAGGGTGAGAACGTCCGCTAGATACTGGCCATGGCTCGCCTTCGAAAAATACGTGATGAAAATAGAAAAAAAGAATCATGATATCCCCCCGGCGGCGGCTGCCCTTCGCTGAGCTTTTTGCCTCTCCGTAATTCTCTTCCTCCTCTCTCTCTCTCTCTCTCTCTCTCTCTCTCTCTCTCTCTCTCTCTCTCTCTCTCTCTCTCTCTCTCTCTCTCTCGCGCGCGCGCGCGCGCGCGCGCGCGCTCTCGCCTTCCTTCCCTCCTCCCTCCCCTCTTCTCCCTCCCCCCTCCCCCTCTCCATTTCTCTTGCTCGTCCTCGCGTGCATCTCTCTCGCATCCCAGCACCCCTCTACTGCGCCGCTCTCTGTCTCCACGTAATGTCAATCGATGCAGGACACGCCACAAGCCATTGAATTCCACAACCAACCCTCTCCCCCGCCCCAGCTCCTCCTTTCTCGGCTAGGCAACGGCATTTCTCAGTGACCCCCGTTACCCCTATAGAACACCAACACATTCGTTGCTGCCTTCACCCTTTCCCCCCCTCTATCCACCTCACTCCTATCTAATGACGCGAGAACTAATCAGAAAACGAATGGGAACGCCCCGAGTAGGAATTCGGCATTGCTAGGATAGCGGCGCAAGTGAAAGACAAGGAAATATAGAGAGAGAGGGAGACGCGGCGATGGTGTTTTTTACAGCGGTTGGCGAGTAAGAGGGATAGAGCCAAATAACGCCTTGAGCGCAGAATGAACTGCCTAGGGTCTACCACTTCCGTATTCCTCGTACACCCCTCTTGATGATTATTGATTATCACATAATCATAATTATGTAAAATTTTCAAATATTGATACATTTGTACAAATATGGAGAAATATTATCAAATTTGACCAAAAGTTGCGTGATTACTGCCCAATAATCAGTAAACATGTTAAAGATAAACTCAAATAATCATTGATATGACTGATAATAATCCTCGCACGCGATTTTTCCAAGTGGTAGACCCGTGTTAACTGCAGCCCTAGCGCCGCTCGCTCATCTCAAAAGCAAATACATTCTGTGTGAAACTTAAATATGCATGTGTATTTATGTCGAGTAAAACTCATCACACTTAAAAGCTTACGGTGAATTTCACTGTAAGCTACGGTGAACTTGGCATCACCGTAACTTACGGTGGATTTCACCGTAAGCTACGGTGAAATTCACCGTAAGCTACAGTTAAATTCACCGTAGCTTACGGTGAATCAGGGGGCATGACCGTAATCTACGGTGACATTCACCGTAGCTTACGGTGAAAATTCACCGTAAGTTACGGTGATGCCAAGTTCACCGTAGCTTACAGTGAAATTCACCGTAAGCTTTAAATAGTGATATGGAAGTCTGTCGTTTTAAATACTTGGCCTTCTGCGTGCTTGACTCGCGTCGGGCTGATAGAATAGTGGCCTGTGGGTGTGCTGTGCAAACTCAAGTTCGTACAGTACTGCACTAAAAAGTGCGAGACCCATGGTCCTATGGTCCAGCAGAAAAAAATGTGAGAACCAGTGTGTCCTACAGTATTGTGTAGCACACCCTGCGACCGACACACGGTGTCCTACACATAAAACTGAAGTGAACACCGAGTTACGCACTTATTACTGCAGGACACACCGGGTCTCTCGTTTTTTTCTGCAGGGCCATTATTGGTCATGCATTTTTCCTTGCAATACCGCTACACACTTAAGTTTGCAGAAAGTCTCTGAATGGCCCTGCCTGTCCCACGACGACAATCTTCATTTCTTCTGTATAACTTTGATCGAGTCTTTCTCGCGGGCACCAGGCGGCGCTTGCGGCCCGCCCAGTATTCAGGCGTCGCGAGGAGAAAAAAAAGTAATCGGAGGCTAGCAGGGAGCACAGGAGGGAGACAGAGAGGGAGAGAGAAACTTCTGTAATTTCGTGCAGCAGAGTCCCTCCCACTCCTGTGCTCTTTCCCAGCTGCTGTATCTGCATCCTTGCATCTTCCCTTTTCTAGCAGTTATAAAAGTGAGGTCAGCGCACTTGGGGCACCGCTCCGTATGAAGTGAGTGAGTGAGTTAGTGAGAGTGTGAGAGTGTGAGAGTGTGAGAGTGTGAGTGAGTGTGTGAGTGTGTGTGAGTGTGTGTGTGTGTGTGTGTGTGTGTGTGTGCGTGCGAGAGAGAGAGAGAGAGAGAGAGAGAGAGAGAGAGAGAGAGAGAGAGAGAGAGAGAGAGAGAGAGAGAGAGAGAGAGAGAGAGCTGGCAAAAGAGCGCCTACATTAACTTGAGGTTCTTGAGGGCTGGACATGGGCACCCTTTAACCGTTACTACACGACCTTGCGTGGCGCATCAGCTACAGGTAGAATACGGCATCTTTCTCCAGCCCAATGATAGAGAGTGAGTGTGAGCGAGAGAGAGAGGTGGGAGGGGAGCGAGAGAGAGAGAGGGAGAGGCGGGGAGTGAAAAAGAGGGAGAGGGAGAGAGAGAGCGAAAGAGAGAGAGAGAGACAGAGAGACAGAGAGAGACAGAGAGAGACAGAGAGAGAGAGAGGGGGGGAGGGAAGCGAAAGAGAGAGAGAGAGAGACGTCTTTGCATTGGTCCCGATAGCACAGCCAGCGGTAGCAAGCGCACGCCGCTTTTTCATGACCCATAAACGGCCCTTTGCGGCTGCCACGCAGCGAGCGAGAGAGAGAGAGAGAGAGAGAGAGAGAGAGAGAGAGAGAGAGAGAGAGAGAGAGAGAGAGAGAGAGAGAGAGAGAGAGAGAGGTCGTTCCGTGTCTCACCTGCATCGCTATCTCTTACCTCTCCCGTTCCTTAATGCTCGCTGGTCTTTGCGCGATCTTTGATGGGATAAGTTTCTGCGCGTTGGCGCACCATTGGCCGCCTGGCCCAGGCCCAGGCTCAGTCCGGTCGCGGTCGCAGGCCCGCTCTGTGAACAAAGTCCCACCTGGAATCAGAGAGGGTTTCCTTTTCAGGCACAAAGCAGACTTTAAGTTCATTGCATGGGCGGATCTGATTTTCTATTATTTTTTTTTTAGCAAATTTTGGCCAATTTTCCCCAAAGTCAACGTTTACACTGTGAAAAATGTCTTTGTCGATTTACGATAAACTTTCGTAAATCGGCATTTACGAAATATGTTGTAAGTTTACGACGGACCTGTTTTGCTCGTGAATGAATTCCAAGCCGACATGTAGTGCTTGTAATTTTACGATTTGCAATTGCAATTGTACAACTGTACTTTGTGGAAAATTTTCCCGTAAACTTACGACTATTTTTCACAGTGTAACACCACACATCTCAACATCTAATTTTTTTTTCCTGGTACCCTGTACTGTGTATGAACCCCTTGTGGGATACAATGAGGGGTCGCGGTCGCCCGTGCCTGCCGTAGCGCGCCTCTCTGCGTCTGCACACGCGGCCGACAGAGGGCGTATGGGATGTAATTGTGTTTGGCCGCGCTAACTCTCTCCTTCTTTTGTCCGCAGGTGAGCCAGCCCGGCCGAGCCGTCCGCGTCTGCTAGCATACCTGCCGGGACGCGGGTGCGGTGAGTCTGGGGGAGTTGGGCCTCCCTCTGCGTCACGTTCTCGCAGTTCTTACGCCACTCTACCCCTTTGGCAGAAATGGCAGAGTGTCGTCCTTCCCCCCCGCGGGCAGCCCCGCAGTGCCACATTCATCTTTTCTTTCTCCCGTGGTCGTGAATAATTTGGGGTTCGGCCGTCGGGGTGGGAGGACGGTGGGGCGGGGCTGTGGTCCGGCTGCAGAGCGGTCACGAGCAGCACTTCCTCCCCCTTCCTCCCCCTCGACCCTCTGAACTTGGTTTATTTACCAGGTTATTTAGAGATGGTCGCAGTCCCAGTACGACTCGCGCGCGCGGCACAGCACTCCTAGCTTGCTTTTGCCACGAAGTAGCGTAATAGTTTTGTCTAGGATCTGACTTGGTGCCGGGGCATGAAGTATACCCTTACAGTTCCGCACGACCTTGCCCTGCACTCCTCTCGCTCATACTCCTCTTCCCTCTCCCTTCACCTTGACACGCCCGTGGTCGGCTGAAATCAACGAGATTTTACTGGCGGGTATGCATAAACCTGCCCGCGCCTCTGTGCGAGTCGTAAAGAGAGGGTTATGCCAGTCGCCGCTGTCTCCCATCTCTCTCTTTCTCTCGCACTTGCTCGCTCCTTGCTCGCTCCCACCGGATCCGGCTGGAGTAGTCGCAGTAGTAGTGTGCCTCCTTACGCATTCCCGCGCATAAAACTGAAATGGAGCACGTTTAAACTCTGTGACCCGTCGTGACCCACAGTGTCGTCACTTTACTGCCCCCCCCCCCCCTTCCGCACCTTTGACAACATAATCACGGCGACGGGAGAGGGGAGAGAGAGAGGGGAAAAAAGGGACGTTAAAAACTTTATTGTCCTACGAGGGGAGGATCTGCTTATACAAAATGTGTACAATGGATATTATTTTTACTTCATTTCAATTTTTGTTCAAATTTGAATTTTTCAGGGAAAATTTCTGTCACTTTATGATAAATTTTGATCTAGTACCCCTTTTTTTTAAAAAAAATACATACTGTCTTGCAGTGTAGCGAGGACGACGCAGCGCGCCAGGTGGCGAGGAAGGCTTTTGGCCACACACTGCTGCCAACTGGAGTTGAGCAAACTGCACTCGATCGTGCGTGGGGCGGGCCCTACGCAGATGTTGGCAGCACTGGCTGCGCGGGGGTGGTCTCACACGGGATGAGTTTCAGTTGGTAGCACTGCTGCGGCGCACTGTAAAAAAAAATGACGGTGAAAACTACGGAAATTACCGTTAATTCCTTTAACGGTGTCCACCGTAGAATGGTGCATCCCTACTACGGCGCGCACGGTACTAGAAATTTTCGAAACCCCGTTACGGACTGCCAAGTACGGCATCACCGTACTCAAAAAATGGGGTACGGAAGACCCGTACTTATGATCTCTGCCCACCGAAAATGAGGTACGGTGGCTCCGTACTCTGCGCTCCGTAGTCAGTTTCTCAAACGAAGATACGGGACACCGTAGTTGGTTCCGTACTACGATCTTGTTTTTTTACAGTGCGCGGGGGGGGGGGGAGGGGGGGGAGGGCTCGTGTGCACGCCCAGGATAGCCACTCCAGAAAAATATCGTAAACATAATTTTCCTTTTTGTTTTCTGTGAGACTGGGACTCTCTGGGGCAAGGGAAAGACATCGCCAAGCTATGAAATTTGAAAAAGAAAAGAAAAAAAAACTTCTAAAGAAAAATTCGTGTCGTCGTCGCCATTCTTTCGTAAAGTAATATCAATTTTTGTTTTTCTACTGTGCGCACGCTCGCAGTACATACACCATATCACTTTCCTTGGTGAGCAGTCAGTGAGAGAACACAGCAACAGAATCCTTCTCCCTCTCCCTGTTACCCTGCCCCTCCAGGTTTCTGTTGCGGTGTGCCTCCCTCCCCTCCCCCCTCCCCTTTTCCTCCCTTGTCGCGCCGCGCTCTCCGGATGTGTTGGTTTGATCTATGAGCTGTGTTCACGCTTAATGTCCTTGCGCGCGGCGGGGCGGGCGGAGTTGTGTTGATGGAGGGGGAGGAGCCGAGCCTGGCCTGCACTCTCGCAGCAACAGCCACACAGACTCGACTCCGACTCGCAGGGGGCGCGAGCCATCCATCGTGGCGAAACAAACTTGCATGCGGTTTTCCTCCTACATCTCTCTCTCTCTGTCTCCCCTCCCTCTCTCCCTCTCCCTCCCTCCCTCCCTCCATCCCTCACTGTCTCCCCCTCGCTCTCTCTCTCTCTCCGCCCTCAACCCCCCTCCGTCTCTTCTCTCCCTCCCTACTGCACCCGTTACACAACACTGTAAAAAATAGTTGTACCGTTATGTGGAAAAAGTTTCCATGTCAGGTGTCGTAAAGTTACGATTCCCAGTTGTAGATCTACAAGATTTTTGAGGCACCGTGCGTTGACGTAAGTTTCTTGAACGAGCAAGAATTTGCTATCGTAAATTTACGACTATCTTTATCGTTTTTTCATTACAACACAAAGTCATAGATTTACAAGCGCAATCGTAAATTTACGAAGATATAAAAGAAAAACAATCAACACGTCAGGACTAAGATGACAATTTAGTTTTCTAATATTCATCGCACAATTAGCCTACTGTTCACAAATCAAGCTGATTGGACAATTCCTTACTGAGAACCGAGTTTCTAAACCGTGCGAGCTAGAGAGCTCAAATCTGGCATGCGACCTATTCTTATGACGGTTATCAAACACTGAGGAAAAGAAATAAATGTTTTCACCCAACAGATAGGAAATTATTAACTGAATTACTACATAGACATTCACCGAAATATTTGATAAACCCAAGTAAATGAACTTCGTGTCTACCGGGATTTACTTAAATCGTATTTTTATATATTCTTTTTAACGATATCAAAACGGTTGTCCGAGAAAATCGTCAGCGTTGGACGGGTGCGCCCCGGCCCAGCCAGACGGGGATTTCGTATTTTAAATTTACGGGTGGAATACGTGTTAGGGGGACCGAGGCGGCCGGTAGGGTTGGCGCGCCCGGGATTGGGGAGAAGTACGGCGCAGTGCAATAAGTTTGTGGTAGGCTAAGTTATTCCGTAATAAAGTACGCCTGGCCAATAAGATATTCCGTATTACAACGCCCCGCGTCCGCCCCTGCGCCCCAGCGGCCCGTACGGCGCCCTGCGGTCGGCTCAGCCCCCCCCCCTCCCCCTCCCGCCCCTACTCTCGCCGGCTCTATGAGCCCAAACCTCAAACTCTCTCGCCCTCTCTCTCACTCTCTCTACGAGACCCAGGCCTCCCTCCCTTCTCCGAGCACCCCATCCCAGCCCGTCTCCCTGACCCTATGCCTGCAGCATGTTGTCTCAGTAAAACGTGCCGGACGCGTCGCCAGCAGCCCCCGTTGGGGGCGGGGCGGGTTGGGGTGACTCCGCCTCACCCCGCCCCGCCCCGCCCCGCCCCGCCTCGGGGCCAGTAGGGTGCCCCAGCAAACTTGTGTCGCGGCCCTCACTCGCCCCGCCCCGCCCCACCCCGCCCCACCCCGCCCCACCCCGCCCCACCCCGCCCCGCCCCGCCGCATCCCGCCGACTGTGGCGTTTTCCTATAATTGCTCCGGCCACATATAGCGGGCGGCCGGCTGGGCTGCGGGCCTCGTTACCACGCAACGCACCGCCTCACCCGCCTCTCATGTATTTTAATCAATTTCCCGCCCGCGCCCGTGTGTTCAATACAGCACGCGCTGCAGGACACCTAAGTGCGTGTGACATGTTTGCGCTGTTGTACAGTTCCAGCAGGCGTGTATGAATGCACACTTCCGAGTATTTTGCAAGGGTGTGAAGTTATACTGGGAGAATTGGCACGTCTGAAAGTCACAGAGTTATATGGGACCTTTTGTTGTTTGTTTTTTTCCTTAATGCCATTATTTACATTTCTTGCTGGAGGTTAAAATTCGGCATTAGAAGAAGACGAAATTTGGCAATTATCAGAAAAAGGCCAAAGAACTCCAAATTAATTGCATTGAAAACGGTCTCAGTGCTCAAAATTTTGAGTCTACCCAGTTACTACACTAGTAAAACTAAAGCGTGGTTGTGCGCCTCCTCCTTCACTGAAAATTAGTCGTAGTTTACAAGAAAACTTACCATGATCTTAATTGTAGAATTATGATTTGAAATTGTAAATTTACAAGCACTTCGTAGCGTTTGGGAATCGATCGACAAGCAATAATGGGCTGTCGTAAATTTACAACATAATTTGTAAATCACAAAATTACAAAAAATGTCGTAAACTTCCCAGGATATTTTTCGAAGTGTATCTAAATGCATGGGGGAATTGCCTTGGAGCGTAGTTGTACGTCGCAGGAAGGGCGTATAAGGTATTGTACGCTTGAAAGTGGCGTACAACTACGCTTCAGTTTTAATACGCTGACAAATCGCATAACTTTAAAAAAAAAAAAAAAAAATGCAACTGATGATAATATGCGCGTAGACTTGTTTTCCTCTGTCGAATAATATCGCTCCTCGCGCCAGGCAGCACTTACTCAGTGGTAGTGTGGCAGTGTGCTTGTTGGCTCCGAGATGCGCCTGGTGTTGGTGAAAGGGAGGATGGCCGTGTTGCCTCTGTGGGGCATTTGCTGGATTAGACGCTGTGTGTGTGTGTGTGTGTGTGTGTGTGTGTGTGTGTGTGTGTGAGAGAGAGAGAGAGAGAGAGAGAGAGAGAGAGAGAGAGAGAGAGAGAGAGAGAGAGAGAGAGGCGAGAGAGGGGTAAGGATAGAAGCGCGAGCCAGTCTCTTAGTAGGCTTGCCAAGAAAGGAAAGGAGAAGGAATGGTATGGGCGTAGTGGTCTAGGGAGGGGGGGGGGTGTTCTTCAGTGCCAGCCAGAGTTAATACACGTTGAGAGGGCTGCGCGCTTATGTGTGCGGGGAGGGGAGAGAGGTGAGGGTGAGAAAGGGTGCGAGGGGGAAGGTGTTAGCAAGGAAAGGTGTCGTCGGAGAGGAAATCGACGCGACGGTGCTGCGGGGCCCGGGATTTAATGCTGTCGGGCGCCGACTAGCAGGTACCCCTCCCCACCCCGCCCCACCCCATCAGGCACGCCTGATGAGCCATGCTCCCTCCCTCCCCCCCACCCTCCCCCCCCCTCTCTCTCTCCCTCTCGCTCTCCGTATTTCACTTTGTCGTGTCTTAGCGCCAGGACTATTACCTCGCATCCTGAATCCACCCCAACCCCTCCGCCATGCCGTATAGGGCAACTTGTCGAGCAGATCGCTCCCGCCTGCCTATCTTTTTCTCCACCCTCTCTCTCGCTCACTCTCTCACTCACTCTCACACACATACACCCCCCCCCCTCTCTCTCTCTCTCTCTCTCTCTCTCTCTCAGCGACCCCTCTGCCCCGCGCTAGCGTTCTCTTGATCAATTGATTATACGCTTTGGACGTGGGTTCGGTGCCGGGGGTGAGGTCCTCCCCCCACTGCTGCCCCCCGCTCGTGGCCCGCCCCTGTTGCTAGCAGCCGGCAGGGCTGTCAGATGTGTTTTCGAACGCAGCTCGTGACCCCGCGGCGCGCATGTCGTAACATTGTACTACCGGGGTGTGAAAGTTTACCGTCCTGACCCGCCACACCCCTCGGCGGGGCCCAGCCCCGGGGCTCGGGTGCGAGTCTGCGGGGAGGGAGAATAGCTTCGGGAGGGGCTCGGAGGGGAGGTGAACTAGCGGCCCGATATACCTGGCTGGAGCGTCCGCCTCCATCCGAGAAATGAGTCAGTTGCGATTTGCTTTTTTATGAAGTAGATTTAGAGAGCTGGCTACAACCTCATCCCCCACCTCCTAAAAAAAAATATAAAAAACAATTATAAGTATAAATTGGATTTTAAAAAAATATGCCAATCAAATTGGTGTTCTCTTGAAACACCACACATATCGACCGGGCGTATAGTCTCTCTAAAGGTCCCTCCCTGCGGCGCGGGGAGGGTGAAGGGAAGTCCCGGCACGTAGCGCCGCGGCGCCAGTCACGTGGGGCTCAATCATCACCATCACGGGGCGAGACGTGACGCCACCGACTGGCGACACACACACACACACATTGTGCGAGGTGCACTTCCAAAGCTATAGTCGCGTCGCGTATATCGGAGTGTGTGTGTGTGTGTGTAACGCCCACAGACACATTTCCGCCTTGTACGAAAAAAATGTCTGTGGCGCGCGTGTGTGTGGTCACGCAGCCATTCCCGTAACCTCTGCGTTTCGTTGTATTGTGCGGCGGCCCCCCGTAAATGCTTTCTATCGGCTCATGTTACACACACACCTGATGTCTCGTTATTCGAATAAACGTTTCGCGTAGTTGTTCGTAACGTAAGATGGTACGGTCATTTGTCACGTAAAGTTTGTCATGTTTAAGGGGCGGCCAACTCGAAAAAATCGTTTACACACAAATATACGCACTGTTAAAAGCATTCGGTGAATATCACCGTAGAGCCTCAGTGAATATCAGAGAAAGTTACAGTGCTGCACGGTGGATCACTGCAGGTTACAGTGAAATTCACTGTAGCTTACAGCGAAATTCACCGTAAGCTACAGTGCTGCAGGGTTCACATTCGAACACTTACAAGTGTACAACTGGCAAGTTTGACACTTCCAATTGCACAGCTGCCGAGGCGTGCCGAGATACACACTTGAACGAGCAGACTGGAAGTTGCACGCTTACACGGGTTGAGTAGTTGCACACTTGTCCCATCAGTGTCCTCACGCGCCCTTGTTCTTGTCGCGCAGGGATGCTGACGGCGCTGCTGCTGCTGGTGCTGACGGGCCCGGGGGTCATGGTGCTGGCGGGGCCCGCGCCCGAGCCCGGCCCGCGGCCCGCGCCCGACCCGGAGCCCGACGGCCACATCGCCGAGTCGGGCGAGAAGACGGAGCAGTACTTCGCGATGGAGCCGCAGGACCAGGTGGCCATCGAGGGCACCAAGGTCACCCTGCCGTGCCGCGTCGAGAACAAGAAGGGCACGCTGCAGTGGACCAAGGACGACTTCGGACTCGGCCCGCACCGCAACCTCAGCGGCTTCGACCGCTACCAGATGGTCGGCAGCGACGAGGAGGGTGAGTACGGGCGCTAAATGTCTATGGACTTTTCTATGGACAATTTTGAGCATGACCAGAGCTGGTAACAAATTTGCGTACATATATGGACAATTTGTCCACAGTTATGGACAAGTTTTGTGTACAATTGGACACAATTTTAATTTGTCCATAGTTGGTAACGTTTAAAAACGTCTGTAGACTGTCTGCAAAATTGCTGCCAAACAGTCCACTATTATGTCCATAAAGAAATTTTGTGAACAACGACGAACAAATTTGTTCTTAGTTGTCAACAAAATTGTAGACAACACTTTTAGTAACAATTAAATTGTCACTGAATCCGAGAATAAAAAAAGTCTATAGGAAATGTCCATAGACTTTTAGAGTGCGGGCGCCTGCGAGCCCCGGGGTAGGCCGGCCCGCCGTGCACGCGCGCACTGCGGGCGCCTAGCGGGCCATACCTGCCGGGCGCTCGCACTGCGGCGCTCGCGTCTTGGCAGCGTGCCTCTCGTCTATTTTATCTAAGCAGATGATATCTTTTTGATACCAAAATACTTGTAGTAATACTAATAATAATACAAAATAATAGTATAACTAATAAAAAATTATACAAGGCTACAGGCAACGACAACTACAAAATTCATAACTGCAGAAACAAGGCAAGGCAACGACAGTTAAAATTCATAACCTCACTGGAAATATCATAGTCACATTTTTCACCCGGAATGAGCGAAGCATTTTTTCATCGCTCAGTCAGTATAAGTGACGTTCGCTAAAACTACTCCAATCGAGTCTTTTCTGGTATTTTGAAAACGCTCCATAGAGTGACGTTTGATGACTTGACTCAAAAGAGTCATCGAAGTGACTCTAATAGAGCGATGTTAATCCGTCTCACTCTCCCAGGAGCATGAGAACTTGGTACAGAAAAGTCGCTCTCTCGCAAGAGCGACAAAGTCGACTCCTGCATTTTCAGGGTTCACTGTGAAAAATTGTCGTAGGTTTACGGGAAAATTTTCCACAAAGTGGAGTTGTAAAATTACGATCACTTATCGTAAAATTACAAGCAGTACCTAATGACTTGAAATTCAATTACAAGCAAGAATGGGCTGTCGTAAATTTACAACATTTTTCGTAAGTCGTAATTTACAAAATAAATCGTAAATCTACGAACATATTTTTCACAGTGTTCAGAAACCGCCAATAACTTTCATAAAAGTAACAAAACACAAGTTGTTGTTAATAAGACCTGTCTCTAAAAGCTCCGCTCTGCCCCGCCCAGGTGACTACTCGCTGGAGATCAACCCCGTGCAGCTGGAGGACGACGCGCGCTACCAGTGCCAGGTCAGCCCGGGCCGCAACGGGGAGCCCGGCGTGCGCTCGCGGTTCGCGCACCTCACGGTCCTGGTGCCGCCGGAGCCGCCGCGCATCGTGCAGGGCGACCACCTCGAGACCACCGAGGACCGCGAGATCGAGCTCGAGTGCGAGAGCGCGGCCGGCAAGCCCGCGGCCGAGGTAACTATTGCACGTGCTGCGAGCGACGTAAGGTGTGTCGTCACGCATGTTAGGTTGTCGCGCGGGGCGAAGCGAATCCAACTCTTGTGGGAATGTCGCACACTTGCCGTATGTACGCCTGGTCACTCAAACGTGTTAATCTTCCATGGATATTCACACTTTTGAGTAGTCAATAAGTGTAAGAGTGAATCTACTCGCAGTGTTGCCGGAAAAGAAGCAAAATTCCTGAATACACCTCTGTGAGGGAGACGGGTTTCACATATGAGACTACCTATTGCCTAGTAGGCAGGCCGAGATACCCGTCTGCCTACGCAGGTGTATTCGTGGGAATTTTACCAACTTTTCTGGCAACACTGTCCTAGTCGGTGATATTCACACTGATAACAAAAGTGTTAAACTGGCGTGCACATTAAATTCTTAACACTAAGTTGCACACTTTTAGCTGTTTGGCTGGAAATTTGCATGCTAAAAAGTGTTCAGCAGTAAATTTGAAATTTACCGTTCAAACTTTTGTAAGGACTCAAATTTCCAGTCAACACATGAAAGTGTGCAACGTAGTGTAAAACACTTCAATGTGCACCCCAGTTTAACACTTTTATTATCAGTGCACACACTTCGATTTCCAGAGCGTGCGACACTTAGTTTAATGTTACATGAAAGGTAATGCGCAGCGCTATCACTTTTCCCCTTTACATCACCGCCGCCCTTCTGTCCCGACAGATCACGTGGATCGACGGCGCCGGCAACGTGCTCCGCGGCGAGGACATCAAGTCCGAGGACCCGGAGACGCGCCGCATCACGGTCCGGTCCGTGCTCAAGGTGGTCCCCAAGAAGCACCACCACAACACGACGTTCACGTGCCAGGCGCAGAACCAGGCGGACCGCACGTACCGCTCCGTGCGCCTGCAGCTCTACGTCAAGTACGCGCCCAACGTGACGGTGACGGTCACGGAGACGAGCGGCGGCGGCGGCGGCGGCGCGGGCGCTCACAGCCGACACCACATCCCCGAGGGCGCCGACGTGCGGCTGCACTGCCACGCGGACGCCAACCCGCCCGAGGTGCGCTACCGCTGGTTCCTGGACGGCGAGCCCGTCGTGGACACCGAGGGCAGCGCGGCCACCGACCTGGTGCTCCGGAACGTGACGCGCCGCCACCACGACGCCATCGTCAAGTGCCAGGTCGAGAACAAGGTCGGCAAGAGCGAGGGCTCCGAGACGCTGGACGTCACCTGTGAGTATGCGCACCACCGCCCCTAGGGTTGCGTAGGGGGTCGCCGAAGGGACGAAAACTGGGAGTCTCGGTTTACAAGTGTTGTCATTTTTTGAAAAGTGGGGAAAAAAACAGGGGGGAGGGGTCAAGTTGTGCTACACTGTACTCTAGAAACCCAAGTGCGTGCCATGCACGCACTCCATTTGGAGTCAACCATAAAAGCACGCACTGGAAATCCAAGTGTACGAATGTCGCTCACTAGCAGATGAGCGAATAAATTCACTCATTTGTAGGTGAGCGAATACTTTGACGAAACTGGACGGCGAAACAAACCTTGCGGGCTAGATATTCCACGTGAATCTTCGGAGTACTCATGATGGTTCTAACGGCGCGGTCACAGCTCTGACTCGATCACTTTCACGGAGCACCTGCTCTGTCCGGAGTTCCACGCTGACTGACCGGCGCGGCGGCGGTGACAGCAGTGTGGCCAGATGCCGAGCGCCCCAAGTCGCCAGTGAGACTGAGCGACAGTCTCGTCTGAGCGAACGGCGATATTTGATTGGCTGGAGCCGGCGGCGCACGAGGGGAGTGGAGGGGGTCGGTGGCTAGGCGTCGCTGCGTCGTCTGCTCTGCAGAGCGCTCGGAGTAGGGCGAGCCGGGCAGGTGTTGGTGTGGCTGCCTACCGGCACGGGGTTGGGGCCCCGTGACAGCACACACTTGGGTTTCTAGAGTAAATACAGTGTGCACCTCGCCTCAAGCACGCTGTTCCCGCAATAACGATGTGCATGCCAATGCCCATTGTCTCTACAGTGTGTAGTAAACACTGTTGGGCTTAAAGAGTTTTAATCATGAGCACCATCAATTTTTTTTTTTTTTAATTTTCGTAGGGTCTTATTAGTCTTGCAAAATTTAGAGTCTGTTTTTTATTTTTTGTTATTTTTTTATGATTAACGAGGTGAACAAAAATTTCAGCGTTTTCCTCCCCTCTAAAATTCAACGCACACTGACATCCAGTTTTGAACAGCCAAAACTACGGCTATCCTGGATGTGGTATTTTTCCTCCCCAATTTTTAAATGGGAAAAACAACAAAGGATGAACGAAAGGGGATATCTGGGAACTTTCGACGAACTCATTTTTGTTTTCTCTTTCCGCGGGGGGTAAAAAAAGGCGCAAGTTTTTATTAAAGGTGGTACCCGCCCTCTCTCCCTCAACAGACGCGCCCAGGTTCCGGCAGCGGCCCGTCACGGTGCAGGCAGAGCTGGACTCGACGGTGACGCTGACGTGCGACGTGGACGGCAACCCGCCGCCCGAGGTGACCTGGATCCACGAGGACAAGGACCGCGTGGTGGGCAGCTCGCCCAACCTCACCTTCAAGGTGGAGGCCGAGCGGGCGGGCCGGTACTACTGCCGCGCCAGCGTGCCGGGCTACGCCGAGATCGGCGCCGAGGCTGCCGTGCTGGTGAGGGGCCCGCCCCGGGTGCTGTCGCCGCACACGCAGTGGGGCCACCCGGGCGACAACGCGCGCGTCGAGTGCGTCGTGTCGAGCGTGCCGCGCCCGGACAAGATCCTCTGGAGCTACAACGCCCAGGAGATCTCCACCTACGACCCGGACTTCTCGGTTAGTCTACAAAAATGCACTATAATACTTTTTGTGCATTTATTCTGAAATTTAATCGAATTGGTGTGCTTTTTTTTTCTGTTAGTTCTTTTCATATTTTACTCATTATTCTATCTTTTGTCTTACAATTTTCTTGAAATTTTGACGAATTTTGCGGAATTCTTACAATTCACAAGATCGAAAGAAGCTCGTCGGCCCTCACACTCACAGCCGTGCCCTTTCTCCTCCAGATCCTGGACGACCCACTCCCCGACGGGCTCAAGAGCACCCTGATCGTGAGGGAGTCCCAGCAGCACCACTACGGCGTCTACAACTGCACCGCGGCCAACGCGTACGGCAGCGTCACCGCCCACATCCACCTGCGTGCCCAGAGTGAGTGAAGAAGCGTTAACACTAACAGAAACAATGTCGAGAGTAAATCCAGGTGATACCTTTGGTGTCACCTAATCCAGGTTATACCTTTGGTATCACCTGCTGAAAAAAAAATAGTGGATCTAAAATAAATGTTGTTGTTAACGGCGAGTGGTGTGTGTTTGCAGAGTCGTACCCGCTGCTCATCATCCTGACGGGCGTCATCGGCGGCGTGGTGGTCATCATCGCCATCACCATGGTGGTCATTCTCTGTCAGCGACGCGTCAAGAAGCCTCCAGGTGAGTCCCCACTCGCGTAGAACAAGTCGGGTCACTCTATCTGTGATACAGGCGAAACAGTATGCGTAATAGAAGCGTATGCCTGCGCCTCCGACACAAGTCGAGGGACGCAGGGCTGCGGAGCGGCAGCCAATCAGAGCGCGTTGGGCAAAACCCGCTAATTGAACATGGATGTTCATAGATTTTTATATTCACACATATATTCAGTTAACGGCAGGGCTCCTCGGCACGGGCGTGTCCCCTCTCGTGCTGCGCTGACGTACCCGTCACGGGAAAAACAATGTCTGATTTTTGGGGGAAAGAGGGAAAACTTTGAGGAACTTCCGTAATTTGAGGGAAAGCCCTCAGATTTTGAGGAAGACTCCTCAAAAAAAAATAAGGGAAATCTCCGCAAATTTTGAGGAGACTTCCTCAAAATCTTAAGGAGTTTTCCTCAAAGTACACCAGGTCCTCAAAGTTTTCCCTTTTCCCTCCAAAAATTCAGACATCGTTTTTACCGTCGTTGTCTCGTGTGCCCCGCAGTGGACAACCACGAGGCGGAGAAGCAGTGCCGCGAGTCCGACCGCTCCTCCAACATCTCGGACATGAAGCTGGAGCTGCGGACCGGGTCGTCCGTGAGCCGGCCCGGCAGTGAGACGGGGTCGGAGCGCGGCGTGGGCGGCGTGCCCCTGGCCGGGCCCGTCCACCTGCCCGCCGCGCTCAACGGCGCCCACGGCGACCACCTGTACCGCTACTCCAGCGAGTACCCCGAGCCCAGCTTCCCGCCCAAGACGCTCAGCAAGGTAAGCCAGGAAGAGATTGAACTACTCGAGGGTTCTGGAACTGGAAACAAATGTGTGCACTTCGGTGTAAAACAACACGAAACACAAAACGAGACAATGTACGCGATAAGGTGACATTTTCGGACAGCCTTTTAAAACTAAATTTTATATTTTGAGCGTTCTCGAAGAAAAATAGAACAGTACGACCCTTTAACCCACACCTGATGCCATTAGAAGTCTTATCGCGATAAAATATCTCTAAAAGGCACATTTTTTCGAAAGAAAAAAAATAATTGTCCGAATCTGTTCTACTGTTTCGTATTGTCTTGTACTGTCTATATTGTGTAGAGACAATCATGTGTACCTTTTTGGGGCCTGTTCCACACCCCTCGGGTATTATTTGGCCTTAAGGCAACAAATATGAAACCATCATTTTCGTACATACGTACATAAAGTAAATCTGGTTATGCGAAAATTGTGTGCAGAATTATGGTTGCACGTAGTACTGCAGCCCGTTTGCTCATCATAATGCACACCGTTAAAATAAATTGTAAATTTACAAGACAATACCTGTAATCCAGTACAGAAATTGTAATGTAATTTTACAGAGTATGTTAATATTACAGGTTATCTGTTGTAAAATTATAAGTTTCGGTAAAATTACAGAAATTTTGTCATCTTATAAGAAAAAGCATGGTTAAGTTATTAGTTTTGGTTATCCCTCTCTTCACAGATTTTACAAGTAAGAGTCTGCAAATTTTTATTGCCGGGTAAAGTGTAGAAATATTTTTCCTTACATTTGCAGAATTAACTTTTACATGTTTCTGTAATTTTACAGACTGTGGTAATTTTACCGGTAAAAGTATTGGCACTAACTATGCCAAGACTTTTTCTGTAAAATCTCTCCATTTTTTTTTTTTTTTTTTTTTTTTTTTTTTTTTAATTTTTTTTAAACGTGCTAAGGATTTAGTTTGTACTTTTTATACCTTTTGGTAATCCGGTGCACTCATTTTTCTCGAGTTGGACACCCCTGGTAACAATGCGCCTCTTGTCCTTGCCCAGGATGGGCAGAACAACAACGGGTACGTGCCGTACGTGGACTACTCGCGCGACTACACGCCGCCGCCGTCGCTGAGCCTGCTCACGCCGCTGGACGGCCACCTGGTGGGGCTGCCCGGGGCGCACGGCGCGCACGTCTCCAGCCCGCTGGCGTGCGTCGACCCGAGGTACTCGGCCGCCTACGGCAACCCGTACTTGAGGACGTCGAGCGCGAGCCTGCTGCCGCCGCACACCAGCCCCGCGCCCAGCGCGAGCCCGAGCACGGCGAGCACCGGCCCCATCGGGGGCCCCGGCCCCGGCCCCGGGCCCGCGCCCCTGGGGCCCCCCAACGGGCCGCCCCCGCCGCCCCCCTACAGCACGGCGGTGCGCGCGCACGGGCTCAACGGCGCCGCGCCGCAGGTGGCCAGGCTGCCCAACTCGCCCACCTCGCAGTACATCGTGCCCAGCTCGCAGATGGCCACCATCAAGAGGGGGACGCTGGCCACCCACGTATAGCAGTCAGTGGCAGGCTGGTGGACCTAACCGAGGCAATCTACGTCTCTCTATGACAAATAGAAATATTTTCTTACTGATGTGCCAACAGTGCGACGGCCGCGAGGGAGCGACCTTTGAGTGTGGGGGCGTATGGGGTCGTTTGTGAAATTGGAGCCAACGAGTTAGTGTTGAGAGTCTCGCAACGTGTAGCTTGGCTGGTAAGGGTACTTGTTAGCTCAAGCTTAGCCAAAGAAACAGACATTCTGAAGATAACAATCGTGATAAGATTCCGTCGCTCACATAGCTATTCCTGAATGTATATAAACTTGTACATAATAGTGCAAAATATGTGTAAAGTGTTGGAATAATGTGGAAGAGATGACAGACTCAACTATTGCTTTTGTATTGTTAGGTTTTAAGATCTAAATAAGTTATATAAATTGTAGTAAATACAAAATGATTGGAAAAATCACATGTGTCTGGTATTGGTGGAAATCTGAATCATATGAGATGATATTAACTACTACTGTGACAAACTTGAATTGGGATACCTGTGCTCTAAGAGGCACTTATGTCATTCATAGCAGATATTCCATCAATACTTCTCATGGGAAGTCACGCATCATATCTGAATTGATTCTAGCATCTTCATTTTGATGTTAAGAAGTCAATGACTGATCTCCAATCTGTTTTGAATATACCAAAGATCTGCTCTTTTCCATTTCATATTTTCTTTATGAAGTTATATCTTAAAAGAGCCTTATTGGCTTTAAGCCCTGAAAAGATTTTATTTTTGTACTATATTTAGGGGAAGACAAACTTTTTTTTCATCTCTTTTTTTCTCTCTTATCTATTCTATGCCTGAAACTTGAGTTCTCCACCGTCACAATACAAAGGTGCCTTCGCAATAATCTTTTTTTGATTCGGTTTCTGACATATCGTTTGTTTTTATTTCTTTTCTCTTCAACATATTTGATACCTTTGGTGTAAATATCAGTGTGCATAATTGTATTATATGAAAAGTCTGATCTGTGATTTCAGTTTTAATTTTTAATTGTGATGTGTGTCCTAGCCTCTAAGTAACTCTATTTTTCTCTTAACTCTCTTGAAGTGTTAAGAAACACAACAGCAAGCACAGAAAAATAATCTGTAATTGCTCGTGACATATTTTGACATCATGAAAACGGAAACTTTGATAATTTTTTTTCTTACCTGTGCAATTTACATCCCTATGACTAGAAATTGTTTTCTTTTGCATCAAAGTTTGTACGCATGTTTTAGATTGAAATGGTGCTACAGCTGCATCAAAAAAGTCAGATGTAACATTTTTGAAGCATTCCAACAGTTGTCAAGAGATATTTTTCTATGATGATAGGTTAACTCCAGTTTTGAGCCAGTGTCTATTTGTTTGCAATCCTCACAGCTTTTAGAAATGCAACAGTATATACTTAGTCTAGTGCTGATAGTACATTAGTCAAATAATCAGACGGAGAAGACAGGCAGCACTTTTCTTCTATCTTTATTGATTACTGTCAACTGTGGAGTGTCAGCCATTGTTAGAGGTATTAGACAAGTTTTGGATCTACCAAACTTGGAGTCCGTATTTTATGTGTAATTAATTTTCAGGCCAACCATTCAACATTTTAGTGTTTACAAACATATCCCATCACCAAAAATGTTTCAATGGTATTGTATTTCACTGTACTTTCTAGTCTTCCCAACCACCTTTTTTATGAGGATGAAAACTGTAAGAAAGGTCTAATGTAAATTGGCTCTCATCAAACACACAGAAAAGAGCAAATTAAAGTAAATATTAAAGACTGCTGTTAGCAATTGTTCTTCTTTTTGAGCAAATTTGTCAGATGCTATTGCCGTTGTTTTACGCAAGTGCTATCATTTTTTCTTTAAAAGGGATTTACTTGTTTTGGATTTATATCTACTGAAACCTTTCGATTGCTAATGTGTTCTTTTATTTTAGCAAATTGATTAGTGAACTTGAAAGACAAAACGATGCAGGATGTGTTTCCTTAACTGTTTCATGTTTGAGTGGGGTTCGTCTAGAGTTTACCCCTCCCAGAGCTTACTCCCTCTTTTTTTATTTAAGATTTAAAAAGTAATTTAAAAAATTAAAGAAAGAAAGAAATATGTTGTCTCTTTAATACCGGTTTCCTGGAGTTCACCCCTCTTAGACTTCACCCCCTTATTAATTCTAAAAAAAAAATTATAAAATAATCCATTGATTGGAAATTAATGAATTAATAACACAGTAAAAAACAATCCATAGATAAAAAAAAGGCCTTTGTATTTTTTTTTGTTTTTTTGTTTTGTACAAATAATTTCATCATCACCTTATTAAAAGCATACAATGAATTTGATTGCGAGATAGTCAACCCTGCAGCACTGTAGCTTACTGTCAAATTCACTGCAGTGTGAATTTTCATCAGAAGCTACGAGGAGTATCACAGCTAGTTATGCAGGATACCGTCGATCATATCGTAACTTCGAACAATTCCGGCGCGGCCATGTTCAGTTACAAGCAAGCCCATACAGTGAATTTGACTTAAGCGAGAGTGCTACAGTGTTTACTGGAGCCCTTTAAAAATAAAAATCAATTTAAGTTTTTACTCGTTCTTTACCTGTTTCCGTTCATTTTGGCCGAAAGTATAAGGAAGGTAGAGCATGCAAAGCATATCATTTTTGAACTGTGTACTGGTGGGCGCAAACGTCAAACAACGCGGATAGTTAGGTTTTTGTAACTCGGTCCGCCACCTGCTGGAGCCACAGCCCTACAACGGTCGAGCCATTTCCCAAAAAGCGACCCGACAAGGCTAGGCTCTGGCGGTCCGGGACCGACCGACACCGACCGCGAATTCACGCGACTCGTTCGTTCTACTGCGAAAAACAAAGGTGCGACATAATGCCTTTCAAAGGCACTACTGCAATAGCGCCTTTGGAAAGGCACTAAAACAGCCGAGAACAACACCTTTAGAGGCCAACAAGTAGCGCCTTTAGGAAGGCACTGTTACTAAAGCCTCTAAAAAGACATCAGCGTAGCACCTTTGTCTTTCCAGCAGTGTTAACAAAACATAAGATACGAGCCAAAGATTTCGAAATATATTAATAGAAAATTTCGACACGATATTAGTCTTCAGTGGTATCATCCGCTTTCATTATCAACTCTGAATTGAGATTTTTGTATCTATGTAACAGATTTTTGTGTCCGATAAATTACCACTTTTAGAATCATTATGGGAGCTGAAAAACTGCGTGACAAAATTACAAAATTTTGTAACGATTTTTTTAAGAGTGCCCGTAACACAGTGCAAAACATTGTAATACCGTTTAATACAGCGTAATACGGCGTACTACATCAGACATATAAATGCCATTCCCCTGCAATTTCGCTTAGTCCATCCGGGAGTGCTGCAGTTTAACTAGTCTCTGAAGTCGTCTAGTCTGAAATAATATCGAACTGCAGTCGAACTGCAGCGCTCCGATAGAAATAAAATTTGGTTAACAGTGCCTCACACGCGTCACTACTAGCTCAGCAAATTTTACGAGTTGGTCGCTTCACGACATCGTGACTATGTATTTCAGATCGTGTGTGCTTTATGGGCAGCACCTTCTACGCCATTCTTCACAGACTTATTTCGCGCTTATAAGGAACCGTTCGTGTGTGTTTCGAGCACCAAGGCCAGAAAATGTCTCGCATCACACTCTTCGCTGTTCTCGCCGTCTTTGCAGTAAGTCCTTCCGTCTCGATAAGAAATACCAGTGAGGTATCCGCACTGTAAAAAGGAAAGTCGTCAGACATAACTGAAGTAGATTTCACAAAGGTAGTACTGTTGTTACGAGCGAATTTCAGTGGTGTCATGTCATTCATGCTCACTGAACTAAGGCCTGGCTTTGTTAGAACGCAGACATTAGATGTTTCTATTTCTCTCCGGTTTGGTTCGGCTCGGCCTATCCCCTACACGAAAAAATATCCTCTTCCCTTGTTCATTTTGCTTGACGAGTCGAGAAAGAAAAATGGTCTGAAAAGTTAAAATAGCGCACGGAGAAAAAGATTTGCTGACGTAGCGCCGACATCATTTTTTTTTCTGCAACAGCAACAAATATTGCTCCCTCGCAGCTGTCATAGCTAAGTCCTTTGCCCTGCCAGCTACAATATAGTTGCACACAGCAAAGAAAAAGTTGTAGGCGCTATATTTGCCATGAGGTTTTCTGAGTCAGTTAATCTTTTTCTGTCTTTTTCTCCGTGCAGATGTTTGATATGCAGCTATCACACCATTATTATTCTTCCTTTTTCTATTCAATACTTAATTTTATTAGATTTTAATATTAATATTTATAATTTTTATATTTATATATGTATTATATTGTAATATTAACGTCGAGCCCAACAGCCAAGAGAAACCGAGCTTTCCAGCCTTCCGGTCATAATACCACCCATATATCGATACCTCACTGCAAGGGTAGCCTATCTCGTGTAGGTGTCTTGAAACAACCAGCCTATCTGTGCCGCAAGCCACAGGACTAGTCTATCTTCGTGGCGGCACAGATAGGCTGGTTTCAATGCATCGGCACGAGATAGGCTACCCTTGCAGTAAGGTATCGATATTATCTTGAGCCTGATTTTCTTACCAAATAAAGTAGGTTTTTTGATAATGCATGGAGTTATACATCTCAATAATGTTTCCGCCGAGATTCACATAAAGTATTTTCCTTTTATTTTCAAACAAGGGACTAGAATTAAGTACTTTAGGTTGGTTTTGATGTTAAAGGCAGCATTTCTAATAGCTAGCACGAAAAGTGAAATTTCTCAGGAAGAGAAAATTCATAGTGTTTCATACAGATAAGGTCTCAGTTTATAATTTTAAAATCTCAGTTTATAATTTTAAAATCATCTCCTGTTGTGGAGTTTCATCGTTCTGACATGAAACGCATGGGTGTCCCTAGTTGTTGAAAGCATTGCTGTGCAATTCGTTGTTTGCAACGAAAATTGTAGCTATTCTCAGAGCTGCGGGTGTAAGATTGCAGGCATTTTACATTGTGACATAATCGTTGGTGTAATCTTCTCGAGTCAAGTTTCCAAAATCAAATTCTTCGGTTCCAGGTAGCTCTGCTCTATGGAGCTGAGGCAGGTGTGCGCCACGACCTGAGGCTCCTAAAGAAGGACGTGAAGAGCAACGTAGTTCATGCTGCAAACCATGTAAAAGGCAGTGTTAATCACGCTGTTAAGTCGGTGAAGGACGGCGTAAGTGGCGCTGCCCACAAAGTGCAAGATAAGGTGGATTCTGCCCGCCAAAAGGTGGCTGACAAAATTGCACCAGACAACTAGAGAGACTGGACGTATAGGGAGAAGGGTAGTAGTGTGAAAGAGTTCGTAGAGCTCCTCCACTGCTATTCCTTATTTGAAGAACCTCATTTGTAGTGTTTACAAGCTCCTTTTGACCAATTATACAAATACGAACATGGATAAGGAAAGGTGTTTGTGAATCTGAATACATATTGACCCTTCATTTTATCCCATTTCATTCCACTCACGAAAAGAGAAAATGTCTTGACTAGCATTTAGGAAACAGCGGGGCACCTATAGTGCAACTTTTTGGAAAGTTGGGCTTTATCTTGCTGAAATGAAGACAATTGGTTTCCATGCAAGATATGCCAGCATTGAGTCTTTCTTTCCGAGGTACTATCGGGGAAATTTTGAAAACCTGAGCATCTTTTGAGATACAACCGTGAAAAAAACCCTCTGCATTTCACACTAAGAGCCACGGGCTGGGGCACCGAGGCCTTAAGCTTTATGGGCTTGATATCGCCTGGATATTTGTGTTTTGATGCGCACCCAGGAAAGCCCGTTCTTGTCACAAGTACAGAAAGGTACTGGGACTTATTCTTGAACTCTACACCAGAAAACTCAAACGGGCTGACTCGGTCGGTCTCCCGGTGGACAGCGCGTACGGCGATGAGTAAGAGCCTGCCGGAGCCCGCCGGCCCACTACACCTCAAGCGCATGCGATGACTTTATGACGGCAAATTTTAGCTATATACACCTCGCGGAAATGCGCCATACTTTTTGTTTCGATAAAATTATGCACATCATCATCCCACTTTGATTCAGAAAGTAGGTAACAAGCGCCTAGCTGTAGGAATTTGCCAAATGGCAAGCTTCCCATCGCCAGACGAACCCATGTGTCTGCCTGTAGGGCCGTCCACCCATGGGTACTTTTCAATGGAAATATAATAGTCGGATTTTATGATTCGAAGCATTGAGGTCATTCCAAACTGAAAAATACCTTTTCACGCAGCCATGCGACTTTTCACTTAAGAACTTCCGGAACACTTTAACTTTGAAAAGGATTCGGTACGAGGGGAGTTTCGGAGTGTGAGGGCGTACTAAAAGTATGATGTGTTTGATTAAAAACGGCACGTTTATTATTGCATTCGTCGGAAAGATACAAAAAATTACAATACACATAATATCGTGTAATAAATATCGTTTGGTCTCATTCTCTTGCTGCAAGAGAAGCTTTTCGAGGAACAAGGCGAACTTTCGCACCACCAACGTAATTTATCATTAGATCCATGTTTACCTCGAACTGACTCGGGTCGGTTACTCCATCAGCCGCCGGAAAAATCTGCAGAGAACAATTACATTACTGACAACAGACTCGATTCCCGCACTCATACCCATAGAGCATTTCCATACGTAGCAAAAATGACCTAAAAGTAAAACAAGGTTTTACCAGAGACAACACTTATGGCTTCACTAAATGCACCATAACTTTCGAACAGTTTCTTTTTCGTCCAAACACAAGGTGGCCCTTTTTACTCGTCCGTCACCTCCATTAACATCTCTAATGGAGGTAGAGAACGAGTATCGTGCTCAGCATGGTGTAATTAGACCTCATTTTCACCACCAAAATGGCAATAGATACAGGTATGTTAATGAAATCAAATTGTAGCTTTTAACACCGTGATGAGTCCATAATAAAGTTGTATTTTTTTTTATTTTTCGACTAACTACGCAAAATTTTTCAGAAATATTAAATCGAAACTCTCGGTATTGGCGATCAGACCTTTGCCGATGAGGCCCTTTTGGCACATCTCGAGATTTTCTATAAACAATCACAAACACTACAGTTAAGTATATAAAAATAAATATTACTTATTTTTTATGTATTTAAACCCTTTTAAATGAAATATTTCAGGTAATTTTAACGGAAACGCTTATTAACTAACAGTTTTTCACTCTCCTGCCTGATCACAACACCTCATATTTCGGATATGCGCATGCGCGACGAACAACGCTATCCATTCACGAAATAGCGTATTTCGGACAAGCCGGGGACCGGAAACGAAGGTGACGTCCACAGTGGTCGGATCTCAGCCTAATGGCTTCTGCATCCGGTTTGTCTGCTGTGGACCACCGCCGTCTTTGTTCAGATTCACATTCGCATATCGTGTTGTTTTGGTCGCGGACGACTTCACAAGTGATTTGTTACCTCTACGACTCCTTTCCGTCCGTTATGTTTTCCTAGAACACCCGCCGATATGCGAATGTTAATCTGAACAAAGATGGCGGCGGTCCACAGCAGACGAACCGGATGCAGAAGCCATTAGGCTGAGATCCGACCACTGTGGACGTCGCCTTCGTTTCCGGTCCTCGGCTTGTCCAGAATACCCTATTGGTGTCCATACCATAGCGCTCCATACCTTGTTTGATAAAAAGAAAAAGACAACCGCTCACTTACAAAACTTTATTTAATCGTATGTATTGCCCTTTTGGTGGTAAAAATAGGGACGATATTACACGATACCGGAAAGAAAAGGGTAAAGAACGAGCCGCTTTTCTCTATATCAAATGTGTTTGATAATTTTGGCTGATTGTTTCCTAGCTGTTCAAAGAACCATTTTACAAAAAATCAGACTCATCGGAGGACCACGACGTCGTCGGCTGTTTTTCCTTACATAAATTTGCTCTTTAGAAGCTGTCATCAAACTTTTGTGTCCCACGCCGAATCACTTCATCTCAGCACTTGAATGATTCGGCACGACAACCAAATGTTTGAGGACAACTCCCAACAATGTCTAGGAAGGTTGTTTATGAAAAGTTCTATTGTAAAACCTGACATTTTTTCTCCGTGCAGAAGTGATCCTTACGACACCCCGACATAATCAACCATATATTAATCAAACGCATCCTATCTTCAAATAAGAAAATTCTATTTGGGTTTGCTCAAGTACATTTTTTCAATGGAGCAAGGTGTACTTATACTTATTAAGAGTTCTCTTTAGCTTTGGATCGAATGGTTTTGATTAATGTTATTAACGGAAGATATATTTTTCCATGATCCAAGACAAAAATGCTCGTAGCCAATCCAAATACAAAATGAACTTTGAAACAAGTGTAATTTTAGTACAAGATGGGGAACTAAAAACTTGGACAAGTTCCATTGTGGGCACGCGAGCTGTGATTTAGGGAGGATTTTGTCAAAAGATGGGATTTTTAGATATTAACGTAAATTTCTAAGATTTCGCGACACTTTACCGATTTCCGATTTTCATGAATTTCTACGATTTCCATGGGCTTTATATGCCCTTTAAAAGAAATGCCCAAGTTGTGATCTCGTTAGGAACAACAAAGGCTTCAAATTTGGATAGAAACTCAAGGGACAGGCCGTAAAGAACCAAAATTACTGCGAAAAATACATGAATTTTACAGTTCCGCGTGAAATGTAGCCCATCAAATCCACTTTAAAATAAAAAAAATCTTGTAAAGCACCTTCCCATAAATTTTGAGAAGGTCAAAAAGGACGACCGTGACTAACTCGACGGGTCCTATTACTCTGGAAACTCAGGTGTGAGACAGTCTCACACCAAATGGTGTGAGGCAAAACACCTCACACCAAACGGTGTGAGGCAAACATACCTCACACCAAATGGTGTGAGACTCGTTGTGCCTCACACCAAATGGTGTGAGACCCTCTTTGCCTCACACCATTTGGTATAGGGAAGTATCACTCCATTTGGTGTGAGGCACAACGAGTCTCACACCATTTGGTGTGAGGCACAACGAGTCTCACACCATTTGGTGTGAGGTATGTTTGCCTCACACCGTTTGGTGTGAGGTATTTTGCCTCACACCATTTGGTGTGAGACTGTCTCACACCTGAGTTTCCAGAGTAACGTTGTCCGATGTCTGCGCGACAACCTAACGTTGTCCGATGTCTGCGCGACATTCTAACGTTGTGCTATGTCCCAGCGACGCTTCAACGTTGTCCGATCTCCTTTTCGGTCTGAGCGTGCATTGGTTTACTAAAAGCTCATTTTGGAAGTCAAATCTTGATCAAATTTGACGTGCTTTGGTAGCTTTTGATTTGTCAGAGACTAAGGAATAAAGATATCAGTTTATATTTTACAAAACTTGAAACACCGCGACGTGGTATGATGTTAAACTTCATGTTTACACCGCGCGCCGAAAAGGACATCGGACAACGTTGAAGCTTCGCTGGGAGATCGCACAACGTTGAAGCGTCGCTGGGAGATCGGACAACGTTGAGGCGTCGCTGGGAGATCGGACAACGTTAATAGGACCCGTCGAACTGCCTTCCTTTAATCAATTTAACAATGTGGTAAGGGTAATAAACATAATTACTAGTACCTCAAAAGCTCTTAGTGTTGTCACAAGAAGTGTCTTCACCATCATCCAGGCCAGTGGTTGACCTACACAGTTTCTTGGGCCTGAGCTGAAAGGCAGGAAGCTGTAAGGGTGAAAGTCGCCAGCCCGTTCAGGTAAGAACCGGTCAGGGTCAAAGTGCAAAGGATTCTTGTGGTATCTGGCGCTGCGGTGGACGCCCATGAGGTTGAGCATGAGGACGGTACCCGCCGGAATGTGTTTATTGTCTATCTCCATATCCTTCTTCACTTCGCGTAATATGAAGGGGGCAACGGGGAACATACGCAAAGCCTCGTTGATGACCCGGTCCATGTACTGCAGCCTGCGTGGCAACCAACGAGTAAGGTTAGTATGCTGAGCAGCGAACTATCTTCGCAACAGAAAACATACATTCAATCTCGATAACTTCAGAAAGCTAGATACATAGTTAAAGAGAAAGCAGATGAAATAAGACCTGCTTAATATGTGGGGAGGGCAGAGGGAGGAGAGTAGCGAAGGGGTCTTTCGTTCGTCCACCATGCGCGTCCGCACAGTTAAAAAAATTGCTGTAATTTTGCAACATTCAGAATGCTATCATATGCAATCTTTGCCTACGGGGACGACGTGAAATTACAAAAAGCAGAAATCAGTACAGCGCATCTAGTTTTTGTGCTTATAAGATAAATTTTCTTTTAAGGCTAAGAAATGAGGCAGTTAGCAAACTGTTTTAAACAACCATAGCGGACATGTGGTCACTCAAGTTACAAGTTTGTTTTGACTTGTTCATTTTCGCTCAAGTTGTAAAAGTATGGTGTATTTTTCATAGTGCGTAGCCGTACGGTAGCCGACCGAGCGCTGCATGCCACGCTTTCATCTTTCCTACGTAACTATGAGAACCTCAAAAGCAGTATCTGGCAAAAAGGCGCGCGAGGACTCGCACCTTCAGAACCTCACTATGCAGCGCACGAACGCGCGGTCTAAGATCGATCGTTGTGGTCTATAGTTCATGTCGCACTCCGTCACTCCGCGCCTCGCAATGAGAGCAGCGCCCAAATAGTATAAAACAGGGAGAAGGCCGCGGTCCACGCGTATGCCTCTTGCGGGTAGCTCGCAGTCCGCGAAGGACCCGCGGAGGATCCGAGGTTCACGAGATACCCCCGGCGAAAGGACCTGCGGACTGCGAGCTTTCCCCGCGGACTCGCGGGTTACTCCCGCGAAATGGCGAGCCACCCCTCTGTAACGCCCCGCTGTAGACCGCGCGAACCGAGAGAGTGCCCTTTCAAGGCGTTGGCTGCAACACCAGTGGCGGAGCGGAGCGTCTGCGCTTAGAGCCGGTCCCCGGAGCCTGATGGGTATGCAGTCCCGGATGGAGCGGTGCGGGGGGTTGCATAGTACAAAAGTGTGCGGCGTGAATCAGCCATCTGATATATCGAGGAATATAGTGGTATCGGAAAATATCGAAATATCGAGAGATTTCGTGATATTGGAGGATATCGTGATATCGGAGATATTGGTGCATCGATGATATCATAATATAACGATATCGTGATATAGAAATATCGGAAATAACGTTTACAATAAACGAGCAGTAAATGAAATTATTATTTTATAGTAAGGAAATACATTTGAAAAAAATATTAGGAACTTTCCAAATAAATATTTACAGAGAAATATTTTAACTTTCGTCAATGGTCACTAGGAATAAGTCCATACAAGTTTAGATCGGAACGGGCAATGATTTGGGGACAGACATTATCTTTTTGTTTATAAACAATGACGAATAACTGGTAACCATATTCATTATTGAGACAAGTGCCGTAATCACTAACCACGTTCCCCATTTATCAACGAATTTCCTCGATAACACGACATCCCTCAATATCGCGATACGTCTCGATACCAGAATATGCATTCGATATCGATATTTGTCGATATCGACAAATATCGCCTGTGATGAGCGAAGAATTTTTCATCGCGAGGTAAACGTGACGTTCGCTATAACGACTCAAATCCAATCTTTTCTGGTACTTTGAAATCGCTCCACTAGAGTGACGTTTGATTACTTGGCTCAGAAAGAGTAATCAAAGTGACTTGAATAGATCGATGTTAATCCGTCTCGCTCTCCCAGAAGCACGAAAATTTGGTACAGAAAAGCCGCCCTCCCACATGAGCGCCCTACGAGCACTGCTGCCACTCTAATTGTAATATCTGAGAGTGAAAACAACTGGCCTCACACAACAGACATTTTTAGTTTAGTCTAGTTTAAAATTTAACGCCATCTGCTGAAAAAAGGTGAGGGATTTAGAAATTCCCCGGCATTTGACGATTCGAAGTCCCGCGGCATGCTCTCTGAGGCTGCGACGCTCTCTGCTGCAGGACGTTTTAGCGCGCTCATGCATCTCAAACGGGGGTTGCCTAACTGAGAAAAAAAAAACTATTGTTGGGGCCCAAAATGTGATGAATACCAGAATTACCTGCTGATTACCAGGCCATTTCCGGGTGGTTACCAGGTGATTAACAATATTTGTGTTCACTGTAAACACAAGCGCCGAATTTCGACGCCTGGTAGGTTCGTTCTTGTTCAAAAGCTGATTTTTAAACATCATTTTTAATAGGAATTCGATTGATCTGAATTTTGACCTTGGTGAACCTGTATCCTATAGGCACCCCTCAAACCAAAAACGTCGAGTACGCTTCGTTTGCATGTGTTTTTAAAGGAGATGGTGAACAAAATCGAACCCTACAAGCATCGAAAAACGACGCTCGTGATTACAGTGTTCACCCACATACCTCAGTCGGGCCCCCCTCGATCTCGAAACATGGCTGTTGGGTCCTTAGGTACAGAAATGGAGACAGACTTTTTGATGTTCTCTGACGCGTTTGACTGTCTGAAAGGTCTCTTTCTCTGTGTTTTGAGGGGAGCTAAAAGGCGAATCACACAATGGACTTCATAGGGATTTTGAAACGAAAGATACCCTTTTGAGCCCCTCTTTGGTTTAAGGGACAAGTGGGACAAAATTTCATATGGGAAGACGCATCACCCAGTAATCCTACCTTGAAAGATCATCGTAGCTCCATTCTTTCTGCTCCTCGTGAAAGACATTGCAAATTTCGGCATAAACTCGTTCCTGTATATCTGGCCGGAGCGAGAGCACTTTCAGGATGAATGTAGCGGTCAGAGGAGGAGTGTGAATGGCCGAACCAAACATTGTAGTTGCCTCAATTAAAATGTCTTCAGCAGTCATGTCAAGCTCTCCCATTAATTTACGCTCTACGAGCATATCCAAGAGAGATTTCTTATCCTGTAACATGAACATGGGTCATGGAAGTTTTTTTCGTTTAAAAAAAAAAAAAACTTTTATTTTTAAAGAAAAGTACATTGCTCCTTTGAGGGGTCAAGCACTCCAAGTACTCGCGTATACAACGAGCTGCGCTACTCATATACTTAGCGGCAATTTTGAGGCAAAGTGCTTAAATTTCAGCCCTGATTGTGATGTTATGTTCAATATCGTCATCTATTAACAGTGTACACCTACTCTGGCCCTCTGGCGAATAGAAACGAACATTGAGCCGTTAAATTTTTGATGTAATCCTGTGCTTACGGAATCATAACAAGTGATTCAGCATTGTGGTATCTGAAAGCGACAACATAAACTGGTAACACATCCACACTACAAACCCAACGCTCAACTTGGTATACTGTTCCTAAAGTGTACTTCAAAGCTTGCTTTAGAAAATGCATTTCTGGCAAAGTATGCCCTATAAGAAATGCATGCCTGCCATGGTATGCCGTTGGAAGTGTGTACTTGCCATCGCATTACGCCATAACAGGTATGCACTTCCAAGTGCATACTATGGCAGGCATGCACTTCCTAGTGCACACCAACGCAGGCATGCATTTCCTAGTGCGTGCTTTGAAGTACACATTAGGAACAGTGTACTAAGTTGACCGTTAGTTTTGCAGTGAATAGAGCAAACCACGCGAAGTTTTGGTTCAGAGGGTCCTAATTCGTAAAGATAATTCCTTGAAGACCAAAAATACTTGATACAAATCTGAGTTTTTGTCCATTTCTTAGAACCTTTAATAATTATTTTCTGTGCCTGAAAGAGAAGGGGGGGGGGCATGATATTCACCAGGAATTTCGGTGTCTAGGTGTGACTCTTAAGATACCCTAAAAATTCAAACACTCTAGCTCAGCGCCTCCGAGTGGAGCAGACAGACAGACAGACAGACAGACAGACAGACAGACAGACAGACAGACAGGCAGGCAGACAGAAAGAAAGAAAGACAGGCACAAGGTCGTTTACATTAGTCTACTCCGAAACTTTTAACAAAGAAGAAGGAAGGGCTATAAAAGTGAAGTTTTTATTTGATGGCCTGTGTATTTCAGCCAGGTGCGTGCGTCAGCCAAACATTTTAGCTCTGAAGAGCAGTGTTAGAACATCATCACAGGGAAAAATGACATTCAGTATTCCTTTGAACAAACCTTGCAGCCAAGCTTCGCAGTTTGACTCCACGTAGCTCTCTGATTTATTTCGGTAGTTTTCCGGTGTACGATTCGCTCGATTAATTTCGTCGCCTTCCCTCCAAACTCTATCTCTTTCTGATACATTTGAGTTCGCTCGTAAATCCAGTCTGGCCATAAGAGTGGGTTAACACTTCGTTGGTTTATATTCGTGACGATGCGATCGATTTCTTCAACTAATTCCTGCAACAAAATGAATGTGGTCTGGTTAGAGTTGTTTTGAAAGGGCTGGACAGGACATGGCCAAATGCATTTCTGAATCTAACACAGACGCGTTTTTCATGGGTTTGCAACCAGCACGACACATGCGTATTTCCATATTCACTGTCATGCCTGCGACTTATCTTCTTGTAAAATTAAGCTGGAAGACATTGCTACCAACCTGCGAAGTCACCACACTGTAGCGTAAGGGAGATGTCACTGCAAGCTTTTGAGACCAGACTCTCGACCAAAAATAGAGAGGACTCCTCTCATACTTTCAACTTGAGTAGAAATTGGGGACCAATTTTTTAAAAAGTCGGTTATATGTTTTAGACCTAAATCCCTCGTCTTCTTAAGCAAGGGCTCTAAGCCTCAATTTTTCTAAACAAGAACCCTCCCTGTATTTGGGACAAAAGTGTACGGTCGCTAGAGCATGCAAAGGCAATCATTTTTGAACTGGATACTGATGGGTGCAAACGTCCAAACAGCGTGAATAATTCGGTTTATGTAATTCGGTCTACCTCGAGCCACGTGCAGTGTAACACGCACGCGTGCAATGGGGATGGCCTGCACTACGGCGCTGTGGAGCTGAGTGTCTTCTGCGTGTCGTCTGCGCGTCATCTGGTTTGCGCCGTTTTGAGATGCAACTGACGAAGCCGTCACATGGTGGCGCTTACGTCTGTCGCACGCCCTGCTTTTGGTGAGATCTGGCCTGGCTGGTGATGGGCGAAGATCACATCACAAGTCGTGCACGATAGAGCATTTCAGCATTTCACCCGGTACAAATGCGAACGACATGTTCGTGTCGGTTCGTGTAGGGATAGGGGGCAAGGTGCTCCCGCGCGAAACGCTCCATTGTGCAGCTTGCCCACTTGCACTTAGCACTGTTAAAAGTTTTTGTCATTTTACAACATATATTTTTTTTTTTGGGGTCTTTACTGTATGACAGGCAAATTGTCTGCCTATGACAATTTTTTGGTCTGATATGTGACAAAACATCTATCTTTTGACAAGAAAATTAAATCGATTGATTTTAGACGAATTTCCCGTCATTGGCAATTGACACATAATTTTCAAGCTCATTATGACAATTTTATCATGTTCCACTTTTATCCGGACGATAATTGTCAAAGGAGAGTAAACAATTTTACAGTGAGTGTACGAGACTGTAAACGGTGTGTTGTCGTCTGACGCAGCCCATACCGGGTGTCAAGGCCATGACATGCTGGGCAGTTGGGTTACATACGCAACTAGGCGCTGGTAATGAAGCGGACGAGGGGGAGGTCACTTCGAAAAATCATTGTACAGCCCCCAAAAAATCATTAAAAAAATCAAAAAATCAAAAAAAATCAAAATAAAATCAAGTAGAAAGTTGCATAAAAATCCGAAAAATCGAGAACAAATGAACCCAAAACTGAGAAAAATGGGAACAAAACAAGAAAAAACACCCTTTTTTAAAAAAAACTAACATTATTTCTTTTTTATCTCGTGAAAAATCAAAAGAAAAATCAAAATCAATAATCAAAAAAATCAAAAATCAAAAAAATCAAAAATCAAAAAAATCATCGTACAAGTTTTATATAAGTGATTCCCCCCTCGGAAGCGGAGCAGCGGCAGCGTAGGGGGACCCCCGCACCGCCGCCCGCGACGCACCACGCACCACCCGGCCCGGCTGAAGCCGTGACAGGAGGAAGTTTCTAGCAAAACCGATTAATCGGTTCAGTTAATCGATTAACTCGACTAAATCAAAGGCATGAGTCGATGAAAGTTAATCGGTTTGCGGCGAGATTTTAATCGATTAATCGTTGATCGGATTGCACATCCCTATCGCAGAAAGGGCCGGCGACGGCCGACATCAGCGCCGCCAGGTGACGGCGACGTCAGTCGCACTTCAAAACGGCGCGAAACAGACGACGCGCGAGTCCACAGCGCTGACAGCTGGCGCGCGTGTTGCGCCGTCCATCTTCCGGGCGGTGGACCAAATAAAGAAAACCTAATTATCCGCCTTGTTTGACGTTTACACTCACTAGGACACGGTTCAAAAAGTATCGTCTGCAGGCATGCTCTACCTACCCTAAACTTTTGGCCGAAATGAACAGAAGCACCCTGAATAACTCTAACGCGTGAGCAAAACGGCGTCCAAACGGGGTTCTATAAATCAGGCAGCACTGCAAAATTTCTGTTTTGCCGTTGAAGCAGCAAGACAACTACGCACTAAGACTACCAGAGTTCTTTTAAATAAAAATAATTTCAACGAACTTGAATTCTCTGACATTTCCGCAGTGCTGTGCGAATCGAGGTCTTTGGGTTCGAATCGAATCTTTCTTAATTCGTGCGCGAATCGAATCCACTTTTGATCCCTTGCAAATTAAATTTACAAAAAAAGAAAAAATGCTTCAAAATAAAGTCTAGTAGGACCCACACCTCTTTGGAAAGGCGCGCTGGTGCCCTTTTCTAGTTGAAAAACATATTCTTAAACTTTATAATTCGGTGGCAAATCTTAGCTGATTCGAAATTTCAAACCTTCGATGTCAAATCATAACCGATTCGGAACCGAATCGAGTCGAATCCAGGCAGATTCGATTCGATTTCGCACCATTTGCACCGTACTACATTTACGTGCTTTCTTTGTCTGTGTCCTAACCTGGCTGAACAGGCAATACTACTATACGGAAGCACTTACATCCACATCAGTTTGGTCCTCTTTGTCGATTGAGGAAGAAAACATTGTTCGCACTGATATTAGAGATGTACATCGGGTCATGATTTCACGGCAATCCAAGTCAGTTCCAATAAAATTTGAAATGTCGTTCGTTATTTTAAGGGACTCCTCTTTCAATATTTCAGCGTAGCCCTCAAGTACTTGTCTGTGGAAGGCAGGCGTGATGGCAGTTCTGTGAGCTTCCCAGGTCGATCCATTATTTGTGAAGATGCCGTCTTTCAGGACCCCTTTGAGAGGACCATAGAAAAACCATGGCTTGGTAGTGAGGTCTCGGTCTCGCAGCACCTAAGATACGAAAAAGAATTTTCTTAAAACGAAATGGAAACCCTTCATAGAACCTTCATCTGGTCCACAGCATCGGCACAGAAGGCACCAACGAAGACCAAATGTGATAACACGGCAACTGTCCGCTTTGTTAACTTTGAAGACGGTTATTTTTAATCAACACTTATGTCAGATAAAAATCGGCACCATAAACTAAAAGAAAGGCAATTCAGGCGCGCGTTTCAAAGCTCACGGAGTTCAGCAGTCCGTTTAGTAGGCCTACAAATCTACCCCGGAAATGCCCTATTAGAGAATGTTAATCACCTTAGGATCTATCACGAGAAGTCACGGAGCGACATGTCAATTCACAACAATTTCACGATCAATACAACTATTTTTAACTGTATAAGCTATTTTTCCGCAAATCTCGAGAAAGAAGCGAACACGTGAAACTCCTGAAAGGTAAGCAATACCCCCCAAAAATCAGAATATCCGTCCCCCTCCCCTCCCCCAATAGGCTACGCGCCTGAATACGTCTGCCACCAGAACGCATGAGCAACAATAGTGTTTGACACTCTCGTCTCCTATGAAACAGATGTCTGTTTCAGCTACACCCCTAATAGTGTTCAAAACTCTGTGGAACAGTATAAGGAATGTGTTTCAGTTGAAGTCTCCTGATGAAAGTGTTCCGAAGCGAATCTCAGTTCTGATCAGAATAGACAACAAAATTACCTTTTCTAGGTGATCTGCATCATTAACGATGACGTACAGCCTATTCAGAAGAGAGAGTCTTGACAATTGTGGCCAGTGTGGTTCAATAATTGCCTGCATCGTTTGTAAGCAGTTCTTTTGTGTGGCCAGGGCATACCACTGAAACACAGTACCTATGACCGGCATGGAAACTGGTCCTATATAAAAAGAAGAGAAAATATAATAAATGATATTTATTTGACCCTACAACAATGAGCGGGAAGAAACTCCATAGGGCCGGCGGGGTCCATCACCACCACCCCTCCCCTCCTTTCCTTCCCGGCTCGGGTCGGGCAGTCCCGTGGCGTCGTTGCTATCCCTGCTCTTCTTCTTCTTCTTCTTCTTTTTAGGAACGAAGGGGCGTTAAGGTTTTGTCAGCGGATCCCACTCTAAGGCCTGATAGTAGCCTTATGGTTTCTTCTCAATTTTTTTTTGTTTTTGTTTTTGTTAAATAAGCATGGCCCCTTACCTAAATCCTGATTTTTTTATACGATTTTGATAAGACTTGGCAGAGAGGTAGAACTCAAGCTGCTTGGTTCACTGCTTCGATGCCATCCCAAAGTTAGCGGCCTATTTTGAGAAATCTCTATCTAAAATCTCTGTTGGTTGGGAATACTCGACTCGTCATGGAAAAGCAAACGTGGACAGGGGAGACGCGTCGGCTCTCACCAGTAACATCATTGCGCTAGTTTTTCCAACCAATAAAGCAGTTCGCCTGTTGCTTTGTTCCTCAACGTCCTAAAGTGTCAAAATACGCGGAGTGGTCACGTCATCATAGTTGCTGTTTCACGCCGTGCCAAAAGATACACCTACACTGTCAGAAAAATCGTACCAAAGTACACAAAAGGTGCGATAATTTTCTGGTCAAGTCCTTGCCTGCTCTGAGTGTACTTGGCTAGTACGGTCTTTTGAGGTACGAAGCACACCAGATTTATCTTAAGATTACTGTACTTCGTACCTCAAAAGACCGTACTAGCCAAGTACAACCAGAGCAGGCAAGGACTTGACTAGTAAAAGATCGTACCTTAACGTGCTTTTTTCTGACAGTGTAGAGGACAGTTTTGAATATGACCATTAGCTGGCCGCCGCATCTCCTGATTATTGGCTAGGACTGGAATTCCGCCCTTCTATAATTTTCTTGAAAGCAGACGTGGCCTCTATCAATACCACCAACCTCAACCTCAGAGTCAGTCCTCAGTTCACGTTTTCAGCGAAAGCTATCAATTTGTTTGCCCTCGTTGTTAGAAGCTTCCAAAATTGCTAAGGGCCTGCAACATCACTTTACGTCGTCAATAAATTCAAAAATTGCCAAATATATTCTTGGTTGGTTTGAGGAGGGCGTGTAAGCCACCGTGTCGCCTGCCTTCTTTCAACCATGGCCGCCACGGCCGGTGGTTGAGGCGCCCACCTCGCGAATTTAAATGATATAAAATTATCGAAACGTTAACCAGGTAAACTGAATGCGTAAGTAGTAGTCTTATACCTCTAGAAAACGTTTTGGTGGCCCGGCCAGCCCTATGGACTCTCTACCCGCTGCTACAACATGACATTCGTACGATGAAACACTTGTTTCTAGTTATTAAGGTCAAAGATGTATGGAGATGTGCAGACACGTTGGAAATACTACAAAACAGACAAAAACTCAGCCCGAACGGTCCTTGCTCGTAAAGAATTCCTTTAACATCATGAAAGAGTTTTTACTGGCTATCCACACTGTAAAAATTTTTGTTGTTGATATAACAGAAAAAGTGTTGTTAACTTTTGAAACAACATATGCTGTTTATAAACAAACTTGTTGTCACAGGTCAAGAGTTTTAAAATTTCTTTCATTCCAAAGAAGTGTTTCTGTCTTGTTACTGCGCAGAAAGGCTATTAATTACAAACTTTGCTTTCCTCCGACAAAATGTTTTAGTTAAAGAGTTAAAAACAGGTTTTTGGGCACGTTACAACACATCCATACGTCAGTTTCTTGTAGGAGGCCATATATTTAGAACATACGGACATTTTATAATACTAAAAACAACTAACTCCTTTGTACGAGAACAAGGTTCTCGTCGCGCAACCTATCGTCTCCTGACAACAATTTTTTACAGTGCAGACTGTCGGGGGTTAATTTGAAGTATTTAAAAATATTTCAATATATCTAAATATATCTGTAAAATGAAAAGAGTTCTTTCATTCAATGAAGATGCTTACCAGCCATCGACTGCTCTACACGACGAAATTGAGCATAACTGCGTAGCCATTGAGCAATTCTAAAGATGATAACCAACAGGATCGTTGTTACAACCAGTCCAAGCAAAAAAGAGGTCGTGGAAGAACTTTTTAAAATCTTCATTGTTGTAAGAAGCGATCAGGTAACATCTGAAAGAACAGTTTAGTTTTATCAGAATTCTACAAGCAGCATTCCGAGCTTGTGAAAACTGCCCCTTATTTTTCGAATTTACAATTCTGAAGAAATTCCAATTGAATGATTTCTCAACAACTTCATCATGCATAATCAAGAAGTGCGACGTAAGTACACTCTCAGCCCACTTACGTACATTTTGTAAGTAACCACTAAAGATTTTGTGCAGCAGTAATACTTAGGAAATTACTAAGTAATGAGCACAATTTCTTATTTATTTAGCAATTACCAATAATATTAACTATTTAATTACGTAGAAAAAAAGTTCGTAAAATACTTACGAATTTGAAAGGAATGCTTAGAAATTACTGAATATTTTCAAAAGTTTACAATTTTTAGTTGTCTACGAAAGAAAAGGTCACTAGTGGGCTTGGAGTGAAGTCGAAATCAGCAGGTGGAAACTCTGGAAACGCTTTGAAACCTTGATCGACATTTACGCTTTACCCAGGACAATGCTATTTTGTCATTCCTAGTAAGAAAATGGAGATATCAATTCAAAACCTGAGCACAGATATGAATTCAGCGTGTTATTCTGTGTGCATCTCACTTCTAGGGTTTCGAAGAAAGAGGGTCTGTACCCTTAAATTAGGTTAACGGCAGTGTGTTTCAGAAATTAATTCAAAATAATCTAAATTAATTCTAAATAATGGGAATCTTGTAAGCATTTTTGAATATAAATTTGTGACAGTTTTTCCGGTTGCCCGCAACCAGCCCTTCACCTTTTTCGAACGACAGCATCACGTCCACAAGGCTATGAGGAAGCTATAATGGAATCGGCAACATCGAAGGCCCCTTGATACACTGAGAAAAATATACTTGTAGATTAATGATATATTTTGTAAATTACGACACGAAAACTGGTTTACATTTACGACAAACCATTTTTGTTCGTGATTGAATTTTAAGTCGATAGATTGAGGAAAATTTTCTCGTAAACCCACAAATATGGCTGTATCAAGTTAAGGAGATTCGTAATTTTATGAGTTCTTTTGTTGTATTACGGAAAATGTTGAATTACAACAAAAAGTCATAAACAAAATTTACAGATTTTGTAGTAAATTTACTTTTTATAATTCCTCACTTTACAAATCAGTATCGTAATCATAAATTATATAAATAGTCGTGAATTTAAGGGTACTTTTCGCACAGTGAAATGTGTACCTCAAAAAATAAGTTCAAATCGTAATGTAAGGAGAGTTTTCTTGGCGTGTTGTGTCAAAAACGCCTCAACTCCACGTTTTCCCGACAGCGCACCCCGTCGCGGCCGCAGCGCTCGTACAGGCGCGGTCCCGGGCGTATCAGCGGTATCAGGTGGGGCCGCGGTTCGTCCTCCGAGCAGCAAGGCCGCTGATGGGGACGGTACTGTTGTCGTATTCCAAAAAGACTGGCATTCGTCGCGCCCAATTTATGTCAATAGCCGCCTCTATTGTCGTAATTCATTGAACAAAACATCATAATGAATTCTATAGGTTTGAGTAGGGATCCGGTTACTTCGTAGTGAGTTGTTGAGTTTCGCCGGCGTCTGCCATGAAACTGCGTAAAACTCAGTTTGTTGTTTCGTGTAAACCCTCGCCGGCGAAGCTCAACAACTCACCACGAAGTATTCCGGTTCCTACTCTGCAAACCGAAGTGTGTACTTAAAACACTTGTATTTTTGTGTACTTGCAAGCACACACGTATAGGTGTGTGCTCGCCATAGTACACACGTATAGATGTGTACTTGCCATAGTACGCACTTATTTGCCGTGTACTTTCCATAGTACACACTTATCTGCTGTGTACTTGCCATAAAACACACGTAAAGAAGTGGCCTTTTAAGTGTGTACTATAACAAGTACACGGCAAAGTAAGTGTGTACTGTGGCAAGTACACACCTATACGTGTGTACTATGGCAAGTACACACTTATACGTGTGTACTATGGCAAGTACACACCTATACGTGTGTACTATGGCAAGTACACACCTATACGTGTGTTCTATGGCAAGTACACGCCTATAGGTGTGTGCTTGGAAGTACACACAAATATATGAGTACCAAGTACACACTTCGGTATACCGTGTACTTGCCATAGTACACACATATATATATGTGGCCTTTTAAGTGTGTACTATGACAAGTACACAACTATACGTGTGTACTATGGCACGTACACGCCTATAGGTGTGTGCTTGCAAGTACCCACAGATATGTGTGTACTAAGTACACACTTCGGTTTGCAGTGTACTGAAACCTATAGAAATCAATATGATGATTTGTTCAATGAGTTAGGACAATAAATAAATGCGGCTATTGACTATAACAGCTGATATAAACCCAAGAGTTACAGAAACCGGCCTCGGGGAGTGAGAGGTACAGAGGATAGACTCCAACGCAGCAATTGATTTCTCATACGCACTGAGATCAACAGATCGTTCTCGCCCGAGACCCCGTCCATAGTCGGCCCCGACTAACGCTTGGATTCTCGCTGTAGCGCTTTTGAGCCGTAGCGCTACCGAGCCGTAGCGCTTGTGAGCTGTAGCGCTAGCGAGCTGTAGCGCTTATGACCTACGTCGGTCTGCCTTTTATCGTTTATGCTCACGAAACCGTCGGAGCACAAACACTAGAAACTCGCCCTATCAATTCGAAGTTAGTTTCATCAAGCTTCAAATCACGACTTAGGTAAACTTTAACTCTAAAAAGTATATTCTGCACATAACTAAACTAAACTATCGTTGTTTCTTTCTTTCTTTCTTTCTTTCTTTCTTTCTTTCTTTCTTTCTTTTTCCCAGTTTTACTATACCCTCACAATAAATTTACCATGGTCATACAAACTCCGTTGTCTCCCAAGATTTCGTGAAATTGTAATTTTAATGTATTATATTATTATTATTATTTTAAAATCAGAGAGTTTGCGAAAACGTCTTTCTATCGGTAAAACGTTCAGGAATCCGATGAGCACAACGTCCACCTAGAGAAATCAAACCGGAGCCCGCCTATTGGTTTCCCGTGTCCGGAAACGGGGTCCAGCCGCTATAAAGCTTCGACTCCTCGGCGCCCTTCCCTCATCCTCATGATATCACTTCGTCGTAAAGCTGCCGTATCGTGTCGCACCGCGTTGCTAGAAACAAAACCTCACTTGCGGCAATAATATCAACGATTTACATTAGCAGACGACGGCAACATCAAGGTGTTTCTTTTTTTTTACTTTCCTTTCATCCCTCAAAATAGCCCTATTATTACAAGGGTTGAATTTTGCTCATAGACATCGATCTTATCACAGCTAGCTAGGTAGAAAAGGATTAAAAGTGCTCCTCTTTCAAGTACTTCGACGCGTCCTAAGAACAAAGTCCGATCTGTTTGCGCGCGTTTCAACAAAGTCCGATCTGTTTGCGTGCGTTTCAACAAAGTCCGATCTGCTTTCAGCCGCGCTCTGCAGCGCTGGCTTATTTTATTTGTATGTTCGTTAATATTAGCAGAAGAGAAAAAGTAATGGATGCTACGTGATCCTAAAAGATTAAAGAAAAGCTGATACAAAAAACGATAGGCAAAGATACAGTAACAGAATTGTCACAGAGATCTTAACATCCACCACCCGAGCGCGGCCGATAGCAGATCGGACTTTGTTGAAACGCACGCAAACAGATCGGACTTTGTTGAAACGCGCGCAAACAGATCGGACTTTGTTGAAACGCGCGCAAACAGATCGGACTTTGTTCTTAGGACGCGTCGACTTTCGGTCCAACTCTTCCAAGCCCTTCCCTTCAGGTATAGACATTTTTCATTTAACATAGAAATAACGTCACGCTAGGCAGACCCGCATTAAGACACTTGTCAGAGCGGGTTCTCTCACTACGACTGGAAATGTTGCCATACTCACCGCATAGCCTCGTGGACGTGACGCTGTCGTTCGAAAGAGGCAGCGGGCAGGCGGCGGGCAACCGAACAGAGTTTTTAATATTTAGTGCGCTTGAACTAATTTCGGACCAGATTTCGGTTTTGTGTCTCTGTACATAAGCTCTGCAAATCCAAGTGACGAACTGTTTGACAGTTATACACTGTTAAAAATTCCGTACCCCCATGCCCCATATACTACGGTAAAACCGTTATGTTTGGTGACGGGACGACCGTATCTGAAAAATCACGGTGTTTTCCGTGACCAATTCCGTAGTTTTAGTTTCTTGAAACTTCGAAAAAAAGTTGAAATATAGGCCCATGTGAAATATACGGTCATAGGTAGTACGGACGGACCGTACCCAATAAAAACGGTCCGGACCAGGTAAAAAATTAACGGGGAAAAACCGTACTAATTACCGTGGAAATTTCTGACAGTGTAAGTGTTGAACTAAAAAGTTCTGCAGCTGCAAGTGCACCTTTCTGACCAAGATGGAAAATATTTATTCCGAGGACACCATCATCTTCGTCTTGAAATTCTCTTTCAAACGAGTATATGGTTGATAGGGTTGCGGCTTGAAATGAAACGGCTACGAGTCCTTAAATGAAATTTTGGGAATTCGTGTTCTGTTGCGTACCCGTTTCAATTTAGCCTTATGCCCCGATCTCAAGCGTACTAAGATTACGCGTGACATCAAGCGTCACAGGTCTATTCGCTCGTAATCGTCCTATGTAAATGTGTGGGAGACTTTCTTTCGTGGCCTTCATTTCAAGCGTAACGTCTTCGAGCGTGTAAGCTTCATTCAAGCGTGCAGTTACGCGTTGGTTTGAACAACGTACGAAACTCAAAAGATTGTCATTTTAGGCCCGTGTCCGAATGTGAACACGAAAACCCGAGCATGTTTGGAATCTGCAAGTTATTCTACGTCGAACCGAGCGACTGTCTCCGACAATTATGTGCGAAACTAGTCAAAAAAAGTATTCAAAATTTCAACTTCGAACGCGATTTGGGCCAATCGACACGGTATGATTTTTTGGGACTTTTGGCTAGTCACTCCTCCTGAGGCAGGCCAAAAGCAATCTCCAAAATTCTGGTATTGTTCCGAATTTTTTCCAGCATCGGGGGTATTTTCGCAAAAATTGGCCGGGCAAAACAAGGTCGAACAAAAAATGACAAAATAGGAAAAAAGAAAAGGGGAAAAAAAAACTGCGGGTAAGGTGGGCGCTGTAAACCCGTGGTCATTACTAGTCATTTTAAAGTAAATACTTGCCTTTGGCATAGAAGTGCTTTCTTCCACGTTTCATAACAGTGAAGTGCACATTTATGCCTCTCATAGTTAAAGAGCGAGAAAGGCCGAATACAGAAGCGTTAACAATTATTTCAATATATTTATTCTTACGAAATGAAGTAATAGAAAAGAATGACCCAGCCGCCGGGATTCTGCACCCAAATCCGCAACCGGTTTTATCTATAACGTTCGGCATTCCCTACTCCTCACAGTCACAGCCTTGTCGAAATGAGTTGGAAAGGGTCGACATTAAATTCGAACAATGTTAGAAATCCTGCAGCTGTAGCAGTTTACGGAAATGGCAACGGAACGCACCGTATTTTTTTCCCGGAGCCGTCTGTATCTCGTATACGGGAGAAATCCGTAGTAGAAAATTACGGGCGTTTCCGTTCCTACTTCGATGCAGAGGGTCCAAAAACCAGTTTTCATCAAAAATGCCCTGGGAGTCATAACACAAAATACGAGATTTTGGTATACGGGACGGTCCGTAATTTAAATATACGGGAAGGTCCGTATTTTTCTGGGGCGGTCGTCCCGTAAATTTACATACAGTTCATACCGGCTAAAAAATTACCGGTCCATCCCGTCCAAATTCCCGTTGTAATTTCTAACAGTGAATAATGAACAGAAACGCGCGGGTGAGCGGTCGTATCATAAAATAAACGAAAACACCGCAGAAAAGTGCAATTTAGGTTTTTTTTCACGTTTTCCAACTCTTTCGAGATCACGGGAAAAGAACCCAGATATAACCGTATTTTTTGCAATTTTTCAGAAAATTTCCGGGCATTTTAATCCCATGAAATTTGTCCGAAAAAGGATGATCACGTACCCACTAAAGCTGGCCCTCTCCTGCTCTGCAACGAGGGGTGTTCTGACCTGTACAGACTTTGTGTTGACGATATACATTCGGCATGAGGGTGAGTGATTGAGTGAGAGAGTGGGTCAGTAAGTCTTCGTGTGTGTTTTTGTGTGTGTGTGTGTGTGTGTGTGTGTGTGTGTGTGTGAGCATGCATGCGGAAATTCGGATCGTGTGTGAATTCTATCAATGACGCCAAGAGATGATTAGTATGCGTGAGTGCTGACGTACTCTTGTTCACCAGCTCGTGGCTCTAAAGCAGCTAGAACACGTTAGGAACGTAGAACACCGATTTTCAATTCGAAAAAGTTGCCCAGAGTCATCCTGATGTAACACTGTAAGAAATGCTGAGGGCAGTGAAGGTTTCCGTCAACAGTAGATGGTAGAGATTTAGGGACAAAATGATTGTATTTTACAATGGGTAAAACTAACTTAAGGAAGCCTCATCCAAATGCTTACTTCTATACACCATGAAATGATTAACATCTATACATTTACGAAATGCATAGATGTTAGACACGTTGTCGAGGGGGAAATAACCGATGAATTTGGTGTACAAATCTCGTGAATTGGATGTGAATTGCCTTCGAATCGGCAGCTAATTGGCTTGAATTGCCTCTGGATTGGACTACATTAGTGTGTGAATTGGAGTAAAAATGTCAATTCAGTGTTCGGATGATCATTGCACGATGAGCCCACAGTTCAAAACTCAAGCTGATCGGACATGTCATTACTGAAAATTAAGCTAATTTATAAGTCGTTTGATCGACAAGGATGAAATTTGTCATGCGACTTCCTAAACTAATGACACTGATCAAACACTGAGGCTGTACACATTGAGTTACTTAACCAAAAAGGTAAAAACTTTGTAGCTCAGTATATACATAGACAATTCGCCCTCGAAAGTATTTTATGAAACCAAAACATTAACTAACTTTGAGCGTACCAGAATTTCCTAAAATCGTATTTTATTTTTTTATAATATTGTTAATTTGTTTCCCACCTTTAGTTTTTATGGTGATTGCTTGCGGTGCGGCAGCGTTGTTGATAGCTAGCCCGCCGTGCGACTACTCTATGGTCTTTAACTATTTCCAAAATCGTGAGTGAGTAGGGTCTGCTAGCGATAAGCTTGTCGCGACCAAAGACGTAAGAGCGTACCTGGAAATCATAGTAATGGTTTAGAAATGCAACTTTTATTGTCCGTCAAGCACGACATCGCTAAAACGTGACGAGGCTCCTCATGCTTTTCTTGACAGCTGTTAGTATAAAGGTTCGCTTTTCTTAAAGATTAGGTGGACTTGACAATGGCGCGCGTATTCTTTATCCCGGTAACGCTCAGCCTACTGGCAATATTTGCAAACTACGGAACTGCAAAGGTGTGGGAGCGATGTGACCTGGCGCGTACCTTACTGCACACGTAAGTTCACATCAAACTGGTGAATGATCCAAGCGAGAGTTCTAAACTTAACCCTATTTTCCGCGAGTGTGCAGATTTCAGTGCTTTCGTAACAGGAAAACCAGAGCTGTAATCTCGGCTTAATTTAACTGCTTTACGCACTATATTTAGAGCGATACCCTTTTGCACAAAGGTCACGGGAGTAATCGCTTCGGCGGTACATTATACTAAAACAGGGGAGTCATTCAAGACTAGATTTCGGCGACTTGTATCGACCACTTTCGAGTTTTTTCTTATTTACATCAAAGTAAGTACACATCAAGCAAGAGACTCTTCCCTGCAAAATCAGACCGCTGTAGTAGAGATGACGAACAGCCCAGTTCGAAATTGAACGAACTCGATCAAATTTAGTCTGAAAATCTGCAAACCAAACCGAACAACATTTTTTTTTTGTACGAACGAACCGAACTGAACAACTCTCTACTCTGGAAACTCAGGTGTGAGACAGTCTCACACCAAATGGTGTGAGGCAAAATACCTCACACCAAACGGTGTGAGGCAAACATACCTCACACCAAATGGTGTGAGACTCGTTGTGCCTCACACCAAATGGTGTGAGACTCGTTGTGCCTCACACCAAATGGAGTGATACTTCCCTATACCAAATGGTGTGAGGCACAGAGGGTCTCACACCATTTGGTGTGAGGCACAACGAGTCTCACACCATTTGGTGTGAGGTATGTTTGCCTCACACCGTTTGGTGTGAGGTATTTTGCCTCACACCATTTGGTGTGAGACTGTCTCACACCTGAGTTTCCAGAGTATTCACAGTCGAAAGAACACGAACTGTGATTTAATGCTATCCTATCAAATCAAGTAACAAAATGTTTTCCATCAAAATATTCCATTCATCCCTAACTCAAAAAGCAATTCACATTGCCTCACGTTCATGAAAATGAGAGGAACATAGACCAGGACAGTTTAGTACGACAGCGAAAATCTGTTCGATCAGTCCACGAACAGTTCTATTACGAACACCTGCGTTCGAGGACGAGCGAACACAATCAGTTAGCTGTTCGTTCGAGTTCGTTCAACTACGAACATGTTCGCTCATCTCTTCGCTGAAGCTCTCAGGAATCTGAATGTAGCCTCGAAATGGGCGTTCCTCAGCTCCTCATACCCCCAAAGTCAATTTTTTTCCCCCCGTACCCCAAGTATTTTGGCGAGCCTGGATGGCTGTATTCCACATATTTTTTTGGACGTCTTAAAGACTAGAATCGAAAGCTAGTGACAGTGACTAGATCTTTCAAATAACAGGGGTAACCCTAGATTTCACACTAGAGACCGACGAAAACGGAAAAACCGTAAATTTGGCCAATAAAAAAGAGACATAATACCTTCACTTTTTATCATTTTAATTCGAAATTTAATTCGAAATAAAATAAAAACAATACGAAATAACATTCCAGCCACACTGTTAAACCAAGTGTACAACTGCTCAAAACTTGTATGTGCAACTTCTAGTCTGACACGTGCAAGTGTGCAACTCATCAGTTGTGCAATTGCAAGTGTCAAACTCGCCAGTTGTACACTTGTAAGTGTTTAGCTCGTAGTTGTGCACTTGCAAGTGTTAAACAATAAGGAAAGTGTTGCACGGGGCAGTTGAACACTCCCAAGTGCAGAACTGTCGAGTTAAACACGAACAAGTGTACAACTGGCGAGTTTGACACTTGCAATTGCACAACTACACTGTTAAAACCTTGCGAAGAAATGCTTCGCATTACGAAGAAAATCGTTCGTAAGCTGCGAAGCACTTGGCTGCTTTGTATTGCGAAGCATTTTCTTCGTAGTGTGCGAAGAAATTTCTTCGCAAGGCGGGGCTTGCGAAGAAAATACTTCGTATTGCGAAGCCTTACGAAGCAGCCAAATTCTTCGCAACGCTGCGAAGAATTTTCTTCGTAAGAATTTTACAGTGTGCCGAGTTGCACACTTGCACGTGTTAGACTGGACGTTGCACACTTACAAGTGTTGAGCAGTTGCACACTTGGTTTAACAGTGCAGAATGACCACCACACTTTACGTAAGCAGCAGGTCCAGCGCGAAGATTTGAACCGAAATCAACCTACAAACGAGTTTTCGCCGTCACATTAGTACTTATTTGGTTTAAAATGTCCACAATAGCCGAATCTAAAATCTAATCCACTCTTCGATACTTGCAAAAACCTTTTACTTCGATAATATTGGCAAATTTTATGGAAAATAGGCATAAAACAATAAAAACGTTTTTTTCCGTTTAAAACAAGGTTTTTTTAAGCCGCGGAAAAAAACGTTCGAAACGTTCGAAACATCGGAAAAAAACAGGTTTTTTTCCAGGCTGTCCGAACACTAATTTTGAACAGTGATACTCGCTCCCAGGATATAAGTGACCAAAGATTTTATCGTTTCTGAGAGAGTGATATGTTTGGCAGTCGTTTCATCGATATGAACCGTATCCAAGGTGACTCAATACGAGCGATATGAACGCATCTCGCTCTATTTGAGTGCTATCATGTGGGAAAGTCTTCAATCCAATGCCAGCACGCATCATTCTAAACGAGTAAACGAGCGAAAGAAATTGGCTGACTCTTTTGGGGCGATGAGTGATGTAAACTATTTCGCTCAACTACAGTCAAATACATGAGTCTAGGATTTACAGTGCAGTAACAAGAATTTTTCATGAGAGTAATCGTTATTTCCAGATACCAGTTTCCCCGCAACCAGATAGACACCTGGATGTGCATTGCGTATCGCGAGTCACGCTACGATTCCCTGCACATTAACAAGAACATAGATGGCTCCCAAGATTATGGCTTGTTCCAGATCAACAACCGCTATTGGTGCACCAACTCTGTAAGATGCTTAAAACGAAAATATTTTCTTCCTTTTGATATGGCACTTTTGGTCAACTCAGAATACTTGACGACCACCTCCATTTCAGTTGCATATAAGTTAGCCCTAAAAAACGAACTTGATTTGCAAACAAAACCTCTTGAGTCCTTAACTCTCTGATGGCACTGAAATTTCTAGCTGCGGAAGAAATACTCTTATCTAATTTAAAGTGCTTAGGTGTTTTCTGTTCAGGGAGTAAAAGAACACTCAGCTAGAAGTTAAATTAAAACACTGGAAAAACAAAGGTAGGACTTAATGCCTTTCTAGGGGCATGAAATTTTAATGTCTTTGAAAAGGCACGAAATTGTCCAATGGCATTAAAATTTAACACCTTTGGGGCAGTTTTAATGCCTTTGCAAGGCGTGCTAATTTTTAATGCCTTTGTAAAGGCATTTAAACCCCTTCGAGTCCTACCTTTGTTTTTCCAGTGAAGGGCGACGGAAAAAAAGATGTAAGCGGACTCGCAATTCGGATCCAGAGATGTCTTGAAAATACAATTTCTTCGTAAGCCTTCTCCATTCTCAGAGGCCAGCTTCATTCTACAATACAGTTCGGCGGGTCGCTCGGAGCACAACATAGGGTTTAGTGCAGAAACTCCCTGCTTTAGATAGGAAGCACAAGGAAATAACCAGTTAAGCATTACACTGGAAAAACAAAGGTGTGACTTAATACCTTTACAGGAGTGTTAGAGAGGTTCAATTCCTTTGCAAAGGCATTAAAACTGCCCAATAAAGGCATTATTAATACATTGATTTTTCAGTGTAACTGATCTCCTCTGAATTCGGTCTAGCTAGCTACAGCAACTAACCTTTTTATTCGTAATCACACTGTAAAAAAAATTACTAATTATTTTCTTTCAACAGGAATCACCTCAGCCAAATCAGGATATGTGTAATGTCACTTGTGATAAAGTTCTGTATAGTCTCGACGAAACAATCAAATGCATCAAAATCATGTATGCAAAGTCAAGAAATACTTGGCAACCGTGGATAACATACCCGTACTGCCAGAAAGAGGATATAACCCAGTACACTAAAGGTTGCACGGGCCTCTAACCAATTAAAGACCTCGGAGGAAGCAACTGCGTGCAACAGCATTTCGCAGGTCATCGTCACTCCAAAACTCATCCCGTGAAGCGGAATCGGATGCATCACTTTAACAGTCTCAGCACGAAGGACTATCACCTCAACCTTGTGGAAGTTCGGAGCCTCCGTGGAGTATTACTAATTCTGAAGAGTAACTTTTATGTATTACACGTGTACTTTCACGATGTCTAAAAAACAGAAATTAAATATCATTTTTCTTCAGAAATTCTACAATTCTTTAGAAATTCTCTTAATGATGTCTACATTTCTTAAGAGTCTGTCATACTTGCAAATGGGCTGTGAAGCGGAAGATGGGGATAAATCCAAAACCCATACTTTTCAGGAAATCAAAAAAACTATTCACAATTAATTTTTTTTTAAATGTAATGATGTAAATGGGATGTGCTTTCATGTAGGACATTACTGCCACTTTGAAGTTTTTTAATATCATGCTCCGTTACTGAGATTTAAGACTTGACTCCTTCTGCCAACGTAAACTAATGGACATAAGTCAACTTAACTCTTTTGACGGGTTAAGAATTTGGAGTCAAGTCATTGGAAAATTGACAAAAAGAGTTAAGTTGATTTAACTCTAAATGCATAAGTTGCATAAGGAGAAGTCATATTAATTATTTTAAACTTTAACATAATATTGGACTCCGGAAGCTTTCCAGAAATTAAAACCATATAAAAACTCCTTCCGTCAACTTGTCATCTGAAACTCAGACCAATCGTACTGCATTACAATTTAAAAGAAATGTGCTTGTATTTTTTGTGCAAAAGGGAATAAGTCAACTTAACTTTTCTGATATCATGCAACATAAGGAGTCAAGTCTACTTAACTCCATTTGCTTTTGTTGAAATTTTATGAATTAGGGGATAAGTCAACTTACCCCCTTTTGGTTCATAATAATTACCGTACAAAACAAGTTATGTCGACTTATCTCTTTTTACAGACCCCTATATCTCTCATCCTATGAGAGATATCCCCATAATATTTGGTGGACACAAGCAGACTTTAACGTACTATAATATGCCATAAAAATCTCAGTTTGGGGGTAAGTCAACTTATCCCCTTCTTCCGCTTCACAGCCCACTTCGTGCCTAAAAAAAAAAAAGGACCAATGTGCCCCACCCCACTCTCCCCTACTTTCACCCACCCCCGTTTGTGCCCCAGCGCCCCTGCGAAAGTACGCGTCCCGGCGCCCCTTGGCGCTAATGAGAGGGGACGGGGGACGATGGACCCTCCCCCCCCTCCCCCTGCCCCCCCCCACCCCTCCCCCTCTGTCGAGTGTGAATAGACTCGATAGGCACAAATGTCCCTCTCCTATTCTCCATTTTCCGCTTTCCCTTCTCCATTTACCGTGGCATTGCGAAGTGTAAAGAGAGAGAAGAGAGGGGAAGGAGGGGGGGGGGGGGAGTTGTCCCCATACTACGCCCCTGACCCCTCACTACGTGCCTAGAGTAGGCTGCGGTCATGGCGCCGCGGAGGTAGAGCAGGGAATAGAGCGAGCGCAGAAGATCGTATGCGTCCGAAAACGACAGGTGAGAGTGAGACGTTTGAACAACAACTTCGCTTCCTCTCACTCTCACCTCTCGTTTTCGGACGCAGACGAGCCCTCTGCGCCCGCTCGTTTCCCTGCTCTACGCGGCGGTACCCATGAACGGTCTGCGGAGCGCGTGAACGACCGGCAAAGCGCAAACTGCTCCTCAAGAGTTAAAACTAGCTTCTTATTCAGCCAGCAATAATGCAGCTTTTAAAAATAGATACTTCGAAAAGTAGTCCACATCTGTGAGTGAGCAGGATTTTATTACGTTTTAAGCTCCTCGTTTTGTTCAGCGGATTTCCTCTTGCAGCACTGAGATAAGATCGGTGTTTAGCACGCGGGGCCGTAAAGAATTACCGTGTTTCCTGCACAGTACCTATTATGTCCAAACGACATGTTTTCACTGCACGTTTGTCACCTGAACCAGCAAACGGCCACAAGTTATTTTTCACGTTAAGGTACATCATGTTTGCTTTGATTGCATTTCTTGTAGTCTACGGTTTATTGGAGTGTGAGGCCCAACGGATTCACGCAGTTGCGGTAAGTTCAAATACAGACAAGAGGTACGATTGTACGATAAATAATTTGATGGTCTAGTCCTTGCCTGTTCTGATCGTACTTGGCCAGTTCCGTCTACGGAGGTACGAAGTTGAGGGCCGAAAGTATAGGGTGGATAGAGCATGCATAGACGATCATTTTTGAACTGTAAACTAGTGGGTGGTGGGTGCAAACGTCAAACAACGCGGATAAGAAGGTTTCTGTAATTCGGTCCGACGGCTGGAAGGTTGTCTGCGCGTCGGCTACGTCGTCTGCTTCGCGCCATTTTGAGATGCGACTGACGACGTCTCCAACAGGTGGCGCTATCGGCTGTCGCCGGCCCTTTCAGTGAGCTCTGGCCTGGTTGGGTTGCCTGCACTACGGCGCTACACCAAAACGGCCGACAAGAGCCAACAGCGCCATCAGGTGAGGGCGTCGTCAGTCGCATATCGCAGCACGCAGTTCCGCAACGCCTCAGTGAACGCAACCCGCACTGCACGAGTGAGGAATAAATAATGTTAATTTTATGTTAATCATATTAATTGATTGCGTTTTAGTTTCTTTTGAAGTAAGCTGTGAAGCGGAAGAAGGGGATAACTTGACTTACCCCCAAACTGAGATTTTTACGGCATATTATAGTACGTTAAAGTCTGCTTGTGTCTACCAAATATTATGGGGATATCTCCCATAGGATGAGAGATATAGGGGTTTGTAAAAAGAGATAAGTCCACATAACTTGTTTTGTACGATAATTATCTTGCATCAAAAGGGGTTAAGTTGACTTATTCCCAAATTCATAAAAATTCAACAGAAGCAAAAGGAGTTGAGTAGAATTGACTCCTTATGTAGCATGATATCAGAAAAGTTAAGTTGACTAATACCCTTTTGCACAAAAAATACAAGCACATTTCTTTCGAATTCTAACGCATTACTTTATGGCTAAGTTTTAGGTTACAAGTTGACGGAAGGAGTTTTTATAAGGTTTTAATTTCTGGAAAGCTTCCGGAGTCCTATATTATGTTAAAGTTTAAAATAATTAATATGACTTCTTCTTATGCAACTAATGCATTTAGAGTTAAATCAACGTAACTCTTTTTGTCAATTTTCCAATGACTTGACTCCAAATTCTTAACCCGTCAAAAGAGTTAAGTTGACTTATGTCCATTAGTTTACGTTGGCAGAAAGAGTCAAGTCCTAAATCACAGTAATTACTTGAGCTTTTACCACATAAGAACACCATGTTAAGCTTTGAGGCAATATTGGACCCTGAACATGAAGTCGCACAAAAAATCGCTTTGGCACCGTTAATCACCTCCACTATAGTAGAACATTTTCCAAAGTAAGCCATAATCAATATCTAAAATAATGGTTTTTCACAGTACCTTAGTAATACGGCGTCAGTTTCACCGTCGAATTTAGACGATTAATTAGACTCACATAATGTTAAAAAATTACTCAACGTCTAAAGTGTTAATTTCATGTCAAAAGCGCTGCAAGATAGTGTCATCACTGGAAATGTACTAGTCACATTTCTCGCCCGTAATGAGCAGAGTATTTTTTCATCGCTCAGTAAAAGTGACTTTCGCTAAAACGACTCAAATCGAGTCTTTTCTGGAATTTTTTAAATCGATCCAAAAGAATGACATTTGATGATTTGACTCAAAAAGAGTCATCAAAGAGACTCTAATAGAGTGATGTTCATCCATGTCACTCTCCCAGGAGAATCCAAATTCGGTACAGAAAAGTCGCTCTCCAAAGATCGAAAAAGGCGACTCCTCCATTTTCAGTGATTCCTCTAAAACTGCTGAACTGAAAGAGAAGTCACATGATAAATTTGCCACACTACGCTTTGCTTGTTCTTTCTGATCTTCGTTCTTTTCGGTTTACCGATATGGTCTATCGACCAGCATTCGACTATCTGCAGACTGCAGACATCTAATTTGTTAACCTGTTCCTGCCTAAACATCGTGTGCCCGCAGGGACCGTTTCGCATAGTGCCAGATCACGTCGAGCACTGCCCAAGCAAACTGTTCGAAAAGAAAGGAGAACAAGCGATATGGTACTTCAAGAATTTCAGGGACCGAGTGAATTTGGACAAATGGTATTACTACGGAAACTATACAACACACTTTTGGTTTAGTGACGACATGAACGTAAGTAACTATGAATTGAAAAAAAAAAAAAAAAAACATCTGCAAAAAAATAACTTTGCTGAAACAGTCACAATCCAGACATAGGGCATAGGGTTAGTGTTGAAACCATATTAAGGATTGCGCTTTCAAAATGATAACTGTATACTTACGGTTTTTCCATTCTTACACTGGAAAAACAAAGGTAGGACGAGAAGGGTTTTAATGCCTTTCCCAAGGCATTAAAAATTATCACAAAATTGTCCAAAGGCATGAAAATTTAACACCTTTGGGCAGCTTTAATGCCTTTGCAAAGGCATAAAAATTTCACACCCCTAGAAAGGTATTAAGCTCTACCTTTGTTTTTCCAGTGTACTCCTGAGCTGTTATTTCGGCAACTTAAACTAAAACTCACGCAGTTCAGTAGCCCGTTTCAAAGCTCGCACACAGTTGATCCGCCTGTTTCAAAACCTACGCAATTCGAGTCGTCCGTTTTAAAACCCTCGTAGTTCTGCGCTAAAGATATAGGAACTGCGTGGGTTTTGAAACGGGCAGATCAACTGCGTGGGCCAAGCGTGAGCTTTGAAACGTGCTACTGAACTGCGTGGTTTTTGAAACGGTCCGCTGAACTGCATGAGCTTTGAAACGCGCGTCTGAACTGCGTGTCCACTGTTAAAAAATACTAAGGTAAATTCCTACGGTACGCACCGTCAATTTTTTGCCCGGTCCCGGACCGTAATTTTTTACTACGCTCTGAATCTTACAGTACATTCCATCGCCTGGAATTATGTTGGGGAAGTTCAATGAAACAAATTCAATCCACAGAGGAGTACAGCCCGTACTGTAAGGATACGTTACGGTCTGACCGTGCACGAAAACTACGGTACAGACCGTAGGCATACCGTAACTCCTTACAATATTTTTAACAAGGTCTTTTAGTTTAAGAAGGTGCCGATATAATGTCTAAAAATATCCGAACAGCCCACATTTTTCAATGTGGGCCGAAGAGGCTTCGCGAGGAGAGGCAAACGCCCGTGAAGATAATCTTTCAAAAGTTACCGTATACAGTATTTAATTTTTTAAATCATACAATGACGTGAACAGGTAAAACTGCGTTATCAAAGCGCAGCCGTTTGGAGGCCTGCCTTCAGTGCCTTCTGCTCATAACTTTCAAACAGAGTGTCGTACGACCGTGATTCAGATCTTGTTGAAATAATCGTAGATTCCAGTAACAAACACTCTGCAAACTCAAGTTTGAGACAGTATCACACGTGTTACTGCACTTCCAAACACAATTTTCTGTCGTTCAATAGCGATCACGTTTTGGAGAACAGCTTTGGTTCAAAATCCCAGTTAAAACGAGCTGCCATGTGATAGGGTTCTGATCGCTAACAACAACGACCATATAAATTTTCGAAACCATTAATTTACGATTATTTAATGTTATTGTTGTTCCGAACCCCATCACATGGTAGCTCGTTTTAACAGGGATTTTAAACCAAAGCTGATGCTGTTCTCCAAAACGCGATTGCTATTCAACGTCAGAAAATAGTTTTTGAAAGTGTGAGACACAGTGGTACTGCAGTAAGAAGTGTGATACTGTCTCACACTTGAGTTTGCAGAGCAGGCTAAGACTCCACTGCGTGGGACCGGACCTAGACACCAGACCAGCCCTCTGGGTCTCCGGACCTGGACCTCGGGGCAGATATACAGTCGGCGAACACCATGATCGCGGCGCACAGGATTTTTAATCGAAAAAAGTTGCGGAGAGCTTTCTTTCTGTCATTCGAACCAAATTTTGAACAGGTTATGAACGTTGTCATTTGTCATCCGAGCAAACAGCTTACAGCGACGCTAGTGCCCACCGGACTCTATCACCGGGAAACAGATGGGGCCCGTCGAGGACATGTGTCAGAGCGCGCAGCCGTCTGGAGCCATACGTTAAGCTCGTAACTTTCGAACGAAGAGTCCTACGACTGTCATACAAATTTTGTATATATAATTAGTATCTTTTGTCGCGAGTGGGCTACGAAAGAAGGTTGCCAAACGACAAATTCTATCCTAAATTTTAACATTAGGGAGCAATCGGTCGAGGGACAATTATTGACGACCCACCCCCACCCCCGCCCAGCCCAGACCATGGCTCAAGCCTGGCTGGCCCTCCTGCCTTTCCGCGCTCGGGCCGGGTCCTGTCAGGTTTACGGCAGCGCGCACCCGAGAAGCTGCTAAGCACCAAGGCAAGCGCACAAGAGTTTTGAGTTGTGTGGTGATTGCTGCAACTGTTGTAAATTTTATCAAAATCCCTTGGGCCAGATTTTTTTTGTCCCATAGGAGCAATATAAAACAACAGACCAACGTTTCGAGTGATTTTAGAGAGAGCAACTTTGTTGCCTAATAATACATATACACAACCTACAATTAATGTAATCACACTGCGCACAAAACGGTACAAAGTGTAGGAGACAAGCAATAAAAAGCAACCATAACATTATCACAGGTAATATTCTCATAGCCGGCCGGTAATGCAAGAATTAATTAGATTTGAAAGCTGCATGCGCAACGACTCATAAAAGAGTATGACATGCCGCATAACATTTACAACGTAATCCTAAATCAGGGAAAGGTATAAATAGGCGCATTAGCGCGTCAAACAGATCAACTCAAAAGCAAGGGTTGACAATGTACGGCAACACACTGTCTCAAAAATTATAAGAACACGCAAAATTGGCGTGTGAGCATAAATGACGACCGGCTATAGAATCAATTACAGCGCATACACAACGCATACACCGGCATACACAAGATATGACAAGTACGACAGAATTTACTGTGTGCACAAACGCAATAACCTGGGCGCAGGGGAAAGATTTTGAGTGCACTCACCAGACAGCACCGCCAAACACCAAATGGCGGTGTTACGTTTACAGGCGAAAGAAGGAAGGATTTGCCGGAGACGAAGCGGCAGGTGTGCAGGTGGTGTGGTGCGTGTGCGTACGCCATGGTGTGCTGCAGGGCGAAGTTGGGGGCCTCCTGGCCCATCATGGTGTCGGACATCGTTGCAGCCGGCGTCCCGGCGGAGGGGCCCTGTTACACAGGTCGGGCGGTTGGAAAACGCATAACACAGCACACGTACACACCCGAACACATTCACCAGAACACACACACCTTGCGGGCTTGATCACAACACGTGATGAACACGTTCTAGCAGTCTGCAACGCAACACAGCAGACGGTTGACACGGCGCCGTGAGTGTGAGCGAGACGGACAGATGTTGAGCGCTCGGAGGCTCTCCGGTGACTGACTGGCGGAGCGGCGCGGCGGGCGGCGGCGGCGGCGGAGGGGAGGGGGGGGGGAGGCAGGCGTAGAGAGCTTGGCAGGCGAGGCGGGCGAGACCGGAGGGGAGGGGGGGAAGTAGACGAGGCGGGCGGGGCGGAGGTGAGGACAGCCAGCAGAGCTGTCTGTTACACACCATGAGACTCTTGGTTACACACTGTGAAAAGAATCAAGTTGAAATTTCATTAAATGTTAATGTAATTTAAATCCCCTTTTAGCAGATGATACGAATGTATCAGCCTGCTTGTCCTGTTTGTATACTGTAATACAGCGAGCAGACTGCAGACAGCAGCGCAGCCAGCAGAAAGCAACCGGCAGAGCGAGCAGCCAGTGTGGCATATTAATAACATTATACAGGGGGGGAAATTTCGCGCGGCTCGCGCCCTCACTACGCCACGCCACCTCTCGGGACGCTGTGCCGCCGGGCCGGGCCGCCGGGCCGGTGCTCGCTCCTGCCCCGGGCCTGTACCGGGTCGCTGACCAGGCTGCCGACCGGGACCATACTCCAGCGATGTGGAATCATGGGTAAACTCTAGAAGCGAATGGTCACTGCGCCCTTGGACAAGCCGCGCCACGATGACGATGACGTAGCTAGTCCCCCTCCCTTCCTCTATAGGATTTTAGACAGGAAACGCAACGCGGCGTCGGGGGCAGGCCTCAGCCTCAGGCGTAAGGCGCGTGTGAGAGATCATTTAGTGTGTTGAGACGCATCAAAACGTGGTTGCGGTCAACCATGTCACAGAAACGTCGTACACACTTTATGCTCCTTCATGTACACAAAAAACGCGCTCTGAAACTGTCAAGAAAGTCTGCTTAGAAAGAATTTGTTTCTAAAACAAGCGAACGAAGAAGGGTTTTTGGATGTGTCAACTAGTTAACTGATACACTTTTGTGAGAACTATACTATAAAAGTATAAAAGTATCTCTAAATTATGTAATTTGATATCTCTGCCAAAGAGTGACAAATATTTTTTTTTACTAATAAAAAATTGAATGTTTGAACATCGAGAAAAAAATCCCACCCCCCTCCAAGCCTGAGTTTCGCCCCCCCCCCCCCCCAGCCAACACCACTTCCGACGGCCCTGGTACAACACACTATATATTGTGTGATAGTTTCGTATCATAAGCTTTTATTTTCGACCGCGTTTGGTATTGTTTTTAGCAGATAATACCTTAAAACACAACACCTACACTAAACATAAAATTTAACTTGTAATTTTAAGGTGTCCGCTAGCTTTTACTTTTGAGTCCAGAAACCAAGCGCGTACCCTTGTTATCTTGTGCCAGGGGGGCTGGGAGTGAGTGGCTGAGTGGCTGGCACACGCACAACTAGGATTATCGATCTCTGGCGGTTTCAGAGAAAAAAAAACATGCGGAGCGACCGAGGGGAAAACAATAATGATATCTCTGTACACTGAGAAATTCAACAAATAAGATCATTTTGAAAAATCCAAATATTCACGACACAAATCTTTCAGAAAATCCAAGGTAAAAGTGGCAGAAGAAAACTTCTGAAAATTATGATAAAAGCATAAAAGAGCAAGAACGATTCGAAACATTTTAAAAATGAAATTCTTATATGGTTTCCCCCGAGGGGGCCACCACTTCGGCTTAGGATGTACACAGGATTACGTGATTACAGGGATTACACCTGAATTTTGTGGGATTACACATGAATTCCTGGGACTAAAACCACTACATAAGAGCAATTAGGTGAAATTTAGTGATAATTCTTCAAAATTTAGTTAAGGATTACACGGATTACACAGGGATTACACTGACAACTGTACACAGGATTACAGGAGTGGTGGCCCCCTCGGTTTCCCCCAACAGTAATGACGAGTAAGCGCACACAAAATCATTTCTCAGGGGATGGGCCTACTTTTGCTTCTGCCGCTGGTGCGAGCCAGCGGGGCGCGCCGGCCGGCCGGCCGGCTGCAGCCTCCCCCGCCAGGCCTGCCTCTTTTATGACCCCCCCCCCCCCCCCCCCCCCCTCCCGCTCCACTCCCTCCCCAGCCCCAGTCCCCCCTCTGCGCGACAGAGACGACTGCAGCTTGTCTCTTTCTAAAGGTTGCAGGAGGTCAAAACATGGGTGTACTTCAAACACCTAATGTAGAAAAATAGTGGAGTGAACAAAAATATGTTTAGCAGGTCTTGTAGAGTAGGGACAGGCCCAGGGGCCGGGAACTTTTCGCTTAAATATGATAAGAGATGTTGGTGCTAGAGGCATCTGAAATAAGGTGACTTTCAAGGAATTCCAGGAGCCACACCAGTGTACTTACTCTGCAAACTCAAGTGTCGTACAGTTCTGCACTTAAAGGTGCAGGACCAATGGTCCTGCAGGAAAAAGTGTATAGGACCCGGTGTGTCCTGCAGTAAAAAGTGTAAGATACGGTGTGTACTGCAGTAAAAAGTGTAGGACACGGTGTGTCCTACATGTGTAAGGACACCATATGTCGGCAACAGAGTGTCCCACTCTCTTTACTGTAGGACACACCGTGTCCTTCACTTTTTACTGCGGGACACACCGGGTCCTACACTTTTTACTGCTGGACCATTGGTCCTGCACCTTTTAGTGCAGTATTGTACGACACTTTGCAGTTTGCAGAGTAGACCGTTCAAAAGTTGTCAGCCCCTGGACCAAGTAGCTAACTATACCAAAATTTGAAGTCTCTATGATTTATAGTTTGGCAAATTAGGTGTTTGAAAGTCGGCAATAATCCGAACTTCGAGGCGTCGCGACGCTCAAACTAAGCGTCGCAGAGCAAAACGGTTCAAGGGGGTGTATCAGGAGAACAGACTCTATCGATTAGTGAAATTAAAAATAAACGCTCATACCACTTTAACAACTGTCGTTGTGTAGTAATGTATGTTTCCCTTAGATTGAGCTGGCATTCGCATCTTGGTCGACACGCGGAGGATGGAAAGAAAACGCCATTATTATAAAAATGAAACAGATCTGCAAGGCTGCCAAAACATACCTTCCCAAGCAGTGGAAAAATGTCATGTACGCCATTCTTCCGAACAATGCGTCTGCGGACTGCCCATTTCCACCGGTTAGTACTAAAACGAGTATACTCTACCTCACTCAGTAACTCTGTGCTGAGGGTTTTCAAGCTTAGAGAGATCCAGCAGCTATTCCTGCTTAGCCCGCCCTTCTGCTATGCAAAAGCTAAGGAGCGGACTTTTGCAAACACAGGGGCGTGAATTTTCACCCTGTCCAAATGAGGGGATAAAAGTGCACCCTGGTCGCATTTTCGCGTTATCGAAAGTACGTTTTAGCGCCCTAACAGGTATTTTTGCGTCCTTATAATGGCCCAAAAATTTGCTTTGCTCGCTTCGCTCGCATTACTGTTATGCACAAATCGATGCGAAACTCGCAACAACGCCATGGTGGTCGCGTTTCTTTTTCCTGACAAATTTTCTTATATTGATACTATATGTTCAATTTTTTGCTGAGCAAGTCATTCTTTTAAAGGGGGGGGAACTGGTGCGGACGTAAGTTTACAGTTTCATACCGTTATTTCACACCATACCTTATTAAGTAAAGTCGCACCATACGGCAAATTGCTGCACCGTAAAATCACACCATTTTATACGGTACGGTACCGTTAATTTTGCCGTGCAGTCCCGTGTTGAAGAATCCATACCGTTATATCATCGTAAAGAAGACGGTTTCTTTCACAGTTGAATCCTGTCAACAATCATACAGGCACTGAAAAAAGAAATATACTGAAGTTTTCAAGCAATAGAACACATTTTTTTCTAAAAAAAATTATGGTTTCCTTGAGGGTATCACGACGAGTTAGAGCCCCTTGAAAAAAAAAAGTCTCGTCTATTTTGCTCTATTTCTTGCCGTTTCGGCGCTACGGCCACCTCGACGACCTAAATTTACGAACACATCATGGTGGGTACAAAACCTAAGTTGTGCACTATTGTTCTATTTACATGAACATATTCGTACCTTGCTTTATTTTATTGTAGTAATCTGTGGTTTGTTATACGACGGGTCCTATTAACGTTGTCCGATCTCGGTGCATCGGCAGCTCACGCGTCAACCTCGCGACTTAACTCGCGTCAAGGCGCCACTAACGCACTAAGCGACTTAAACTATTTAGTTCAGCTGAATGAAATGTTACACAGCCGAAATGAATGTGAAAATAGCAGAAATCGTTTTGCAAAGTTTCACGGAGGTTCAATACGCAGGAACAAAAGTGATCTAGCAAAAGATAAGTACCCGTAAGTTTACTCCATTTCAGGAATTCCGCTCACCAGATTAAAGTCAAACTTATCAAAACGTTTTCTGCAGGTCTAAAACTACTGTTAACGCATTCAAATCTCCTTGTAAACGTTTCGATAACTTTAAACAATGATTTAAAGTCGCGAGTTGAGCGCCTCAGCCACCGGCCGCAGCGGACATGGTTGTAAGAAGGCCGGCGACACGACGGCTCAAGCGTCCACCTCAAACCAACCTGGCAAGTGTTGGCAAGACAGCTTGACATCAGACCTATCTCACAAAAAATTCTAATTTTTCGTAGTATTTCCCACTGAAATTTTGTACGAATCGCTTGGGCAAGATCGGGTGCGGCCATATAGACCTATGGTAAAGAAATAAAATTAAAAAATTCTAACGCTAACGCGTTAAACGGCCCCCTTGGTTTGAACACTTACCTCAAATTCAAAAAGAATTTTAAAAAATATAAAGCCAGAACTATTGGTGAGAGCCAAATCATGAATTTTATTCGCCAGACATCGGGCACACATAATGTCGCCCAGCGGGCCAGCTGTCAACAACGCGCCTTGACAACCACTAAATCGACGCACCAGTCAAGAATTAAAGGGTTCTAGTTTCACATTTGCCACACACTTACCATTAAATGTAATAGAAATTTACAATATTACGTCAAAACTCTCTGTGGGGGCCCAAATCGTGAAGTTTATCCGCCTCACATTTCCAACAAAAACAAGGCGTCGAGCGGGCCAGCTATAAACAACGCCGCTTTGGTGTCCACTTAACCCCTCTCGGTCACTAGATAGCCGCCTGGAAAGTAGGCAAGTAGTAGCGTGACAAAACCCCTGTATATAGGCATCCTTGGGTGCGCCGCCCCCCCTCCAGTCAGACCTTAATCCACGCCTGACGCACCTATTATCAACAAAGATATACATACATAGAATAGATAGTACAAATTTGAATTAATACTAACTTAAACTTAATGGGTAACTTGACACCAATGAAAAGAAAAGTAAAACTATTAGAAATACCAGGCAAGATTGATGAAATAAGTACAGCTAACACATCACTTCCGCCCCCCCGCCCCCCCTTTCCAAAAAAAAGGAAGACTATTTTAGTCAATGAGAACCTGGCATTTCTGACTTTTTTGACACTTCCGCTCTACGGCTCAAATAATTCTTGCCCTCTGTCTTACACTTGTTTTCTTTAATTTCTTATTTGCAAGGCTCTCTACTACTTGAGGAATGCGACCGCTGATTTGGGCGTAGCACGAAGAGTCCCTGCATTTTACTATGGAAAGTGGCGGTTGGATGCCAAGATAATGGACCCAGAGTGGGATTGCGTATCGTGCATGAGAATTCTGATGAATATTGTTCCCCAGACCAAATACGAGTCAAGCAAGCTCGGAGTCTCTGGAGTCAGCGACGGAGATGACCGAAGAAACACTTCGAATACAAACGGAGACTCTATTCCAGTTGATGTCCAAAACCCGCCTAGCTTATCGATCGGCAGATGAAGGGACTCCGGTGACTGTGCCTCAAACACGATGTACTGAGGCCCGCGATGGTGGCACAGTGCAACAAGAAGTGGCACCAGATCGTGTTTTCGTGCGGCTTGAACTGCAGCGCACCCCCTACTCTTCCCCGCCGCCTCATCGCACCCCGCGGTGGACCCGGAGGCAGCCCCAGGAGGGGATGATGCAGTTGGCCGGCCGGCTGGCTTAGACTGGCTTCGACGCTGCGGCTGCCCCAAGTTCGCCGCCAGGTTCAGACGTGCAGTGCGGCAGAGTAGGGGGTGCGCCACGAGCGATCGCCACGCTGCGGCGGTGGCCGCTCGCCTTGACTCAAAGGAATTCGATCTGGCACTACCTTTCGCCTAACAGAAGTTGAAATCCCAAATTTGTCCCAAAGTCCAAAGTCCCTCGAGATCCCAAAGTCCAAATCCCCTGGAGGTCCCAAATAGTAGCATATGAAGGAGTTGGGATTTCACGACTTGAAGGGGTTTTCGCCCTTGCTCAGATCCCTCTGAAGTCCCTGCGTAACTACCGCTGAATCCTAGTCGCATAGCTGTCTGGCGGTTTTAAAGCACCGTTCATGGATAAAACATGTATGAAGGAGACATCTATACAATACACTATATTGAATCTGAACATCTGGATTCCATGTGACGTGTTAAAAACGACCCAGGAGTCCTCCTAAACCACTTTTTCGATTAGGTCAAAAAGGCATCGCGATCGCAAATGGTACTTCGGAGGGATTTTAGGGGGCAGGGACTTTAGAGGGATTTGAGCAAGTGCCAAATCCCCTCCAAGTCCCTTGAAATGTAGTGGGACAACTTTGGTACTTCAAAGGGACAATTTTGGGACTCCAACTTCTGTTAGGGCGCGCGGCATAGCATGTGCCGCCTCCTCTGGGGCCAATACATCGTGTTAGAGGCACAAACAAAGACTAAATATGAACCATGTCTGGCCTATTTACGGCTGTGTATCTGCTACTTTATGAAGCAAAATGTGTATCGGATCATATACTGCCTACTGACACTAAATACAATTGTATACAGAACTATATACTAAATAATAAAATCCATACAATAATGCAAGCAGAGCCAATACCCTACGTAATGCAAGAATTGTTCTTCTTTGGTGAAAATACCCTTGATTACAGTATACACAGCACTGCATAGCAAATATCCTTTGGTTGGCTCGAGGGAGCCACCACTTCGATAACGGGTGTACACAGGATCACATGATTACTAACATATTTTTTTGACAATCATACTCCAGAAAGTATCAATAAGAGCATTCAACTCACTACTTAAAAATGGAGCCATTGGCTCTTTATTCTGTAACTTCTTAAGAAACGGCACAACTTCGTCGGGAAGAACACACACAAAAAAGGATTTGTAATCCACGCCCTTCTAAAAACACAGAATAGCCAAATGATTTTTCTATGTCTTTTGTTGCCACTTTCAACATATTGAATGTATTATACCAGATTGGGAATCATTTCCCTAGCCCGGGTAGCTGTGGTTTAATTTTCAAGCCGACGGACCGCACAAAATTTTAATGGTAGCAACCTTGAATTAGATTAGATTCTCTAGCTAAGTCAGCCCTTCTAGAGGGAACATCCTTTAACAACGCGCGTACAAATTCTAGGCCTTAAGTTGTCATTTTTCTCGCCACATTTATCACTGGACGAACATATAACTATAAGGAATTTATGACTTGATTTACGACTTGATTATGAGTAAAGCGTGTCCTGGAAAAATATCATAATTTTCTGCAAAGAAATGCCATCTAAGCCAATGGGAACTAGTCCCCGAGAAAATATTGACTCGTTCTCACCCGCTGCAGTGAAAACATTGAAATGAAGCGAACCTATCGGACTGACGGACTCCTGACTTTGAAGGGCCTGAACGGTAACCACTGGGCCAGGATGTCAATTAACCTGAGGCCATTTAATGCTCCTTAAAGTGCCATTACCTCATTACTTTAGTTCAGCTCTGATTCTATACCTTTTTTTGATAGGATAAGGATGAAGATGTCACAGAGACTGATTTGGCTGGTGGCCCAGGTTCTAGTTCGAGGAATAGACGGTTTGAGCAGCAGGCTCATTGCGAGAAGTGTTTCTTGACTTTGCCAGCATCAGATTTTCAGAGGCAAATTTCAACTCAGCATCCTTGTAAAGCCAGTTTCTCTTATTTTCTTTTATTGAACTTGATATTTTAACACAATGTGTTTGTTTCCTTTGATTTATTAGAGACCGCCGGTAAAGGCAGTGCGAAAGGAACATCAAATGTGATGAAACAGCAAGATGGCCAGGTGAGTTTTTTTGAAAATTTCTAAAGTTTTATTGCCCATTTTGCTTTTTTTTTTAGGGGGAAATAACCTCGAACTTCGGTGTACACCGCTTGTTCAACAAATTTGGTCTAATTCAAACAAATTCAAGCCAATTCAACCTCATTCAAATCGAATTCCAATTCAATTCAAGCCAATTCCAGAGAATCCAAACCCAATTCAAGCCAATTAACACACCTATTCAGTCCAATTCAAAGGCAATTCAAGCCAATTCACAGCCAATTCAAAGGCAATTCACACCTAATTCACGAGATTTGTACAAAAAATTCAGCAGTTATTTCTCCCTTGTTTTTATCACATATGGTTTTGGACTGGCATTACTTTTTATAATTATCATCCAACAATTACTTTGGAGAAGGAACAGAAAATGTGCGGATGTGACGCAGGACGACTGTCACTCCCTGATTGAAAAATACGAGCTGTCTGAGGTCAAATTAAGTGAGCGCATGACGTTTGGCTGCAAAGAATCACGGTCTAAAGCCAAAAGGAATCAACAACGCCTCACTGTAAAAATTTAGAGGCAAATGACAGTCTATGTACGGTGTTGCCGTACATACCAATCTTAGACATCGCTCCTCGTGCACGGAGAGCGAATTACGGCGTCACCGTACCACCGAGAAGACCAGGTTTTCCACGTTGCGGTCTAAGAATACGGCACCACCGTACCCTGTTTCGCACACTGTTTCCTCTATACGGTAGTCCCGTACATTGCGATCTGTCTTAGATATATAACATTAAAGGTACGGCATTGCCATCTTTTCTTAGGACGGGCTCTGCCGGAAAATAATTAGCGGTTGATACCGTCACTTTGACCGTCATTATTTTTTGCAGAGCTCACAAACGGTCAACGATTAAAAAACCATAACATTGCATGCTCGTTGTCAACGCGACTCAAAAAACTAGAAAAAATAATTTAAGACAAGTTCAGGTTCTTTAATCTGGTTAGAAAAAAAAAGGGTGTCGTACTAGTGGTCATCACAAGCGTGTGCACGAGCTGTTGTCGGTTTAGTGATCAAGCGCTTAACAACAGTGAAGCCATTAATGATTCGAAAGTAAACACGAAATGGATTGAAACAGCTAAGCGGAGCTTTCCAACACGCAGCAGCTAGTTTCCCACAGTGAATGATGAGTTTCCTCCATTACGAGTGCTCACTTAAATACTTCTCAAACAAACTGTCTCGTTGACCAGATACCGAAAAAAAAAATACCGGATTGTGTGAACGGTTGTGGCGACAATAGTTCTCTGCCTGAGTGTAAGTATATTTCGTGACAAAAATAATGACTGCATCTTGGGAAATGGTAAAGCCTGTGACTCACTACGTAATACAATCAGCCAGATGAAAATGAAGAGAAACAACGCAGAACTACATTGGATAATTACCATCATCATCGTCGTGATCTGCTCATTGCAAACTCGAGAAGTCACCGGCAAAGCTATACACTCCGTTATGGTGAGAGCTACCCCCCCACTCCCCTGTTTTCCTTAGTATCAGGATGGACAAGGCAGATATACGCCAGACGACGTTTCGCGTTTCGCGAGATTTCGTAAAACTCTGTTACGCTTAGACGCGCCTGCATAGGCCTGTGGCGCTTTCAGTGTGCCAACGGTTGCTCTAGGATAAAACAAAATAACAGGTTGTTGCCTCAAAACCGAGGAGGATATCACGCATACAAAATAATTGTGATCTGAGAAAGGAGCTTCAACCGAGTTTCGCTCCTCACCTCTCGCCTTCTAAAGGTGAGAGGTGAGGAAGAGAAAACGGACTTAACCTTCTCAGGCATGAGACGTTCCAAATGAACAAAAATTTGAATAGGGGACTTGTGGAAACCTAGGTTACGTCTAAGGAGCATTTGAGCCGCCGTGGGGTGTTTTATGATTTATGGTTCAGGATTTCTGCATGTTGTACAAAAATAACATCATGCCTTTGGAGTCAACCGACATAATAGACGCCTACGGGTAAGCATATTCACATTTTTTACATAAAAAATGATTATATTTCAAAAATAAAATGGCAAATACGCCATCAAAACACGTATTTTTTGATCGATTTTGAGGGTTGCTTGTTTATGACGCTGTAGACGGCAAGTCTCTAAGAAAAACGTAGGCAGCCCTCCACTGCCATATGCAAAACAATTCCAGGAGCGAAATCCTTAGCTGGAAATCAAAAATCAAAACACAAAATTTCTCAAAGACAACGTCCCTGGGGCTGCGCAAAGTGAGCGTTGTTTTGAAACAACACCCTGCCCCTACCTCCCCCTAGGAAGTACACATGAAAATGTGATTCTCTCAATTAAACGTATTATTAAGAGTTACCGTTAGTCTCAGCATCTTGATTGGAGGATATATTTAAAAAAAATAAAAATAAAAATAAAACAAGAAATTTGCCTTCAAAGCCAGGGTCAAAGATTTGTTTGTTGTATTTGATTTTCTCAAACAACATATGATGTTTGAGAACAACTAGCGTCACGCTACGAGGCGTTTTTGCCGAGGGGGCAACCACTCAAGAAATCATGTGTCCCTAGCCGGTGAAATCCCAGAGAAATCCCATTGAAATCTCGCGAAATCACCGAAATCATTGGAAATCATCTAAACGAAAATCACCGAAATCCCGTGAAATCTTGAAGGCATCTTGAGAAATCCGTTAAAATCTGATTGAAATCTCGTGGAATCACACGCAATGTGAAGAAATCCTACAAAATCAGAGAAATCGGGTAAAATCAGAGAAGGAGGAATCTCGAGAAATCTCGGGAAATCTGGAGAAATCTTATAAATCGTGAAATCATGTGTCCCTCCGGATAGGGAGTGGTTGCCCCCTCGGTTTTTGCACGTCTTTCTTTCTTCCAACAGCATAGATACAGTCTTCCTAGTTTGCTGGATATTAGTAAGTGTTTCTGAGACAGTATACTATACAGCATGCAAACGTAACTTTCGTGGAAAACGTTTGTAGGCAGAGGGAGCTCAAAACCGAGGGGGTTTTCACTCGAGATATTCGTGTACACAGTATTTCATAATACATGTATACTTCGCGGTATTTCGGCGGTATTACTCAGGTAAAGTTCACCATTTTAGAGCCTACTTTGGGGTTTTTCGGGTTATTTCATGAGAAGTACCTCTGAGATACCTCGATCTGGTGTACACGGTATTTCGGAAGTGAAAACCCCCTCGCTCAAAACAGCCCATTCGTTACAACCCTTGCTGTTCTTTACGTTTTTTGAGTACAACAAACGTCGCACCAAGGCGCAATTCGGGTAGTCTCTATCTCCCTTCCCTTAACCGCTGATCTAGAAGTGCGCCGCTTCGCGTCATGCTGCCTAGACTGATGTACCGAGACAATCCGAGGCATGTTGCTCACGTCATTTATGGGCTGACCCGCTGCGTCCCGCCGTGACCTGCAATCCCTTTTCAAATGTCCAAACTTTCCACACCGGTAACATTTTGGGCGCCTCGGAGGGGTGTTGGCCGGCATAACTGCCGCCAGCACGGGAACAGGGCTGAGGGCAGGGCGCGTGGCGTGGCGCCCTCCAACTGCATCTCTTCATTCAAAGCGATTTGCAAAATCTCTTCTATGCTCATCGTCTGCTCCCGCGCCTGCACTCGGACTCGGACCAAATTTCGTAGCTCTTCCCGCAACCCTTTATTACAATAATATAGCGCGGCGCTGCCAGGGGGGGCTGGTGAGTGAGTGGCGCACAGCGCACAGTCTGCGCGGAACAATGACACCTCCTCCCCGCGCGCAGCGTGTAACAACACTAACAGCTCCTCCCCGCCAGCGACCGCTTCGGTCCGCCACCCCGCCGGCGGACTCCCTCCTTCCTCCCGACCCCGCAGGCACGCGGCGCTGCTGGCGTCGTTTACATCGTTTACTAGCCAGGCAAGCCTTCGGCTTAAATGCTGAGCTTGAAAACACATGAATCTATTAGTACACCAAAAGTCTTTTCTTTTTTTTTACTGAGTGACAACCATGTTTTTTTTAGTTGTAAAGTATATTGCAAATATTTTATTCATTGGAGCTTTTCACGCAAGTGTTTGCTGTGCACCTACAGTCGTCGTGTTGGTATATTCAATTTCTACAGGCAGCATGAAGAAAAAACTTAGAGGTACAGAATGCTCAAGTGAGCCTTACGCTTGTCGCTTGCTTTAGCCTGGTCTTATCGACCAAGCTGGAGCCCGGCAGGTAAATTTTTTCGTGTTTCCTACTGGACTTCTGTATTGGGAGAGACAGTACAGGCAACTCGGCCAATGTGTCAGGAATGCGGAATGCGGAAGCCTTGCTGGAGGCTATAACTGCGTCTTCGTGTGTAGATGTGTAGAGCCGAATAGGAGCCGAACATCTTCGGGATCTAATCCGAACCGTTCAGTATAGGGCTGTCACGTGTTTTTTATATGTAACGTAGAAACACGTTCCTCCCCACCTCCCTTTTGGTGGCAATGGAACAAGAACGTTATTCAGTTATCCTGCTTGGTTTACTTTCAATACCCAAAACAACATTTATCGACCTCTAACAACGATTTTTGTTCACAGGGACCATTTCGTGTTCTTCCGGGCCCTATTGAGCACTGCCCACCTGAGATTGACGCCAAACATCCTCTTCAATACTACTTCTCACGCACCCGGAGTCGCTATAACCCTGATATTTGGTTTTATTATGGCAACACGACGTGGACATTTCCCTTTGACGATGCGCTTTCGGTAATGATAAGCAGTGGGAATTGTTATTACGCCAAGTTCAAAGTACGTCAGTGGTATGAATGACACTATGTACCCGGTGTCGTAGTTCTTATTCTGATTGAACAATCGTCCCTGGGTATTGTGCTGCCCAAGCTGAGTGAAAAAATTGCACTCAGGGTGCCACTTAACTCAGAAATGAATGTTGCTGTTGGTCGAGATTGATCACGTAAGTTTAAGGTTGTAATGCAGTGACACTATACCCGAGGAGTACCTCACCTTCTCCAAGCAGTAAACACCCTGCGTTCACTGTTAAAAGTCTACGAAGCAGCGCTTTGTAATACGAATAAAACGGGGCCTTTGTATTACAAAACAAACTTTCTTCGTAATTACAAAGCAAATGCTTCGTAATTACAAAGAATTGCCCGCGGCATGCTTCGTAATTACGAAGCAGTGCTTTGTTATACGAAGAAAACGGGGCTGTAATTACAGGGGACGCGTTTTCTTTGTAGGTTACGAAGCATTGCTTCGTAAACTTTTCACAGTGTTCCAATCACTACCTAATCACTATCCAGTCACAGAACTTTTTGACACAAATCTATTTTAAGCATTTTAAAATAACAAAATGTCGAATTGGTGCCAGAAAATTATAGCTTTTTAAAAGTTTGGTTAAATTTTCCTCCCAATCACAATACAACCCTCCTATTTAAAGAGTAAGGTACCTCTCGGCTATCCCTGACACCACCAGATCCGTTGGAGGTGAGAGGAGAGTGTGCGTCAGTTGGTGCAGCTTGGGGGCCATCCATTAAGTACGTCTAGAGATGGTCAAATCATGCAAACGCATTTTTCACACAATGTTTAAAAATCGTTCAAAATGGAGAAAAAAAAGAAAGAAAACTTTTTGATGTTGGGGAACCATGGCACAGTGTAGGCCCGCATTATGCGAGCATATTTTTCAGATTACCCATGGAAATCTGATAAAAGAACCAGAACTTCCGTCGTTTTATACTTCAAGTTACATTCATATATCCGTCGCAGCGCATCGTAATATTCGTTATTTCCGTAATATCTACAATATCCATGATATATAAAAGTCCGTAAAGGGCTCAGGCGAGTAGGCGACCCCTCGACTTTTCATTAGCCCACTTATTTTTTAAAATGTAATGATGCAGGTGGAATGTGTTTCCATTTTTAAGTTTTTCAGTATCATGCTCCCTAACAGAGATATAGGGTAACAGTGCATAACGTGGATCAGGCCCCAAATGTGGATCATTTCTGTTACGGAGGCTCTAGTGAGACGCGTGGGTTAAAAGCGTGATGAGCACATTTTATTTTTTTTTTCACCATAGTGTAGTTTGAATCATCTGGGTTCAGAAAACTTATTCCTGTTTTGTTCGAGAAAACCATGACGACAACCAAGTGAAGAGAACTTAGCTCCTTTTATAAACCCCTGTATGTCCTATCATGTAGAGTATTCTCCTACAATATTTGGTGTTAACAGAAGCATACCAAAAAATACTACAACTTGCCATAAAAATCTCATTTGGGGGTAGGTCAACTTATCCCCTTCTTCCACTTCACCTACATAACACCAGATAACACAAGGGAGAAATATTTATACTAAAATCATGGACAGGGTTTTAAAAAAAAGGAGGTCAAACGGAGCAGACCCGAGGGGTACCTCACTCTTTGAATGGGTGTACACTGATTGGAGGGTTGTATCGTGATTGGAAGGAAAATTTGACCAACTTTGAAGAAAGCTATAAATTTTTGGCACCAATACGATATTTTGCAATTTTAAGGTGCTTGTGACAGGATAGTGATTGGAAAATGATTGGAACGCAGGGTGTACACTGATTGGAGAAGGCGAGGTACCCCTCGAGCAGACCCGTAGTCGTCTGCTGGATAAGTAAACGTTGATGTGCAGATCCTTGAAGGTAAAGGCAGGTGGGTTATTGCAGCAGAGGTTCCCGAAATATTGCGAAGAAGCTGTAACGCGAGCTGACGTCTAGCTTTCATCTACCACGCTATTTTAGATGATAATGTTCAGTCGATAAATTGGAGTTGATGGGTTTCTGCTCTTCTCTTTGTGCAGATGAAAGCAACCGTTGCGTCGTGGGGCTCTATTGGAGGCTGGAAGGAAAATGCGTTTGTAATAAAAATGGACAAGATATGTTCAAATTTCAGAACAAATTTGCCAAAATTTTGGCAAGAATTAACAAAAGACGCTTTCAATGACCCATACTTAAAATGCCCTTTACCAATGGTATATTCTTATGAGAAAGAGCATAGCAATTTTCTGCAAGTGTGTGTTTTTGTTTGTTTGTACGTGATCAAGTGGACGCTTTATCTTTATTTTTCTTTTGCAGGGGGTGGCTGTGTATAAGAACATTACGGGTGATTTTAATACTAAAGCTATACCAACCTTTTTCTATGGAAAATACCGCATCACCGTCCTTTGTTTTAGGACGGATACACGTGAGAATAAAGTATGCATGAGAGTGTACGCAGATGCAGTGCCTAAGATTTAGACCCGGCGTTGTAGATGACTGCCAGCGCCAGTGGACTAGAGCTTTCTGAGGGTATACTTCGATTTCTACTTGGACAAGACCTGTTGCGAATATCTGTTGCAATTCTAATTTTAAACATTTTACACATTTCAACGCTTGTAAAAAAAACTGCGGAAGACATCGGAGTGGTGTCCAGGAGAAGCCTGCACTTTCCGCGAGCTCCGTGGTGATTGCTGCTACCCGAGCTGCGCTAACTGGTCCTGCAATATACAACTCCATACGGTCCGCACGAGTAACTTACTGAAAAAATCAGAAACACAACAAGTACAACCAGTGCATGTGAGCTTGAGAGCTATCATGCGCTCAGCGTAAGCGACAGTGTCGCTGCGACACATCCTCACACAACGACAGTTGCCCTCAGACTGACTGACTGGGGAGGCGGCAGCGTTGCCAACCTCCATGAGTAAACTCATGTGGCACTCCTCGCCAAGGGTTGATCTCGGGTTTATCTGGATGCTAGGAGACTTCCGGGCACGGTACATCCTGCGTTGAGCGCTGCAGGCGAAATTCGCAGGTACTAAAAACGGAACTGAAATCGTGACAAGCGCGGAGCGCGCGGGTAGCCAGGAGCGGCCAAGTGTCCCCACCGTGCTTCCGGGCCAAACAATAAAGGAAAACATGGTTTTACAAATTATTCATAAACTAGGACCTGTCAGGACAGGGCAGTTGAGCTCATATGTCATTTGTGTGTCTGATTTTAAACTAGCTAGAGTCATGACTCCCAGGCTGAGTTAACGCTTTAATATTCATATATATATATATATATATATATATATATATATATATATATATATATATATATATATATATATAAAATATACCTATGCATCAATGTTTTTGATGTTATTATTACACTTGTAATTTTAATTTTAAAAAAGCAATTTTGCCCATGATTAAAAGTACTTTCAAAATTCTCTTGACACATTAATAGAACTTGACAAAACATAAACATGTATTTTTCCATCTCGCTCGAAAAACCGACAGAACCGACACCGACAGAACACACCGGCAAATTTTCATAATCGGCCTACCGCAACTTTCATCCAAAAATAGATGCTGTCAAGGGTCAAAGTTATGCTTGATCAACTACAGTTACCACCAACATAACAACCTAAACAATTTCTTGTTTTTACCTTTTCCAACCTTCCCATATTGACCAATATTATTTTTCCCGGTCAATTTCAATAAATATCGTTGTTTCCTTCATTAAAAACCCACCCATTTTTTTTCCAACAACGTTTATCCAATTCTTACATAATGCGTGTCATGTTGTCGAACTGGAAAGACACGACTTGAAGTTGTCAGAGGCGCTGGACGTGGGTTGTGGGGTCTTTGGGGTTTGAATGTTGGCTTCGCAGATAGTGTCTGTAATCTGTGCAAATATGTGAAACTCACTTCCAAAAAAAAATAACTCTCCTGCATAAGCAGCATATTCGCTTCGCAAACTACCCTGCAACTCTTCTGAATAAGCAGCGTATTCATAGCGCAATCTCTGAAATCTGCTCTGGTCACTCATTTTTAACTTTATCATCACAAGAATATTCTTCTCTACAAAATTGTGTGTGTAGGGGCTTGTTTTTGTTTTTGTTTAAAACACGCCTCGCGCCTCTTTCGTTCCATAACTCATACATTCGGATTCACGTTCAATTTCATGAACACGTTAGGTGGCACAAACGCTGAATAATTTACCATGTGTTAAATATACCATGTGCATCAACATTTGTTTGTGTCATGTGAATTCGGAAGCATACTTGTATATTAATTGTGACGTGTCATTACTTTGCCTTAAATATGCAATCCTTTGAAATGTACCAAGTCGAAAGTTTCCATTTTGTTGTTTCATGTTGGCTACAGTGTCATGTTACTTTTTTCGCGATGACCTCTTGGACATGGATCCTAGAAGTTGAGTATTCTTGACATGATATGTCAGACCAGTTCATGCTCAACTTAACAAAACTCCAAAACAGCAAAAAAATGTAACAATACAAAACTGCAAATAATGGCCTGGGACTGATGGAAGCATACTGCTAAATTTATGATCCATCACAAAACTTAAATTAATTGATTAACTAAATGAAGCCAGATCCGGCTTGTCATTTGGCACACATTTCCTATCAATAGCAGAAAATTCTAAACTTGAAATTTGTACAAGAACAGGACTTCTTTGTTCGTTCTCGAGGAAAGGGTCAAGACAGAGACTTCTTTGTACGCTCTCAAGAAGAAACGGGAGAGAAAGGGACTTCTTGCAAAACAGACCAAAAACAGACCACCGAGAAAGGACTGTGTTAGACCCTTTTGGAAGAAGGACCTTCAACAGTGTATCGAAGAGACGGGGGGTGCACTGGGCATTGGGCATACTGCAACAATCGTTTAAACAAAGAACTTTATTTGTTAACAAACAAGATTATAGCCGCACAAAGTCATCAGGTAAGAAGTTTTTTTCACGCTGCAATTGCAAAAACAAAGAATCATAGACTAGAACCAATAGGGATCAACAGCGCGCTTCAGCGCCTCACTAACGGTCCACGACTAAAAAGCCATAACATTGCATGCTAGCATGCAAGCTCCGAGCTCGTCGTCAACGCAACCCCAAAAAATAGAAAAATAATTTATAACAAGCTCCGGTTCATTAATCTGACTTACCTGACTATCATCTAAACCGGACTAAGGGCAAGTCTGTCGAAGGCTCATGCTGATCTCGTGAATCGCTGCACACCGCTGTTCACCATCGGAGAGTCAAAGAGTCAACAGAAATTTTAAATATTAGCAGAATCTTACATTTTTGCATATTTGCACTATTTTTTTTTTTTAATTTTCAAAGTCTACATTTATCACACTTGTGAATCGTGCGTAAGTTAAATTAAGTGCAGCCCACAGGGGCACTGGGAGGGGGGATCACTCATACATAATGTCTTCAATGACTTTGATTTTGTTGATTTTCTGTTGAGATTTTTCTTCTGATTTTTAAAGGAAAATTCCTGTAATTTTTTTAAAAATAAATCTTTCTTCTTGATTTTTAATAATTTTAAATTTTCTAAACGATTTTTTTGGGGGAGCCGACAATGATTTTAAGTGATCCCGCCCCCCTCAGAGAAAGTAATAATCAAAACAGTGAAAAGACAAACGTCCAGAGGTCAAAGCAAGTAGTTTTTAGGCGCTTCAGATTAGCCAGAGATGAACTGCCGTGGCAGCGGTTCCCGTCGGGCGTATCTGTGCACGAGCACCTCGACGGCGAGCGCGAGCGCGGCCAGGCAGTGGCCGGCGCCGAGCAGGATGAAGGCCGGCAGGAGCTGGCGCAGGCTGAGCGCGCGGATCTCTCCGCTGCTGGGGTCGCGGTTCGACCCGTGAAACGCGTCTACGAGCTTCTTCCAAAACTTTTGCTTGAGGCCGGCGCCTGTGACGCGCAGATCTATCGATATAAAGGCGTCTTGGAGCGGAGAGCCTTTCGTGAATACCCCCGAGGCCTGCATGCTCCACGCGGGCAGCTCAAACATGTGCATCCGCTTCGGCCGCTCCCGGGCGTGCTGCACCAGGGCCGCCATGTTCAACGTGTTGCTGGCCAGCACGACCGCCGCGTTCCTGCCGTCGCTCACGTGGTGCAGGTGGCTCGGGAGTTGCGCCGTCTCGAAATATCGCGCCCGGTCGCGCAGCGCGGGCGTGAGCAGCGAGTCCTCGAAGTGCTGCAGGGCGGTGGAGACGCGCACGTCCAGCCCGCTCCTCTCCAGGTCCTCCAGCGAGTTGATCTCCCGCGCCGGCGCCGTCAGCTCGCGCAGCAGCAGGCCCTGGTACGCGGCCGCGATCACGACGGTCATGAGCAGCCAGACGGCGGTGAGCGGGCGGTGCGCGGGCCGGGCGGGCGGCGCCTGCGCGAGCAGCGGCGCGGTGGCCTCGAGCGCGGCGGCGGCCAGGGCGGGCAGCGGCGCGCGCCCCCGGCACACCCAGGCGCCCGCCATCGCCAGGATCACGGCCAGCAGCCCCACGGCCGTGGCCGCCCACAGGTGCCCCGAGAACTCGGCCGTCACGGCCCGCAGCGGCTGGGGGACGCGGGCGACGCCGGACGGCACCACGACCATCGTGTCCTTGATTCCAACGTCGCCGAAGGTGAGGTGTGCGTACGTGACTAACGGTATAGACTCTATCACCAGGTACGCGCTCAAGTTGCATGAGTTCGCGAGCTCGTACACCCGCTCGTGTTGATTGAGTTGTTTTCTGAGAGGGACGTGCAGGCGGCGGGACAACTCTTCGCCGTACCCGAAGTGATGGTCGAGAGCGGCCCAGTTCATCATCTGAGACTGCGACGCGATGATGGCGAGAGAGTTGCGGCTGTCCGCCGCCGTGTGCGTCGCGTTCCAGTGCGTGCACAGGACGGGGAGGGGCCGCACTCGCAGGCGGGGCCAGGGCCAGGGCGCGCTCGCCCCGCACCGGTCCAGCTCCTTCGCAGACCAGCTCACGGAACAGAGGCTCGGCGAGGGTGTGAGGAGGTGCGTGGTGCCGGCCGAGCTGGTGACCACCATGTAGATGGTGCTGTAGCAGAGGCCGCTAGGAAAGGCGGACGTCGTGACGCTGAGCAGGTCCCCCGGGGACGACGCCCACGTCCGCAACACCACCACGCGTACATACATTTTGCGAAACTCGCCGATGATGATGCGTTTCAGTTCGCCGACGTTCGCCGACGTGACCACGGTGAGCGGCATGAGCCCCAGGCGATCAACGCTGGCCGCTCCTTCCGGGAGTACGTCGCGCGGGCTCACCAGAAACGTGGTCTGCTCCGCTAAGGCCAGGTCCACGACGAGGGAATGTGCTAGGCGAGTGTCGCCGTGGAGCTGGATGTAGGCCTTCTTGTCGGCGGGCAGGATCGAGGAGACGAGGTCAGTCAGGCACTGGTCCCCGGGGAGGCGGCTGCGGCCCGCGTCCACGAGCGGCGGTGGCGGAAGGGCCACACTGGTAAAACAAATGTATAGTTCTAAACATCAAATGATGGTTAACTGCTAATGTTTAATACTAAACACTATATCAGGTTTAGTTCAAACTTTCGTTCAGCAGGTGTTTATTTTCTAAACACTTTGAAAGTGTTCAGTTGGCTATACACTTGGCGCAGCGTGGCATCCCTATGCTTTTGCATGTGAAGCTTCGGCCATGTGTATACTTCTAAACATCACAAAATGTTTAACCTCTAAACATTTGAGTAGTGTGGGTGTTAAACGTCTTGTCATGTTTAGTTCCTGCTATACATCTTCACTGGAAAAACAAAGGTAGGACTTAATGCCTTTCTAGGGGTGTGAAATTTTAATGCCTTTGCAAAGGCACGAAATCGTCCAAAGGCATTAAAATTTAACACCTTTGGGCAGTTTTAATGCCTTTGCAGGGGTGCTAAGTTTTAATGCCTTGGTAAAGGCATTAAAACCCTTCTCGTCCTACCTTTGTTTTTCCAGTGTTGTCATGTATAGAATTGCCAACTATACACCATGATGTATAGAAACTAAACAATTGTTTTACCAGTGCAGGGTGGCCACCGCACCGGCGCCGAGCAGCCCGAGGAGGACCATGTGGGCGCGCAGGAGCTGCATGGTCTCGAGGACTCGCAGGCGAGGGTCGGCGCCGAACTGCTCGAGCGACTCGTGCAGTCGGCCGCGACTGCGGCCGTTCCATTGTGCTAAATTTTCGACCCACTAAATCTCTAAATCGCCCGCTTGAGGGGACAACGTGTCCCGAAAAGGTGCAAGTTTTTGAATGGGTGTTTACGGCGTCGACATAAAGCGATGAATGGGGGTACGCGATGGGCCCAGGGCCCCCTGCCTAGGCGAGGACGCGCCTTAAGGTGCGCTCCGCAGCAGCAAAGGGAACCGAACGTAATTTTAAAATCGATGGCACACATCTTACAGAAGAAAAGGAAAAAAAAACACGAATTATTTCACTCACATACGCTGTATTTTGATAAATTCATATCACTTTGAGTGGTCACAAAATGTTCTATGCTATGTCGACGGATTTCGGTGCAATAACTCCTTTTCACTGTTCCTCCAAAGGCAATAAAAGTACTACCTTTTGTGGCAGTGCCATTGCAAAGGCAATGGGACAAAAGTAAGACCTTTCCAGCGGCAATGAATCGCTCATTGCCGCTTCAAAGGCAGAATTCATTGCCAATATTGGCAATGAGTGGAAGTCAGTTTTTGAATTTTCACTAAGTTATTGGCATTTCAGTCATTGCCACATTGTGGCATTGAAGGTTCATTTCCAAAGATTCGGCATTTAAGGTTCATTGCCTAAATATCGGCAGAGAAGGTTCAATGCCATTATGTCGGCAGTGACGGTTCACTGCCAAACAGCCGGCAATGATCGTTCACTGCAAAGGTCGGCAATAATGTATTGCCAAAATGCAACATTTAATGAAAAAGTGAATTAATTTTAAGTTACTTTCAGAACATTGCCGATGTGCTGGTATTGAACACTGCCATTGGGTTGGCAATGATCGGTTCATTGCCGCTGCAAAGGTCTTACTTTTGTCTTATATTGCCTTTGCGCCGGTCATTGCCAAAAGGGGCTTCATTGCCACGAAAGGTAGTACTACATTGCCAATAATGGAAATGATCAATACCTTTGAAAAAAACAGAGTTGAGAAGCTCCATACCAAAAAAGCCACTTTTCCGGCGACATTCTCAGACCGAGTAACTAGGGTGTTTAGAAGTTATGAGTCGTCTGAGTCGTCAAAGTTGGGTTATTTTACGTTTTTCGATAAAGACAACGCTTTTTATTTCGGAAATAAGTCTGAAAAGGGAGCTCGGTCAAACTTTTCCTTTTAAATCTCATTTAAGATTGGAATTGAAAGCAGATGATACTGCAAAAGACATTGTTATGGGGTGCGCTTTGTGTGACAATTTGGGTGTTTGAAGGTATAAAAGGTAAAGTAACATGACATAGTAGTTGTTTCTTTTTTTGCTCCTCCTCGGTGAGGCTCTCTGCTCTGCGGCGTTCCCGATTATGGTTCCGCTTCTGTTCTCTCTGCTATCTTCGGTCAAATTCGCGGTTCTCCGACGGTCCCGTCCCCAACTCCTCTTCTGCTGATCCTCAGTTAACTCTCGTGGTGTTATGTGTTATATTCAGTTAGGAATTCGGCCCAGCCTGGGCGCACCCGCGCTGTCGTGAGTGTACTTTTTGACCATTATTGTCTCACTACCAGTGCTACAGCCACCACCACTGGCAAAGGAATGCTGCAGCAACAGGTGGTGGGCAAATTTTAGCTTTGTAGCTCAAACGATTTAGAAGTTTGTCTCTCAGTTAAAATCGTCCGATCAGCTTGATTTTTGAACTGTAGGCTCGTTGTGCAGTGGTTTTTCGAACACCGCTTTTACATTTTTATTCTGACGTGTCGTTCCAAATTGTATTTTTTGAACTACTGTGCATGAGTTGAATCAACAAGTCCCAAGCCCCGCCGGTCCTCATCCCCTGCGCGCCGCGCCGAGGCCTCGAGCAGCCGCAACAATGGCGACTCGGCTCGGCCCCCCTTTCCACGCTGCTTCCGTGACAAGCCGAGTATTACCATAGAAACAGATATTTTAGATCGAAATTTCTCAAAATTGGCCACTAAGTTTGGGCCGGCATTTCAGCAGTGAACTAAGGAGATTGAGTACGACCTCTCTGCCAAGTCTTATGAAAATTGTATAGAAAAATCAGGATTTAGGTAAGGGGCCACACTGACAAAAAAAATACGATTTCATGAAATCCTGGTAGGCACGAAGTTTGTTAATGTTTTAGTTTCACTAAATACTTCCGTAGATGATGGTTCATGTAGAAATTTACTTTAAAATTTCTAGCCTCATGGGTCGTGTTCCTGAATTTCTCGGCTCGGCTCCCCTTTCCACGCTGTTTTCCCGAGACAAGTCGAGTATTACCATAGAAACAGATATTTTAGATCGAAATTTCTAAAAATTGGCCACCAACTTTGGGCTAGCATTTCAGCAGTGAACTCAGGGGATCGAGTTCTACTTCTCTGCCAAGTCTTATCAAAATCCTATAGAAAAATCAGGATCTAGGTAAGGGGCCGTGCTAATAATAAAAAAATCAGATCCTGAGACAAAACCATAAGGCTACTTCGTGCCTAAAAATAATCGGATCCGCAGACAAAACCAATAGGCACCCCTAACGGCCTAAAAATCACTGCTCTCATAACGTTACGATTGGAACTCATTCTTTGAGGCACACATTTAGTTGGCAGAACCGGGGCAAGTTTCAGTAAAACTGAAGTAGTTTTAAAGAAGGCAGTACGGTGGTCACATGCGAATTTCAGTGGTGTTATCTCATTCTTGCGCTCGAAACTAAAGGCTGGCTTTGATTGAACGCAGACTTTAGAGGTTTCTCTTTCGCTCCGTGTTGGCTCGGCTCAGCCTACCCCCTCCACGAAAAAACATCCCCTTCCCTAGTTCATTTTCCCTGACGAGTCGAGTATTACCATAGAAACTCGATTTTCAAATCAAATTTACAAAATTTCTGCAATACAGATTTCAACTAGACTTCAGAATCGAATGAACAAGATTACATTCTAAAGGTATGCTCAATATTATCCAATTCCCTTCGGCAGTTTTTTTTTTTTTCTGTCGTAAGGGGCCATATGAAACAAAACACGCACGTTTTCCAGCGACATTAGAAGGCAACCCCGCACTGAAAATGTACTAGTCACATTTTTTGCCCGTAATTAGCGGAGTATTTTTTCATCGCTCAGTAAAAGTGACTTTCGCTAAAACGACTCAAATCGAGTCTTTTCTGGAATTTTTTAAATCGCTCCAAAAGAGTGACATTTGATGATTTGACTCAAAAAGAGTAATCAAAGTGACTCTAATAGAGTGATGTTCATCCATGTCACTCTCCCAGGAGAATCCAAATTTGGTACAGAAAAGTCGCTCTCCAAAGATCGAAAAAGGCGACTCTTCCTTTTTCAGTGCGTTGCCTAAAACCTTTCTGGCAAATAACATGTATTAGTGGTCATCACAAGCGTGTGCACGAGCTGTTGTCGGTTTCGGGATCAAGCGCGTAACAATAGTAAAGACAAAAAATTCGGAAGTAAACACGAAATGGATTGAAACAGCTAAGCGGAGCTTTCCAACACGCAGCAGCTAGTTTCCCACAGTGAATGATGAGTTTCCTCCATTACCAGTGCTCACTTAAATACTTCTCAAACAAACTGTCTCGTTGACCAGACACCGAAAAAAAAATAATACCGGATTGTGTGAACGGTTGTGGCGACAATAGTTCTCTGCCTGAGTGTAAGTATATTTCGTGACAAAAATAATGACTGCATCTTGGGAAATGTTAAAGCCTGTGACTCACTACGTAATACAATCAGCCAGATGAAAATGAAGAGAAACAACGCAGAACTACATTGGATAATTACCATCATCATCGTCGTGATTTGCTCATTGCAAACTCGAGAAGTCACCGGCAAAGCTATACACTCCGTTATGGTGAGAGCTACCCCACTCCCCTGTTTCCCTTAGTATCAGGATGGACAAGGCAGATATACGCCAGACGACGTTTCGCGTTTCGCGAGATTTCGTAAAACTCTGTTACGCTTAGACGCGCCTGCATTGCCCTGCGGCGCTTTCAGTGTGCCTACGGTTGCTCTTGGATAAAACAAAACAACAGGTTGTTGCCTCAAAACCGAGGAGATCATGCATACCTTAAAATCCTAGCTTCTCCTTTTTTTCTTAAAAAGTCCATTTTTTTTCGCTCGCTCCGCTCGTTATGTTTTGGAAATAATACAAAAGTTAAGCCCATTTGGTACACTTTTTCAGTCCAACTCGTTTCTCATCTTTTAACAATTTCATTCATTGTTATTGTTCACTGGAAAAACAAAGGTGCTATAGCTAAATATATGTAGCACCCTTTTTGGAGTGCTGTTGAATTTTATGGGGTGTTACTGCACTAATGCCTTTGTAAAGGCACGAATAGGGCCAAAAATAGCACCTTCGGGAGTCGATAGCGCCTTTCTAAAGGCACTATTTCACTAACGCCTTTAAAAGGCATAATAAGATAGCACCTTTGTTTTTCCAGTGTTAACCCGCTGTAGCGTGCAGTTTTTCCATTAATTCCATTAAAAATTGAATTTACTCAATGTTATACTTAAAACTTAGAAAGCACAGATTACAAAAAATAATGGAAGCGTCAATGGCCCCTTGTAGATAGGCAACTTTCATAACACCCCTCGTTTTGCCCTCTGAAAAATTGCCAGGTCGACGCCCCTGCATGCATTAGCTGCATAAGGAGATAAGTCATATTAATTATTTTAAACTTTAACATAATATGGGACTCCGGAAGCTTTCCAGAAATTAAAACTATATAAAAACTCCTTCCGTCAACTTGTCATCTGAAACTCAGCCTTATAGTACTGCGTTACAATATAAAAGAAATGTGCCTGTATTTTTTGTGCAAAAGGGAATAAGTCAACTTAACTTTTCTGATATCATGCAACATGAGAAGTCAAGTCTACTTAACTCCTTTTGCTTTTGTTGAAATTTTATGAATTAGGGTATAAGTCAACTTACCCCCTTTTGGTTCATGATAATTACCGTACAAAACAAGTTATGTCGACTTATCGCTTTTTACAAACCCCTATATTTCTCATCCTATGGGAGATATCCCCATAATATTTGGTAGACACAAGCAGGCTTTAACGTACTATAATATGCCATAAAAATCTCAGTTTGGGGGTAAGTCAACTTATCCCCTTCTTCCGCTTCACAGCCCAACTTTTAGTTTGCCGTATTTTCGTTAGACTAACTGGCAAACCTGTAGCATAGAAGTGTTATTCAGTTATCCTGCTTGTCACGCTTTCGATATCCTAAGGAACATTTACCGACCTCTAACAACGACAATTGTTCACAGGGACCATTTCGTGTTATTCCGGGCATTATTGAGCATTGCCCACCTGAGCTTGACGCCAAACAGCCGCTTCAGTGGTACTACAAACGCACCCGGAGTCGCTACAACCTGGATATTTGGTTCTATTATGGCAACGTGACGTGGACATTTCCCTTTGACGATGCGCTTTCGGTAATGATAAGCTGTGGCAGCCTGTAGAAACTCCCACCGCTGTCAGGCTGGTACCATGATCATCTAAACCGCGCGGAGCTCAAGTTTTGTAAACGTTCAAACAAATGAACAGAAAGGTTTTGCGTACTCAAACATTTTCTAACGTTTTCGTATTTTGTGTTCTCGTGGCTTAGGAGGGCTATCGCAGCTTGTTTAAATTCGCAAACACGTAAAATAAAAATAAAACTCGATGATATTATAAGTTCACCTACCGTTAGGCTGTGCTGTTCTTATTTATTAGAATTTCGACGTTTCCGAACGGTGAAGAGCTTCAAAAATCCTTCTAAGCCACAAGCACATAAATCACAAAGACCAGACAAAAGGTTTCAGTGCCCAAGACCCAACCGTTCGCTCATTTGTACGTTTCAAACACCCGAACGATCATGTTATCAGCCTGTAAGCGGGAGTTTCCGCAAGCTGGCTGTGGGAATTGTTATTACGCTAAGTTCAAAGAAGCCTACGGTAGTAGCATGAATGACACTTTGTACCCGGTTTAGTCAAGAGAGTAGTGTAGATGGAGATGAAGCTCCGGCTGCCTCTTCAGCCTACATGTGACACGTTGTGACACCTAGCGTCGCCAATTTTCGAGGTGATGGCCCAAAATTTATATCACTTACTCGGGAAGGTGTACTCAGCACAATCGTGTCCCCACTTTTCCTCTCAGTTCGATCTTTGGGACCTACCGGCTAAGAAACAACAGGATACAATCGCTGAGGACATCCGACGCATGGAATCCAGTGCCTACCTACAGGGGCAGTTAGTTCAAAAACAGCTTTTGCACACCCTACTACACTTTAGAATTTTATTATGCATAAAAAAACACCCGAATGCTAGACAGATCGATAGAATAGCTGCAATAGTTTCTTCGTAAGGTGCCATTTCATCGTCGTGCCCCTGTAGGTAGGCACTGGATTCCATGCGTCGGATGTCCTCAGCGATTGTATCCTGTTGTTTCTTAGCCGGTAGGTCCCAAAGATCGAACTGAGAGGAAAAGTGGGGACACGATTGTGCTGAGTACACCTTCCCGAGTAAGTGAAATAAATTTTGGGCCATCACCTCGAAAATTGGCGACGCTGGGTGGCTAGGTGTCACAACGTGTCACAGGTAGGCTAAAGAGGCAGCCGGAGCTTCATCTCCATCTACACTACACCCTTGTTTTAGTAGTTCTTATTCTGATCAGACAATCGTCCCTGGGTATAATGGTGCCCAAGCTGAGTGTAAAAATTGCACTCGGGGTGCGACTCGACTCAAAAATGATTGTTGCTGTTGGTTGGGATTGATCCCGTAAGTTTCAGGTTGTTATCCAATGACGCTATACTCGAGGAGTGCATCACCTTCTCCAAACAGTGTACACCGTGCGTTCCAATCAGAACTCAATCTCTATCCAGTCACAGAATGTTTTGACACAAATCTATTTCAAGCATTTTAAAATAACAAAATATCGAATTGGTACCAAAAATTTCTAGTTTTTTTTTAAAGTTTTGTCAAGTTTTCCTTCCAATTTCCTTAGGAAATTCTGGTACGCTCGAAGTTAATTCATGTTTTGGTTTCATAAAATACTTTCGCGGATGGTCTATGTACATGATCTACAAAGTGTTTACCTTTTTGGTTAAGTAACTCAATATGTTTAGCCTCAGTGTGTGATCAGTGTCATTAGTTTAAGTCACATGACAAATTTCATCCTTGTAGATCAAACGACTTAGAAATTAGCTTAATTTTCAGTAAAGACATGTCCGATCAGCTTGATTTTTGAACTGTGGGCTCATTGTGCAATGATCTTTCGAACACTGAATTTACATTTTTACTCCAACGTTTTCTTCAAAATTTTAGTTTTTGAACTACTGTGCATGAGTTAAATCAACAGCCCCAGCCACGCCTCTCTTCCCCGGCGCGCCGGCGCCGAGCCTCTCCAACAATAGCGACCCGGCTCGGCACAGGGTGCTCGGCTCGCAATGCCATAGAAACACAGAATGCAAACGCGCTTCATACAAAAACTGACAGCTTGTCATCGGACATATCTCAAAAATTTTCTAATTTTTCGCAGTATTTCTCATTGAAATTTGGTGTGCATTGGCACCATAAGATCGGCTGCGGCCATAAGGGGCCATCGTCCAGAATAATATAAAACTTTCTGGCGAAAGCAATTGGCACCCCTAACGGGGGCCTAAAAATCGTTCGAAATGAAAAAAAAAGAAAAAAAAAAATACACTGCAAAACCAACAGTCAACTTAGTACACTGTTCCTAATGTGTACTTCAAAGCACGCACTAGGAAATGCATGCCTGCCAAGGTATGGACTAGGAAGAGCATGCCTGCACTGGTATGCACTTGGAAGAGCATGCCTCGTATGGCACATTGCTATGGTAAGTACACACTCCCAACTGCATACCATGGCAGGCATGCACTTCCTAGTGCATACCTTGGCAGGCATGCATTTCCTAATGCGGGCTTTGAAGAACACATTAGGAACAGTGTACTTAGTTGACTGTTGGGTTTGTAGTGTACTTGTTGATGTTGAGGAACCATCGCACAGTGCATTTCCAAGTCGCATGATTTTGCATAATTTCGCTTTTTTTCGGTGCATAATTTTTTCCCGCATGATGCGCACATATTTTTCAGATCTCCACGGAAATCTGATGAAAGCACAACAAAAACCCGCCGTTTTATACTTCAAGCCATATTCATATATCCATCGCAGAGCATGGTTATATTCGTAATATCCATAATATCTACAATATCCATGATATACAAAAGTCCGTACTCAGCTCAGGCGAATTGGCGACCCCTCGAATTTTCATTAGCCCACTTAATTTTTAAAATGTAATGATGCAGATGGAATGTGTTTCCATTTTTAAGTTTTGCAGCATCATGCTCCCTAACAGAGATATAGGGCAGAGCGAGGGGTCATTAAATATAGGATTTCGTGTACACCGAATACATGAATATGGTTGAATATTGATGAATATCGGTGAAACATTCGTAAATTCGAGTTAAGTTTGTCTAAATTTGGGTGAAATATTAGTAAGTGAGGCTAAAATATTGTTAGATTTGTGTGAAATACAGCTGAAAGTGGATGAATATGGTTGAATTTTGAACTGATTACCGCAAGCCTGTACACTGAATATGCCAAGTTGTTGACCCCTCAGGACAGAGCACCTTGGGGCAGAGCCTAGCAACGGCCGAACCAAGTCCCGATGGTGTAGTTTGAATCATCTGCGTCAAGAAAACTTATTCCCGTTCTGTTCGAGGAAACCATGGCGACTGGCGACAACCAAGTGAAGATGACTTGGCGCCATTTCCAAACCCCTGAATGTCCTATCATATGTAGAGTATTCTCCTAAAATATTTGGTAAACAGAAGCATACTAAAAAATACTATAACTTGCCATAAAAATCTGATTTGGGGTCAAAACCCTATAACCCCCTCCTCAAGACGATGTGTACCTATAGGCCATCAAATCAGATCACACAAAAGGGAGAAATATTTACAAAAATCATATTAATGGACAGGGGAAAAAAGAAAAAAAAGTAGGTCAAACGGAGCAGACCCGTATAGTCATCAGCTAGATAAGTTAACGTTGATGTGCAGATCCTTGAAGGTAAAGTCAGGTGGGTTGCAGCAGAGGTTCCTGAAATATTGCGAAGCCGCTGTAACGCGAGTTGACGTCTAGCGTTCATTTACCACGCTATTTTAGGTGATAATGTTCAGCCGATAAATTGGAGTTGATGGATTTCTGCACTTTTCTTTGTGCAGATAAAAGCAACCGTTGCGTCGTGGGGCTCTGGTGGAGGCTGGAAGGAAAATGCATATGTAGCAAAAATGGACAAGATATGTTCAAATTTCAGAACACATATGCCAAACCTATGGCGTGAACTAGGGGAAAAGGCTTACAACGACCCATACATAAAATGCCCTATACCAATGGTATGTGAGTGTGTGTGTGTGTGTGTGAGTGTGTGTGTGTGTGAGTGTGTGTGTGTGTGTGTTTGTGTGTGTGTGTGTGTGTGTGGGTTTGTTTGTTAGTGTGTTTGTTTGAATACGTGTACGTGATCAAGTGTCCATTTTATCTTTATTTTTCTGTTACAGGGGTACGCTGAGTATAAGAACATTACGGGTGATTTTAGTTCTAAAGCTTTACCAACCTTTTTCTATGGAAAATACCGGGTCACCATAATTTGTTTTAAGACGGCTACACGTGAGACTAAAGGATGCATTAGAACGTACGCAGAAACAGTGCCTAAGACTTAGACCCGGCGATGTAGATGTCTGCCGGTGGAAGTGGAGTATAGCTTCTCTCTTGATAGTATACCTTAATCTCTACTTGGACAAGACAGTTTCAGATTTAAAAAATCCCCAAAATGCCGCTACACTAGTTTTCCCCCTTAATCTCTACTTGGACTAGACCTGTAGCGAACATCTGTGAATAAAAACAATTCGAATTCGAATAATTTTTTAAAAAATTTTGACGTTTGTTAAAATTAAGATATCGGAGTGGTGTCCAGGAGCACCAGAAAAAACGAAGCGCATAGGGTTCTACGAAGGTTCACATATATTTTTAACACAATGGTTTTTCGCCCGATGGCTTTTTGGCTAAGACCTTTCACAGATTTGTTCCACATAAAGCACTGTTTTGCAAAAGCTCTCTTTTACATTTAGATCTCTTTTACATAGTTAACTTTCCCCCAATTTTTTTCGCTGTGTGAACCCATGTATTCCAGGTACCCAGGTATTCCAGGAAATATCCCATACAAAGCGTATAGTAAAAATCCCAACATTTTTTACAGTGTACATTTCTAAAATCAAGCTGATCGGACAATTTTTGCTAAGAGACTTACTTCGAAATCGTTCAAGATAGAAAGATGAAATTTGGCATGTGACTTTCCTGAACTAGTGACGCTGATCAAACACTGAGACAAAAACAAATTCAGTAACATCACCTATCGTTTAAGCTCACTCGAAACCGTCAGAGTGTACACAACTGAAGCCAACCTTATCAATTCGATCTCAGTTTCATCAAGCTACAAATCACGACTACGGTAAACTTTAACTCTAAAAAGTATATTCTACATATAACAAAACCACCGGTTTTTCTTTCAGTTTTACCTCACCCTCACAATAATTTTACCATAGTTATAAAAACTCCGTTGTCCACCAGGATTTCGTGAAATCGTATTTTTTTCAAACTGTCGGTGCGCGCGCGCGGCGCGGTGCGAGGCTACTTTTGGCCCTCCTCCACCACACGCATCGTCATTGCGATTGCAATCAATAATAGCCGCCAGGATTGCCAGGAGTGGGCGACTTGTAGCCAAATTGGTGACTTGAGGTCGGATTTGGCGACCAAAATTATCGGCCTGGCACCAGGCGATTTTTTGGTAGCCAAATCCGACCTCAAGTCGACCACTTCTGACAACCATGGCGGCCATTATTAAACGCTCCAGTAGCGCCTTTGTAAAGGCACTTTTTAGCCCGCCCTTCTGCTTTGAAAAAGCATAAAAGCGGGCTTATGCAAACGACCTCGTGTCTGTCTGTCTGTGTGTCTGTGTGTCTGTCTGTTCCACTAGAAGGAGATGAGCTAGAGACTTGAAATTTTCAGGGTGTCTACAGTTTTACTCCTAGACAACGAAACGCCTACGGCAAATCCTGCCAACCCTCATTGAGGCACTGAAAAAAATTATAAAAGTTTTCACGGAATTTAAAAAAAAAAAATAATTCAACTTTTTCCAACCCCGTCGACCCGTACCTCTCCGGAAGCGTCTTTTCGCGTCTAGTTCAATGGTGCACACCGTTTTACGAAAAAATGGACCCAGCTCGCGACTACACTGTAAAAAGCACCCGTAATTGGTCCAGTTTTCAACTTTTCTCAACTCCATCGAGCTGCACCTTCCCGGAAGCGTCTTTTCGCGTCCAGTTCGATGGCGCCCACCGTTGTTCGATAAAAAGGACCCAACTCGCGACTACACTGTAAAAAGCACCCAAAATTGACCCACTTTTTAACTTTTACGAACCCCATCGACCCGCACCTCTCTAGAACCGTCTTTTCGAGCGCAATTCAGTGGTGCCAACCGTTTTTCAATTTCCAGTGTTGCCAATCGTCAAAACTCAAACATTTCGATTATTTTCGACATTTCTCGATATTTTCCGATATTTTCGACATTTTTCGTTGTTTTTCGATATTTTTTGATATAATTCGACATTTTCGATATTTTTCGACATTTTCGATAATTTTCGATATTTTTCGATAATTTTCGATAATTTTTGATATTTTCCCAGTGGGGAATGAAACGTTTCGGATTAAACCAGGATTAATTCAAGATAAGTTTCAGTTTGACTATCTGAGTTATTCGTACCAGAAACCTTTCTTAAACGTCTCGCTGAAATTAATCTCGATCGGATGGATCGCAAATTATTCCTTAGTCGGTGCTCGCGAAACGTTCTGCTGCGATCGATTTCGAAATGATTGCGAAACGTTTTTAATTCATTAACCATAGTAGGACGTATAATGTTTTAATCGTTTTGGACCACATCCAAAAGGAATTCGGGAAACATTTTATGAGCTCTCCCGAACCTACGTAAGTTGTACTTCTGACATGAAAATGAAGTTAAGATGAACAGGACATTTGTTAAGTCCAGTTTGAAAATGTTTCGTTTGGACGTGTTCGAACAACATAACACATCAAAAACATATTGAAAATTTACAAAAATGAATCAATGTTACACTGTCAGAAAAATCGTACCAAAGTACACAAAAAGTACGATAATTTTCTGGTCAAGTCCTTGCCTGCTCTGAGTGTACTTGGCTAGTACGGTCTTTTGAGGTACGAAGTACACCAGATTTATCATAAGATTACTGTACTTCGTACCTCAAAAGACCGTACTAGCAAAGTACAACCAGAGCAGGCAAGGACTTGACCAGTAAATGATCGTACCTTAACGTGCTTTTTTCTGACAGTGTAATTGGGAGGAACCAGTGGGTGGGCGTTATTTCATCTTGAGCATGTTGGTCCTGCGAAGACCGAACATCCTTCGTAAGAGATTATCCTTATATAATCTTTAGAAAACGTTTCCGGAACATATTACGAGGAGTGCTCTGGCCACAAGGGTTGTAGTGGAATGGGGAACGCAACGTGGCAGATTTCTACCAGAGCACCTCCGTAGGTAAGTGGGTAGCGCAATGGCCTTGTAACTCAAAGGCCGAGGGTTCGAATCCGACTGGAGTCGGGCATTGGTAAGAGTAAAATTCTGTGAAATTGAAACTACTATAATGTCAACACCTTGGACTGTGGAGGAAAGCCAAAACGCAAGGAAAACGTCACCAAATGTTCAAAAATAAATTTTAACGCTTTTGATGGAACATATTAAATACGTTTCTAAGACTATCCCTCGAAACGTTTTCAAGACTATCTTATATACGTTCTCAAGACTATCTTTTGAAACGCTTTCAGACCGAACTATGTGCACTCAAAAGACAAATCTGATACGTTTCAGTGGTTCGTTCTCAGGACTAATATTAGTTCGTGCGAAGCGTTTTCAAGACATTTTCAGAATTAAAAAATCCTTACTGGGTTTTGACATTTTTGATAATTTTCGATGTTTTTTGATATTTTGCGACATTTTTGACATATTCCGACATATTTCGATATTTGTAAACATTTTTGACAATTTTTGATATTCTTCGACATTTTTCGACATTATCCCTCATTTTTCGATGTTTTTCGACATTATCCATATTTTTCGATAGATCTCAACATTTTTGAAATATTTCGAGATTTTGCGACATTTTTTACGAATTTCTACATATTTCGACAATTTTCGACATATCTCGACAATTTTTGAAATTTTCGACACCCCTCGACGCCTATACCATTAAAATTGGTTCGACGAGCGTAATTCAGTGTTGCCAACTGCTGCCAAATAAAGTCCGAGTTCGGCCGTTCCATCTGAGGCCGAACTCTCGTATTTCGACATTTTTTCGAGATTTCCGACTCCCCTTTTTTGCCGAGTAACTGACCGTTTAGTCACTATCGGCACGTTTTCAAAGCAGAAGGGAGGGCTGTAGTTTCGGTGGTTCACCGTTACAAACTGCCTCTTTCCGAAGAGAATGCCTTTACGGGCCGCAGGCCCGATCATTTACATGCTAAGAGGACGTTCTGTGTGACTTAGGGGTCGGGCCGAAGGCCCGACCGAACGCCGCCGGCAGGCCAAGCAGGCACGCCCCCTGCCGAACGGAGTTGCCTGCGTAGCAAAGCGGAGCTGGCAACGACGTTTGGCGGAAGGGCGGGCCTGCTTGTTTACTAACGCCTCGGAAAAGGCATTAGATAGCACCTTTGTTTTTCCAGTGTAGTCACTTAGAGTGTATCTGACACGAAATCCTAGTTTGGCTACGCGCCTGCGCGCAAACAAGATAGGCGTAACTGACGGCGAGCGACGAGCTAGCCAGAGTCGGACACCTGTCGTCCTGTCGTGCCGAACTTGGCTGCGGTGCGCTCGCTCGGTGGCCGATATCAGCGGTCGTTGCAGAGCTCGGTGTGTTTTCGAGGCGAGTGGCCGGCCGAGCTAAACTGAACACGGTTGCCACGTTGTGTTTCCTCCTTTCCGCGTGTCGGCGCAGACAGAAAAGTGTTGCAAACCCGTGGGAAATTTCCCATACCATGGAAATCTGAAGAGGCTGCAGGGAAAGAAAATTTGCTGGAAGGGGAGTCTTTTTCTTCTTTTACGATAAGGAAGGCGAATAAAAAGCAAGCGAGCAGTCACCGAAACACTGCACCAGGAGAGTAGAGCAGCAGCCGAAACGTCTCCTTAGTGCGCCACGCTCGGTCACGCTAGGCCCACCGCATGGCTGGTACAGCGCCGAACTCGTCCCAACTGCTCGCCATGGAAAAGGAGAACGTCATCAAGAAGGCGGAGGGGGCACCACTAGCCAAAGATGGGTCTGTGGACGGTAAGACATTCGACGCGTGCTTACTGTTAGTAACTCCAGCACAACGGCGCTCCAGCATCGAGCGGAACGACCGAACTTAGCCGTTAGAGATTATGAGGACGTGGCGAGGGATCCACCACAGTGGCAATCTTGTGTACACTTTATCCGAAAATGAATGGTAACCACATCCCAAAAACTCCCCTTTTCGTTGTTTTTCACTCCATTTCTGGGCTTTTCTTAAAATTTCAAAACTTGGCATAGCTTTCAGATTTTCAAAAATCCGTTTCTTGTTGTACTTAAATTAATGCGCCGAGAGTAACGAACAATCTTTCTTATTTAATCCTCAAGACTTACAAAAACAACGAACGAGCGTTCAAAATGATAGCCGTCAAGAGACGGGCCGCATCTCTAAACCTCACCATGCCACATACTTCGTGGCCGCCAGTGCTGTGGGACAGTTTGACGTCACATTCTGACGGCACCTCGTATCGTGAAGATAGCATATGAAGGTTGCAGCGGCACACCGCCCTCCCGCCCCGCTTGGCTGTCGGCTCCTCAACTCCTCGACACAAGTGACTTCAGAGTCGATTTAGTGATAAGATTATCCCGTTCGCAGAAAAATGTCCGTCCCGGATGCTTTTGATACGTGTGCCAGTCGTTTTCGTTTCCACTCCACCTCACCTTACACTGTAAAAAAAATACAGATTGTAGTAATAAACTGACTACGGCTTTCCGTACCTGTATTTGAAAAACTGAATACAGAGGGTAGGTCACGGCGCCACCATCGAGGGGTCTATCACTCAGTTTAGGGGCGTACACTCGATTACCGATTACCAGTGATTACTTACAGTTCTCAGTAAGTTTTTAGAAGAAACGTTAAAATTTAATTAGAACTTTTCCATATTTCAATGAGGGAAAACCCAAAACAGCGCGAAAAACGACGTGAAAAGGAGTTTGGGGACTAAGATAACCAGTGATTATCGGACAACGTGTACACAGGATTACCAGAGTGGTGGACCCCTCGGCCACCGTACCCTGTTTTTCGTGTACGGATCGAGCAAGTGCGGCACTTCCGGACGACGGGTCCCAATAACGTTGTCGGATCTCCCAGCGACGCTTCAACGTTGTGCTATCTCCCAGCGACGCTTCCCAACATTGTCCGATGTCCTTTTCGGCGCGCGGCATAAACATGAAGATTAACATCATACCACGTCAAGGTGTTTCAAGTTTAGTAAAATATAAACTGATATCTTTATTCCTTGGTCTCTGATAAATCAAAAGCTACCAAATCACGTCAAATTTGATCAAGATTTGCCTATCGAAATTAGCTTTTAGTAAACCGATGCACGCTCAGACCGAAAAGAAGAATCGGACAACGTTGAAGCTTCGCTGGGAGATAGCAGAACATCGGACAACGTTAATAGGACCCGTCGATGAGCGGTGGTAGTAGGTCTTAAGGCTTTGAAATTTACAGGCCTTACTACGGATTCGCCAGTATTTAACTAACGATAATTTCCGTAGTTCCACCGTCATTATTTATTTACAGGCTAGGTATACCTGGACTGAAAACTTTATCGACGTCCCCGTTCAACAACATGCTATCTGTTTCTCCGTTGTAAAAGACCACATCATCCGAGGGGGGCCACCACTTAGGCTTAGGATGTACGAAGGATTACGTGATTACAGGGATTACAGACGAATTTTGTGGGATTGCACACGAATTTCTGGGGCTAAAACCATTAAATAATAACAATAAGGTGAAATTTAGAGATAATTCTTCAAAATTTGGTTGAGGATTACACGGATTACACAGGGATTACACTGACAACTGTACACAAGATTACGGGAGTGGTGGCCCCCTCGCAATCTCATCTGTTTTACCGTTCCGAAAGTTGATCTATCTGATTGGCCCATCCAATAATAATTTTTAGGCACGAAGTAGCCTTATGGTTTCGTCTCAGGATAGGCACGAAGTAGCCTTATGGTTTTGTCGGCGGATCCGATTATTTTTTTTATCAGTGTGGCCCCTTACCTAAATCCTGATTTTTCTGTACGATTTTGATAAGACTTGGCAGAGAGGTAGAACTCAATCTCCATAGTTCACTGCTGAAATGCCAGCCCAAAGTTAGTGGCCAATTTTTAGAAATTTCAATCTAAAATCTCTGTTTCTATGGTAGTACTCGACTTGTCATGGGAAAGCAGCGTGGAAAGGGGAGCAGGGGAAGAGGACAGGGGCAGGGGACTTGTTGATTCAACTCATGCACAGTAGTTCAAAAAATAAAATTTGGAACGGAACGCTAGAGTAAAAATGTAAAAGCAGTGTTCGAATGCCCATCGCACAAGGAGCCTACAGTTCAAAAATCAAGCTGATCGGATAATTTTTACTGAGAGACTAACTTCTTAATCGTTTGAGCTAAAAATCTAAAATTTGGCATGTGACCTGCTGAACTAGTGACCCTGAGATAAAAGAAATTCAAAAACATGACCCACAAGGGTAGGATTTTAATGATGTAAATTGGCGAGGGGTCACTAACTCACTTCAGCAGTGTACGGAGTATTATGGTATTGCGCGGGATGATTGGACATATTATGGGATATTATGGCATATTATTGGATAATATGAAGTATTAGTATGATGGGGTATTAAACGGTATTATGGGGCTATTTTGTCGAATAATATGAGATATTATGAAGGAAGGTAATATGGATCTCCTGTACGGAGTATTATGCAAGTTGACGACCCCTCAGAAATTGGTAATATTGATGGTAGATAGTGAAGTTTGTTTTGCGTTTCTTAATCTTTTAGGAGCACACAACAATTTTTAATTTTTCTCCAACACTCATAGTCCATATTACCGACTTTTTAATAAGAACACAACGCTGCACTGAGTGCCTAAAAAGCTAGGAGTGTCTTCCGGGTGAGTGAAACAGATGAAACAGTTTTTCGGAGCGGCGAAACAGTGTGTTGTTGCACGGGGAAAGCATTTTGCGCCTTTCCCAGTCGGAAGAATGTACACTCAAATTAGCGTGTGCCCCCAATACTCTCTCCTACTTCAGTGACCATCCCCTTCTTAGTGTGGGCTAGATCAGATTAGATATAGTATCAGATTAAACCAGAGGATTGATCCCGGACAAGTTTTAGTTATAGACCGTATGAACTATTCGTAGCACAGACCTTGCCTAAACGTCGTGCCGAAATTAGTCTCGATCGGACGGATCACACATCAATCTCGAGTCTGTGCTCGCGAAAAGTTCTACCTCGCACGATTTCAAAATGATCTCTTAACGTTTTTGATGCATTAGTACGATAATCCTTAAAGAGTTACAAATTACACTATATATCATCCCCTTAAAGAACAAAAAAATCTTTTCTTCTTTAAAATGGGTTTGGCATCACTTCTTTAAAAGAAACGGTTGAGGTGTTGGAGATCATATGAGAACTAATGGAGTAAGTGCGTATCGCTGTTCACTGACTGTTGACAGTGGCCGTAGACCACGCCCAGGCCACCGAGGACGACGTGAAGGTGATACAAAGTGGTACCCAGATGTGGAAGGTCCGCTCCTTCTCCAGATGGTACCAACGCAAGTTCTTCCTTGACAGTGCCAGCAACATGCTCAAGTACGAGCCCACCTACAAGATCCAGTGCATCGACCAGCCCAAATACAGTAAGAAGACGAGACAGAGAGTTTGCAGGGGACAGCAACGCTAATAGATCGGCTGCGGGGGTTGTGGGCTATGTGCGAGGCGAGACCAGTACATTGTTAATCGGTACCCTTATAGAAATGTTCTGTTTAAAAAAAAAAATATTAAAAAAAAAATGCAGTACGGAACCAACTACGGTGTCCCGTATCTTCGGTTTAGAAACCGAGTACGGAGCGCAGAGTACGGCGCCACCGCCACCGTACCTCATTTTCGGCAGTGGCGGTTTTAAGTCCGTCTGAAAAAAAAAAGGGGGGGGGGGAGCACTTCAGGTTGCCTACATACAGGAGTTTTGTAGCGCAATTTGCCTACTTTCCAGGCGGCTATCTAGAGCCGATTGAGGCATTACCCCCTCCCCCTAAAACCGCCACTGATTTTCAGTGGGCGGAGGTCATAAGTGCGGGTCTTCCGTACCCTATTTTTTGAGAACGGTGATGCCGTACTTGGCAGTCTGTAACGGGGATTCGAAAATGTGTAGTACGGTGCGCGCCGTAGTAGGAAGGCACCATTCTACGGTGGACACCATTAAAGGAATTAACGGTGATTTTCGAAGTTTTCACCGTCATATTTTTTTACAGTGTACCGAAATCAGCCCGAAAATCGGGCAGTCCTCGGTACAATCCAAAACTACCCGGGTTATGTACCGAAAATACATACGGATTTGATAAAAATCAGTAAGATTCCGGTACTGCCCACCGATGAGTATCGGCACTATTTTACGAGTTGAACGGGTACGAACCCTTTTCGTAAATTTTTAGAAAAAAAAGATTTAAATTTAGAACGCATTTTAAATGTAGAAGATCAGTTTTAAATTTTAAAACTGATACACCGTTGGAAAGCTTGTTCTTTTGCCCATCCATCGAGCTAAGGCCCGTTTCTGTGGCATCAACGGTTCGCTCATAGGACCTGTGCAAAGCTACAAACTCGGAAAACTCAGGTGTTCATTTTCTGTGCTGCATAGCGGAAGTTGCCCAAGGCGAAATTCGGAGGAATTTTCACATGTTATAGTACGCACTTAGACCTATCCAACGGGCCCAAGAAACCTTCCCCCTTATTTTTTGGGAGGTTCAAATCTTTAATGCCTGGACTAAAATGACGCCTTTCATGTTGCAGTTAATGTGAGCGAGATCCTGGACGTAAGGCTAGGCTGGAAGACGGACACCTTCAACAAGTTTGGCAAAAAAGCAGCCCTGAGGGATCAGCGGCTAAAGAGCAAGATCATGAAGCAGCGGGGGCTTGTCTGGGGAAAGGCGGAGGATCCCACCAAGCCTCTGGTAGACGAGGCGTGCTGCTTCTCCATCGTATACGGCGATGATCGCAGCAGCTTGGACATCGTGGCCAGCTCCCCACAGGTCAGCTTACCGAATAGAAGATATAAAGAGGTTATCACATGGAATGGCACGGACCCTGTGCACTGGAAAAACTAACGTGACACATGCGAGCACATGTCACCTGTGCACATGTGACTAGTTAAAGTAACATTACGTAATGTTACCATATTTTCGGTAACGTTTGTAATGTGACATCCTCCATGTTATTACTATAGGCAGACATAACACGTGGCACCGGATGTAACATTACCAAACGTGACCGAGAATTTGGTAACGTTTTGAAATGTGACATAAACTGGTCACATCAATTGATGTGACTCATGTCACATTAGTTTTTCCACAAGGATTCGGCGCCTCAATATTAAAGTTAAAAATAAATAGAAAAAGGAAAGGGGCCAGCTCTTATTAAGTCACTGCGTTGACCACTTACCTGCGGAGAGTCTCCGTCGATATAATGGTAGGATAGTGTCTTTTTGCGCTCCTCACTCTAAAACCAAAGCACCAGAGGGCTCCGCCTGGTATGTTTTGAAAACGTTTTGTAATAATTATATCCAGACAATATGTTACGAAGGGAACCGTCCAGTCTTCGCTATCCACTAGACCTTATAACGCGCCTGAATAACGCCCACCTTCTAGTTCCCTCAATGAAAATTAATTCGTTCTTTGATGGAAAAAGGGTGACTCAAAATGTTCTCACACTGAACGTAAATTGTAAGATAATAACAAATCGGATTCAGTCTTACCAGGATAAATTTTCTATATGTTCTTGATTTGCTCACCAGGATAAATTTTCTGTATGTTCTTGATTTGTTGGGCTGGAAACTGTCCATGTCCAAACGCAATTTTCAAACTTAACTTCACAAAACATCCAGCTATGATCAGATAGTTCAGTTTGACTTAATTTTTGTGTCTGAAGTACAAACTAAGTTGTTTCGGTGGAGCTCAAAACATGTTTCCCAAGCACTTTTAGATGTGATCCGAAACTGTTAAACCATAATATACGTCTAACTACTATTAATACACCAAAAACGTTTAGAAAACGTTTATAAATCGATCGCAGTTAAACGTTGCGCGAGCACAGACTCGAGATTGATGAGTGATCCGTCCGATCGAGATTAATTTCGGCGAGACGTTCAGGAAAGGTCTCTGCTTCGAATAATCCTGACAGTCTAACTGAAACTTATTTGGAATTATTCCCGGCTTTAATCCGACAGCATTTATTTCCCCACTGGGGAAGCGTTGTAGCCGTACGTAGTCCCAGACAAAATTTCCGACATGTCCCACAGGGTTGTGGGTGTGGGTGGTGCCGGATATTTTAAAATCCCACATTGAAAGGTTTCCTACACTAAAATACCATAGGCTCTTTCAAATATCGTTCAAGAAATTATGTCCTAGATGATCTTTTCCCCACAGAATAATATCGGGCCATCCGGACCGGATATTACTTTGACAGAAATCACACCTCATACGAACTACCGTACCCTTACAAGGCGCCACACCAAAGATGGTAGGGAGGTGAGATTTTGATCAGAAGATTCTGGCTTAAAATGCTGAATTCTCTTATACTTTTGTATTTTTATTACGTTTTTATTACGTTTACTAAAGATTTTGAACATTATAACTGAATTTTGTAAATTCTGCCTTTCGAAAAACTCGCCTTTTTCCTGTGGGACTTTGATCCTGTTGGAAAAGTCTACCAGTGGGAAAATGGCCCCTCGACAATGAACATGTGTAAAGTTGTTTCGTGTGGGATGCTCTGTTGGAATTTTGGTCTGGCCCAAACTAAACGGCTCTGATCTCGGGTCTGTGCCAACGGCTCTTGCGCGTACCAATGCCACACTGGAAACCCTAGTGTGTGAATGTCGCACACTTGTGGGTATGAGAGGATTCATTATTACAATTGGCAACTCAGACGTGAGAACGTGACAAGTTACCAGGATTGCGAATGGATCCTCACACACCTACAAGTGTCTGACATGCACACAGTTGGATTTCCAGAGCAAAATTTACTGCTTCCCACTGACCACCGTAAGTTGATCGGGTCCCTTGGGCTCCCTCCTCCCCCATCAGGCCTAGCCGGGTGCCTTCATCATGGGGTCCTCAGATCAGCCCGAAACCTTTTTGGCTTGGCAAGAACCTCAGTTGTTTTTTTAGGGGTAAATTGACAAACCAACATGAATTGCCCAATTTTCCGTTTCATTGTTGCGTGCTGCGGCCACGCTGCCTCATTTGACATGCCCTGTGATGTCCCCGTCACAGATGGCAGCGGTGTGGGTTCGCGCTATTCGCCAAGCCATGACGATGATGCAGGACCTGAACCAGGACTCGAGGTTTGATCTGTAAGTCGAGGGTTCATATGCCCACGCGGAACACTTCTATTTCTTTGCGTTTTACCCTCTGATTAAAGCAATAATTTTCCTGCCAGGTGGCTGCGCAATCAGTTTGTGGCCGCTGACCGAGACAACAGCGGGTCACTGAAATTCAACGAGTGCCTCCCTCTCCTGCAGAGGCTGAACATCAAGTTGAGTAAGGAGGAGGTCCGTCGCATTTTCGATGTAAGTTGTGCGACCAGAAGTTATAACCTTTCCCATTTCATTGTTGGTATTACGATGGCAGACTAAAATTTACAAAATGATTCGTAAATACTAACAAAAAACCACGAAAAGATATTGCCAACTTGCGTATACACACTCTTAGGTTCTTACGAAGAGCACTCTTCATACTATGAAAAATGGGTTCCTAAGGTAGACAGAATCATAGAATCTCAAACCAACATTTTACAAACTACTTTTTCTTCACATTACAAAGAGGAGAAACTAACGAGCAGGCACCTCCACTTCGTATTACGAATGAGAGCTCTTTGTAATACAAATGATTTGTCTGTATTACAATGGTCCCGAATCTTTTGTACGTTACGAAGAGCATGCAGTTCTTCGTAAGAAATTGGCAGAGCATCTATCTCTTTAGCAGTTCCTTTGTGCGTGTTCTGTTCAGGAAGCCGACACCAACAAACACGAGAACCCAAACGAAGAGCCTTCACTTGACGCCAAAGAGTTCGCCCAGTTCTACCTGCTGCTCTTGAAGAGGCCAGAGCTGGAGGATATTTACCATAAGTTAGACTAGACCTGTGTGTCTGTGACTTCAGCGTTCACACACCAGAGAGCTTTGCATTTACTTCCTGTTGTGTGTACAGATACGCCTGTAGCGGACAGGAGATGACCACACAGGAGCTGCAGCACTTTTTGGAGAAGGAGCAGAAAATGGTGGATGTGACGCTGGACGACTGTCGCTCCCTGATTGAAAAATACGAGCTGTCTGAGGTCAAATTAAGTGAGCGCATGACGTTACACGGTGAGTTTAGTCCCACGTTTAATATGCTGAGGGAAGCATGGAGATTTCCCTCTCCAAACACAAAGTGAAGTGTGTGTCATGCCTCTCACTAAATAACCCTTGAGCAAGATTTTCTCACCGTTATGCAAAAAATTTGACTGACTGGGCATTGAAGCATTCTTCGTGATGGCCTCAATGTTGGGAACACTGTTAAAATAATATTGTAAATTAACACGAAAAATCTTGTTGATTTTCATTGCAAAACATTTTGTTTTGAACACTGTGAAAAATACTCGTAAGGGTTACGGGAAAATTTGCCATGATAAAAGTCGTAAAATTACAACTTGAAATTGTAAATTTACAAGCACTCCCTATCGACTTGGAATTCACCGACGAGCAAGAATGGGTAGTCGTAAATTTACGACATATTTCGTAAATCAAAATTACAAAAAATGTCGTAAATTTACGAGGATATTCTTCACAGTGAAACAAGTGTCTTGTAACATTACGATTATTACAATTTAATATATATATATATATATATATATATATATATATATATATATATATATATATATATATATATATATATATATATATATATTAATTTCTTTATAAGTTTTGTCCTTTTTTGATGATGAAAGAGTGCACACTGATTAATTACATTGGAATGCTTGCTGATTCTTATTAATCAGTGTACAAGCATTCTAATGTACACTAATTAATCAGCGAGCATTCCAATGTACACTGATTAATCAGTGAGCATCCATGTACACTGATTAATCAGTGTACATTGTAAACTCTTTTATAATCAGAGCTGCTTTGTTTAAATACTATATTAATTTGTCACTCTTCTTGAAAAAGAGTTGTACTGTTTAAAAAGGATTGTTTCGAAACGAATGTTATGACAGGCAACATGAAAGGTTTGAACCGTAACTCTGTGCATATGACACTGTTCAAAATTTCTTGAGATTTCCCAGCACCACCTCGATACGAAGCAATTGTGAAATCCCAACACTTCTTCGTAGTTCGAAATCAGGAATTTCGCTATCGTAATTTGTAAAAGTTGTCGACCGGTTGCAATAATGTCGAAGTTTATCATATCTCGATACTCAATAACGAAGAATAGTTGTGATTTTCCAATGGAGAAATGTATTTCCCGAAAAAATTCAGGGAGAGTTCTGGAAACTTTTTCACGACGCCCACTTCAGAAAATTTCATGTCCCAATGTGCCCCATTCCATGGTGTCTTATGAGTGTCCCTTGTACCCCTACACCGTTTCAATCAACAACCGTAATTTTCGTAGTGAGTTGGTTGCACCCCTCTCGCATGATGCTAATGCAACCACTGCCGCTTGGATGACGGTTGGGCCGTTCTGGCGGCGCCTCCCTCTGTCCACAGGTTTCCAACATATGCTCGGCTCTGAGCAGTTTCAGCTCCGAAACGTGGCCCATAACACCGTGTACCAGGACATGACCCAGCCTCTCAGCAGCTACTATATCGCAACCAGCCACAACACGTACGTAATTATTTCACCACACAGCACAAAGTCTCATTTTTAAAAATATGATCCCTTTGATAGGTAAATACATAGAGAAATAAAAATACGAAGCGAGGAGGTCGTCTAGAGTGGACTAGACCCGTCTAGCTGCAAGTTTAACACGAACTCTCTGTCCAGTTTTTAGTGTAGAACTAGAGAGGTCTACACTTGCAAGTGCAGAACTAAGGAGTTCTGCAGTTACAAGTGCAGAACTCTGTAGTTCTGCAGTTATAGCTGCAGAACTTAAGTTTCGCAGTTTAAAATGGCAAACTACCACACACTAAAATGTGCAGAGCGGTTCCCCATAGCAGAAAAAAAACTTATATTGTGAAATATTCGGTTCAGTATGCCGTTTACAATAATAATGTGTGTACTATATTTATAGCGATGAATCCATATTTCTAAATTAGGTGTGACCAAACACAATACTCGTTCTTTTTACCTCACGCTTTACAGAGTAAGAGAGGTGAATAACGAGTAAAATCAACATCAAATTTCATAGAAAATTTCTTCTTGCACTCGAGAGCAGAATTATTAACGCTGGGTTCATGCGCTTTCTTGTATATCAAGGAAATGGCATTTTATTCAAAGGTAGATTCAATATTTTTTTTTCTTTCAAGCAACAAAAAATTCTCTAATGCTCCAGCGCTAGAAATGTATCCGTTGATTCAATCTACTTGCCATTGTTGATTTAACGACACCGTTTTCTGGGTGCACGAAGGTTATGCGCGGAGCAAAACGTGAAAGGCTTATTTTGATAGCTAGTATAGTTGACTCTACGTTGGCGTTAACAAGTTTTCTGTCATTTAAATAAATTCCAGGTACCTGATGGGACGTCAGGTGATGGCTGAAAGTTCTATCGAGGGCTACGTGGATGCCCTACGGAGGGGATGTCGCTGTTTGGAGTGTAAGTGCAATATGCTGGAGATAGAAGGGTATCCAACTCAGGTAATCAGGTGTACACATTGTTGGTAACCCCTCGTGATCATTTGTCATCCCTGGTGATTACTCCGTAATCCCTAGTGGTGTCTTGCAAAAAGATGAATAAAAATGATGAATATGACATAAACGTTTAACAGCCCAGTCTTCTGGTGCTTACAGTGGACTGCTGGGACGGTCAAGATGGAGAGCCCGTCGTCACTCACGGCTTTGCCCTCACTACGAAGCTCATCTTCCGTGAAGTGTTAAAGGACGCCATCCTGCCCTACGCCTTCGCCGTCTCCGAGTACCCCTTGATCCTGTCCCTTGAGAACCACTGCTCAGAGGCGCAGCAGAAACGGATGGCCTTCCACTTCTGTGATGTATTCGGTGGTGAGTGTACTCACCATTCACGAAACGCTATGTACTCTGCAAACTCAAGTGTCGTACACTACTGCACTAAAAGGTGCAGGATCAGTGGTACTGTAGTATAAAAATTGTAAAACCCGGTGTGTCCTGCAGTAAAAAGTGTAGGACACGGTGTGTCCTACAGTAAAAAGTGTAAGAGCAAGTGTGTCCTGCAATAAAAAGTGTAGGACACGGTGTTTCCTACAGCAAAGAGTGTGGGACACTCGGTTTCCGAAATATGGTGTCACTTTTTACTGCAGGACACACCGGGTCCTACACTTTTTACTGCAGGACCATTGGTCCTGAACCTTCTAGTGCAGCATTGTACGAAGCTTAAGTTTACAGAGTAAACAAACAAATTCATATTCTCGTATTCCCTGTCAGCAAAAAGCTTAACATAAAAGTAGAAGAAGTCCTTGCCTGCTCTTTCTGTATGTGGTGTGCTTCGGCAAGTATGGTCGTTTTAGGCACCATATAAGATTTAACATCTAACATGGAGCCTTATGGGCCGTACACACTAATCAGGTATGATTGTGTCTTACATGACATTATTGGACAAACTTCTGTAGTTAGTATATTTTTTTGAGTGTTGCTCAGAGAAGTGCCGTATCCGCATATCATTTTTCCCAGCGAGCAAACAAGACTCAAAAATAACATGCCATCCGCTCAAAATGATTCAGTAAACTGTTAAAATATTGACATATCCGGCCGGAACGTTTGAGAGAAGATGACTTCAGAACAAGGGTGTACCACTTCGAAAAATCGCGTACGAGTATTATAATCAGTCACGATTATGGTGGTTATTAATGATTAATTGAGTTTATCTTCAACATATTTGCTGATTATTGGCCAGTAATCACGCAACTTTTGGTCAAATTTAATAATATTTCTCCATATTTGTCAAAATTTGTCAATATTTTGAAATTTTACATGATTATGATTACGTGATTATCAATAATCATCTGGAGGGGTGTACGAGGATTATGGAAGTGGTAGACCCTTGCTTCAGAAGTCGCATCTATCCCATACCATCTGTATAGAACTGCTCTATACGGATGACGTGCCGGAGGACCTGGAAGCGCTACCGTCGCCGGAGCAGTTGAAGCGTCGCATCATCATCAAGAACCGCAAGACGGCCGCGCAGGCGGTGGAGGGCGAGTCGGGCGACGAGGAGGGGATGGACTCACCGCGGCCATTGAACGGCAGCGTAACTGCGTCTGACAGCAGCAGCACGTTTGTCTCGTACGTGCCCACCCCAGGCCCTGATCCCGGCCTAAGCCATCTCACATCTGCTTCCTCAGAAAACCTGGAGAGAGCGACGAACTACAACCTCAGCGACCTGGTCAACGTGTGCCAGGCCACGCACTTCCATGGCTTTGAGGAGCGTGAGTACTTATTACTACACCCACGTGTTTGGGTGTGGGTGCACTGGAAAAACTAATGTGACACATGTCACATGTGCACATGTGACCAGTTTAGGTAACATCACGTAATGTTACCATATTTTCGGTAACGTTTGTAATGTGACATCCCTCATGTTATTACTATAGGCAGACATAACACGTGGCACCGGATGTCGCATTACCAAACGTGACCGAGAATTTGGTAACGTTTTGAAATGTGACATAAACTGCTCACACCAATTGATGTGACTCATGTCACATTAGTTTTTCCAGTGTGTGGGTCATCCATATACTACGTGACCGGGGGGGTAAAAATATTATGGCCCCTCAGTAGGTTCAGGACAGTCGTAGGAGTCCATAAGGAACCCATGATATTTGTACCCCGGGGGTACAAATATCATGGGGTCTCTATAGCCTCCTATAATTGTCCTGAACCTACTGAGGGGCCATAATATTTTTACCATATGTCACGTAGTATATGGATGACCGCACGCAGCGTGCACTCGAAGGCTCCCGACGAATTCACCTTAAGCTTCAGTGAACCAGGGTGCATCACCGCAACTTACAGTTACAGTGACGTTCATCTTAATTTACCGAGAAAATTAGTGGAAGGGAAAATGCAACTGTGCTGTACAATTCACCATTGGCTTTTATCAGCGAGATGCTAGTGAAACAATGAACCGCTCATTTAATTTATCCGTACCTACAGCTGGCAAGTGCTACGAGATGGTATCGCTCTCGGAGCACAAAGCCAACAAGCTGATGGAGAGCAGTGGGGAGCAGTTCGTGCAGTACAACGCGCGGCGCCTTACCAAGGTCTACCCTGCGGGCACGCGGGCCGATTCCTCCAACTTCGACCCCTGGCCGTACTGGAACACGGGCTGCCACATTGGTGAACTCTCAGCATACAATATTTACCTTATGGAATTTTTCTTTTCACTTATCAGCCATAAGAATTTTAGTCGTACTTCTAATAAAATTTCAACTCTTCCCTGCAGTTGCTCTGAATTACCAAGGCACTGGAACACCCGTTTTCATCAACGAGGCAAAGTTTGCGGACAACGGCGGATGTGGCTACATCCTTAAGCCCGACTTCCTGCGACTTCCAGCCTGTGCCAAGCTGAGCTACAGCCCTGTGGCCAACTCCGCCAACCAGCTGCATGACCTGAGAGACAGGAGGCGGCTGCTCGAGATTCGGGTCCTTAGTGGTCAGAACCTGCCGAAGCCGGAGGGTGAGGGCCTGAGTGACATACTCGACCCGTATGTTGAGGTTCACATTATAGGCCATCCGATGGACACGACGCAGAGGCAAACGCACGTCATAAAGGACAATGGTACGAGACAACTATAGCTTTACTTGGGAAAAAGAACATTATTAGCCCGCTACTGGCATTTTGCTTGTGCGCTTAATTTTTATGCAGCAATAATTTGTAAGCACAACGCAGAATATTGGGAGTTTCTACACTAGGAGTACATACGTACGGCAAGCACGGAGTTGCTGAGCGAAATGAGTGTTGAAAGAAAGTTAGAGGACGGTGTAACCCGACCACCGTTTTCGTAGGCAACCTATCAGTCAGTCAGCCAGTCAAACGTTATTAGGAATTACGCGCATGGGATACAGAGGGTGGAGGGGGAAGGGAGGCACATGAGAGAATGAGGCAGGAAAGGAGGAAAGGTCGTTACAGGGGACGGGGAGGGGTGGGGGCGACACAAGCTACGAAACCAAGTCGGTGTTGTGGCCACCGAACGCTGTTCGGCGCCACTGGTCCTTGAACCTGGAAAGGCATTCTGGGCGTAGCACCAGTAAGGTACAAGTATAACAAGCATCCCTTTTGAAAGTCCTCCAGAAGCCCGCCGGAATGCCACCTCAAAAGTCAACTAAAAAATGACATAGAACCCGAATTCGAGCCTCTTAAGAAAATTGACGGCTTTTTAATTTTTAGATATTGGATTGCTGCGTAAAACAAACAACTGCTTCAGAAAGCAAACAGCTTGGAAAACCGAACAGTTTCTTAAGCATTAAACAGTGTTTTACTTTCCCTCAGGTTTCAATCCCCGGTGGTTCTGCACACTAGAGTTCATCGTTAATCTCCCTGAGCTCGCCTTTGTGTACTTCATTGTGAGGAACGATGCACCAAAGCGCCTCGATCCTGTGGTCGGGGCTTACGCCCTGCCCATCTCTTCTCTGGCCCCCGGCTTCCGCCACGTACCGTTGGTAGACATGAGGCGGAAGTCTCTGGAGCCCGCAACACTCTTTGTGCACACCAAGATGACTGAAGTCCCTAACTGATATGCGTCAACCTCACCAGCTATGCCTTGCCTACCCCATCTCTGTCTTTCATGAACGTCTGAGCAAATGATAACCTTGCCCTCAGTTTTTAAATCCATAGGTAGGGGTTAATTCAGTTCTAAGCTGCATTCACTTAGGTTACCGTAAACGGCGGTAACTTTGGCCCACCGGCATAACTTTTTCCACCCCCTAAAACTTTGTTTAAAATGCTAAATAGCAATTAAAACAAATTTTAAGGGATAGGCCAAAGTTACCCCCAACCCCTATGTGTAAAATGCTAGATGGCATTTTAGACAAACTTTTAGGGGTGGTCAAAGTAACCCCCGTTTACGGTAGTTCTCAGATTACCGGCAAGTATTGTCAAACGCGTGAGAAAGAACGACAAATAAAGCAGTTTTCATTTTACCTGTCCTCAAAGGCAAATCTTAATCTACGTTTCATTCGATTAATTTTATCTGCCGCAATTCGGGCAGAACCCCCGCCCCCTCCCTAGACCGCCGCAGTCCGGGTGGGATACCCCTCGCGCGCCGCAATTCAAGCAACGACATTTACTGGCCGGCCCCGGCCCTGCAGGTAGGCGCTGGGCAGGTAGGTAGCGACGCAATTCAAGAGGTGCCCCCGGGTCGGCTTATGTCAAGCCTATCCACGAACCATCGGCTACACTTATCACTACCCCGATAATGTCGGACATCATCCAAAATCGGTCATTACCCGTAACATATCCATAGTAAGCCAGCAGTGGGTCACTCAAAATATGATTTAAAAAGACATTGCAAAGAATATTGTAACAGAGGCAAGTAAAGTTATAACTTTAAATACAATCAAGACATTCACATAGACCACCGTGACATAGACTCAGGACCTTTATATGATGAGGTGTATCTATTTTAAAATGAATGTCAGCGATTAAGGATAGAACTAAAACAATTGTGCCATTTCAATGGTTATATGGCTAAATATTAATAATAAGTATGTACTTCAACGTTTTAGAAAGACTGTTTTAGTGTAAACACTCTTGGCATTTACTAATATATTACAAAAGCGGTCTCTCACCTAAATCCTATCCACAGTATTGCCCCTAATATTTGTAAGAGTCAAATCTTTTTTAAAAAATTGTGTTTTCCCCAAAAAAAATTCTCCATTATTAACTTTGTGGAGTGACCTTTCTTCGATCTGAATTCATAAGCATAACAGATCAATGAGTAATTTTGGCTAACCATATGATGATGTAGCTTAATCAGAAATTGTATCACTGGGATATCGTTAAGAACCAAATGCTGCAAAATTTACCAAAGTAATACCCAAACTCTTTTACCTTCGTAGGTTTAAGAGTAGTAGGATTTAAATACTCAAACCACACTTTTATATATTTTCTTTAGTAGAATAATGAGACACCAAATGTTCAGTTTACGATTTACAAACTTATAATTCCTTTTCATAATAAATGCCTCTTGTTGTATGTGTAAAAGGGGCACACTTCCACTAAAACAATTCAACATCCACACTGTATTAAAGAAATCGTTCAGCTGGGTTTAACTTGGTGGCTCAATAACAAATCAATACGCTGGGGAACTAAGCACGGATTCAAAACAGAATTAAACTAAATATAAGGAAATCATTCAGCTGTTGGTAAATCTCAATCGTCAGGCCATGGGGTTACCTGATTTCAATACTCAGACCATACTCCACGGTTCACTGAACAGTTTCACAGCTTCACTCTAAACAACATTGTCTATGTTAGGTTATATCACTTACCTAAGAAGAACACATCCAAGTTGCATCGATACAGGCTGTCCTTTTCTTTCAGTAGTCCGTGACGTTCATTTCACAAATCCAATGCAATAGAAAGTATTTTGAGGCACTATTCTTCTCACTCCTCCCCAAGCCGCACAGACGAGACGTAAGCAAACAATAAATCACTCGAACCAACACTTCTACACAATGACGACATTTGAAACTTCAGGCAGCGACGTCCGCAACCTTAAACGCGACTTCAGACTGAATATTACGTGAAAAAGACTATTAATTATTTAATTTCGATAATGTAAACAGCTGAGATGTGCGCCGGGCGCGCCGAGCCGGAGCCGAGTTTGCCTTACTGACTGAGCATGGCTGACGCGAAGCGAACAAGCGAACGCGAAGTAGTTCGCGCGCAGCCGCGAGGTGGCGCTACCTCTCAATGTCTTGAAAAAGTGCTTTTTGCTTTTCCACCTTGTTACTTTCCCTGGCAACCTTCCAAAAGTGAATTTCATGTTAAACTTTTAAATATTTCAAAATTATTTGCTTCGGAAATATTGGATAAATATTAAAGCGCTAAAGTTAGCTCAGCGACTGGGTAGATTATTCAGCCGCCAACAGATGAGCAAGTGAACGACAATCGTACTCTTTGAAGACCAGGGGGGAGGAGGGGAGGGTAAAAAAATAAGACTCGCGAAACAAAGATATCATGTTTTTATGATTTTTTATTTAATTTTATTTTCTCACACCCCTTCGGCCTGCGTCACTGCCGCTTTCTGTTCGAGGCCGGGAAGGCGTCGACGTGGTCCTCGGACCCCGACGAGTCCTCAGGCGCGGCGGCGGCGGGGGAGTTTCTCGGCCTCGGCCTGGGAAGCGCCTCCAGCGCGATGGTCTCGCCCGCGGCTCTGGCGCCGGCACCGGCACCAGCGCCCCGCAGCCTGGCGGGCAGCCTGGTTGACGGCAGGGCGGCAGCGGCGAGCCTGGCCGAGGCCCGCGTGTTCCTCGACCCGACCACCGAGGCCAGGGGCGAGCCGGGCGAGATCGGGGTGTCGCTCGTCTCGGACGGCGACATGGACGGCGAGCGGCGGAGGCCGAGGCGTGGCCGGCAGCGGCGGTAGCCCACGAACGAGGCCGCCGCCAGCAGCAGCACGGCCGCGGCCGCGACCCCGCCGACCAGACCGGCGCTGGCGAGGCCTGGGAAACAGTTCAATGGACCAATCATGAGAATCAAAAAACTTATATTTTCTAAAATATCGGACTGGTCGTCGTGAAATCCGCGTTCCTTCCACCAAAATCTGTAGTTGGGAAAGGGGGAGCACTCTAGAAAATCGGAAAACACTGCAGTTCTTCTCAAAAACTTTTCTAACTTTTCCCAAAATTTGTTATTTTTCATTCTTCTGTCCCTGTTTCTTTTTTTACTAAACGGATGGTTCAATACAGATGGGCCTCTAAACACAATAGCGTAAAAAACACTACACTGTAAAAAATATATATTGTTGTAACTTAAACTTGTTAAGTTTTAACTGACAAGTGCTGTTGTACCGGGTGACTCATTAACCCCGCTAACTTTTTATACTATGCAACCCGCCCGCACCGCTCACCGCTCCATCCGGAACTGCACACCATCAGGCGCCGGAGACCCACCCAAGCCGGAGACCGGCTCCAAGCGCGGACGCTCCGCTCCCCGCCACTGTTGTTGCAGCCAACGCCCCGAAAGAGCCCTCTCGCGGTTCGCGCGGTCTACGGCGGGGCGTTACAGGGGGGAGGTTCACGGTTTCGCGGGTCTTGCCGCGGGGCGACCGCGGGGGTATCTCGCGAACCGCGGATCCTCCGCCGGGGAAGGTCGCGGTCCGCGGATCCTTCTCGCCGGTAGCTCCGCAGTCAGCGAAGGACCCGCGGAGGATCCGCGGTACACGAAATTCCCTCACGACAGGATCCGCGGATCGCGAGATTTCTCCGCGGACTCGCGGTTTACCCCCGCGAGACCACGAACCTTTCCCCTGTAACGCCCCGCCGTACACCGCGCGAACCGCGAGAGGTCCCTTGCGGTTGGCTGCGACAATAGTGGCGGAGTGGAGCGTCCGCGTCCGCGCTTGGAGCCGGTCCCCGGCGCCTGGTGGGTATGCAGTCCCGGATGGAGCGGTGCGGGCGGGTTGCATAGTACAAAAAGTGCCCGGCGTCCATCAGCCACCTGGTACAACGACACCGACTTATAATGTAACAACGTCTGTTGTAAAATAACAAGTCAATCGTCCAGTAACAGCAAAAGTTTGTTCAGTTGAACAGCAGGAAGGTAGTACAGTTACAACAAAAGTTGTTCAGGAACAACAACATTGTTCAGAAACATCAAAAAGTGTGCAGAAACAATAAAAATTGTTCACGTACAAGAAAGTAATTGTTCCGAATTCAAAACAAACTCAGCTGTTTTTCAACAACTTTTGTTGTGGTTGAACAACATCGCTATATAGACTATTTCACTGAGTCTATTAATCGCGATACTCTCGAAAAACAAAAGCACCAGAAGTCATCTAAAACTGGCTCCTGGGGCATAATGACGCCAAATTAATAAGCAATAATAGTGATAATTAAATTCTGAGGGACTCGACTTTGTCAATATGTAAAAGGTTTGAGGACTCTAGGTGGGCTGAATTCTGTTTTGAAATCGCCGACTTCCGGTGAGTTTGTTTTTTCGAGAGGTCCCAGTGAAATTCCCTACTTGTCTTCAATAGAGTCATCACTGCGAGGGCAGTTTTCTCAACAAATGTCTTTAACAGTGTACAGCTGCATGCTTCTCCAGGGCAGCCCTACCCTCTCCTACCGTCAGACTCCAGCATCACGGATGCCGTCCGCTCCCGGCCCACGGCGTCGCCGGCGAAGCGGGCCGCGCAGGTCCACTGGCCGTAGTCCTCTTCGGCCACGGAGGAGATGGCGAGGCGGCAGAAGCCCTCGGCGAGTCCTCGGCCGTCGCCGTCGAGGAAGCGGTAGCGGGAGCCGGAACCGGAACCGGAACCGGCCTGTCCGGCTGCGGGGCGAGCGAGTCAATGAAACCATGGAGTCAGGCTAGGCTAGGGAGACGTAACGTATGGCGCACCGACACCTATTTAAACACTTTGCGGTGCTTAAATCACAAAATATTGCCATATTTTTAGTGTTGTCGTATTCCTAACGTTGCATAGATGAAAACTGTCGTGGAGCTCATTTTTCCCATACCTTGAAGTGTATGGGTTATATTTACAATAAAGCCGGTGGGACAACGTCATGGAGAATCGTAGGAGAGAGAAAGACAGCTTTGGGAACTTATTTAAACACTTTCTGTCGAAACTACGTAATTATCATCATGGCTGAATGTTTATATGGCAACTAATGATGTAACCAAAGAAAACTGTGGAGTTAAATTTTTATATTTTTACCTATTTAATATTTTTAAAGGCTAGAAAACCGGACCTCTCTCTCGCACGATTTGGAAGAACGTCGTCCCGCCGGGTACTACCTTGCGTCTCCCTAGCCTAGTCTGACTCCATGATGAAACAAGAAGGTGACGCGGTGCGGGGGAGTCTTGCGTTAGAGGGTATTCCAATGGAGCGCCTGCCCGGAACTAAGAGGAACAAAACCGGATGTAGATAGCGGTGGTGGGGGCGGGCGAGCGGAGGAGCGGCGGGTGGTAGGGGAGCCTCTCTGCCCGCCCTCTGGTCGTCCGCTCACCCGCCCCCACCACCACTCCCTGTATCCGGTTTTGTTCTTCTTAGTTCCGGGCAGCGCTCCATTGGAATACTCTTTTCATCAATAAGTCAAGAAATATGTATAAACAAATCAGAAACATTCACGTTTTTGTGCTCCTCGGGCGGGGGGCTCGCGGGTTTTGAACATACCCGTTGAGACGCCCGCGTCTGCCAGGTGCACGCTGACGCCGTCCGGCCGGCGGAAGCGGCAGTACTGCAGGGCGTCGCTCAGGATGGACCGGCAGCCCAGGGTGGCGGCGTGCCCCGGCCCGCTGCTCACGTTGGCCGCCAGCGGCACGAACTGCGTCGCTGCCAACACCGAGAAGAGAACCATCAGCTGCTAGCCGTCAGGCAGGCAAGGCGCTATCCGGGATAGCAATTCAAAGTTTCCGAAAATTTTGTTTTTCTTGCAAAACAGAAAAAAGGGCAATTATTAGTATTATTATTTTCTCTCTTTTTCTTGTGTTAAGAAATTAAAGAGCTTTAAAAAAAATAAAACATCAACTCTAACGTGAGAGCAGATGAACCCTACTGATGGCTTTGAACACGCAACTCGGTACGTCTAGCTTATTACGCAACTGCTTTACAAAATTTTACTTTCCAACGCTTGACGCTGACAACTTTAACTTTTGCAACTTTAACTGTTGACGTTTCAACGTTAACTTTTACAAAAGCTGCTGATACTAACGTATCTGCTAAATAAACTTTTACTGATGAGACTTTTACAATTTAGCGTTTCAACCGATACGAGGGCAGCTTAACTCTGAGCGCCGTAACTTTTTTTCCCTTTCACCACGGTGGGGACATTCTGCGCTTGCAACGTTTTCTGTTCCGTTTCTAGTTACGCTGCCTGCAGCGCGCTCAATGCAGGATGTACCGTGGCGTGGCGTAGCGTGGCGCGGCCGCCCGCCCGTGAGTGCGAGACTCCCGGCGCTTATACCACTTTTCAACGTTTTAGCCCCGCGCGCTGTCCAGGCACGGCACGACGGAGAGCTTACCCGACACGACGATGTCGACGGGGACCTCCTGGTCGAAGTTGACGCCTCCGTTGCCCTCGGTGCCGACGCCGCAGCGCCAGGTGCCCGAGTGGTTGGCGGGGACGGCGCTGGGGATGCGGACGCCGCACTCGCCCACCTCGAGGCCGAGGCCGTGGTAGGGCAGGCCGCCGCCGCCGCCGCTCGCAGACACGGCCAGCAGCTCGCCGCGGGGCGTCCTCAGCCAGCAGTACGACAGCGGGCGCGGCGCGCGGCAGCCCACCGTCGCGGCGCCGCCGGGCGCGACGACGCCGTCAGGGGGGTTCCGCACGGCCACGAGGCCGGCGTCGGCGTCCGCGGCCGCGCGCGCGCCCCGGGTGCCCGCGGCCGCGCCGGTGAGCGTGATGAGCGCGCCGCGGGGGACGGGGGAGCCGGGCGCGCCCAGGAGGCAGCGCCACACGCCCAGGTCGGAGGGCAGCAGCGGCCCGCGGATCGCCGCGGAGCAGTCGCAGCGGCCCAGGCCCGCGCCCGCGTACCAGACGCGACGCTCGGCGGGCACGCGCACGCCCTCCTTGAGCAGGTGGCGCTCGCCGGTCGGGGAGTCCAGGCGGCAGTAGGCGAGCGCGGACGGGCAGGCCCTGGCGCCCGCCAGCCTGCACTGCAGCACCACCCCGCCGTCCTCGGCGCGGGCCGTCACGGCCGTCAGCACGCGCACGGGCTCTGCGCAGTCAGGCCGCCGCAACTGAGTCCCCAGCCGACTATGATTCAGAAGATCGCTCTCATCCCTCCGTCCTTGTTGCACCTTACAGCGGTGCCCTAGGCTGGCCATGGTAGTGCTCCATGAGTGCGACGAGGACAGAGGTATGAAAGCGATCTTCGGAATCGCTCGGCAGTCTGAGACAGTCCTACACGTGCAGGCCCTGGCGCCCTCGCCCTCGCGGGGGAACACAATCCTGCGGTATTCGGTCTGTTGTACCCGCCGAGACGAGGTAGGTTGTACCTCCCGGTACACTATCCCTAGCCTCACTTCAAAAAATCAGTGTACGCCCCTCCGCCCCTTCAAAATAAAATATAATTTTAAAAAAATCAAGAAGAAACAGAAAAATCCGAAAGATAGAAGAAATTTAAAAAAAAAAAAAAAAAAACTTAAATAAAATTTGAAAAAAAAAATCAACAAATAGGGGGAAAAGATCAAAATTTATCGCACAAAGTGAAATTTTGCTTAAATGTTCAATTCAAAAATTTGTATGCGTGATCCTCCCCTCGGTACCCCCTACCCTCGAGTAGCTGAGTGGGTATACCCGGGGGCACTCCATCCCTAGGGTAGCTGTACCCCACGGTGTACTCCACCGTGCTGTACCCCCTACTCTTGACGTGGGAAGGGGGGAGCGAACGCGCGCCAGGGGACGCGGCGGCGGCGGGCGGGCCGGACTTTGCCGCTCTCTCTGCCGCGGCCCGTGGCGGGCATTCGGATGGCTCCGGGTCGGCCAGTTCTCGTCGCACAAAAGTGATAAATGTGCGTCCAGATTCTGTGAGCTTTCTCGGGCACGGCGAGCCAAACCCCATATCCATCCGAACATTACTGCGGCCATGAACCGCTACACAAAACCTCGCACGGTGGGGTCCGAGGTCCACGGGCGCTCGAAAGCTTCTTCTGCGAGGTGCGCTTCTCTCATGAACTCACCGACCAGCGAGAGGACGAAGGTGTCCTCGACGGGTTCGGAGTAGCCGGGCAGCAGCGCCGAGCACGTCCAGGTGCCGTTGTGGCTGGTGCGCGTCCGCTCAAGCTTGTGCACGCAGGGCCCAGCGAAGCTGGCGGCCAGCGCGCCGCCGGGGTCCCGCAGCTCGCAGGATACCGCCCCTGCCGGGCCGCAGCGCAGCTCGAGGTTACGGGTGCCCAGCGGGAGGGGATCGGACACCACCCCCGTCGGCTTGTAGGGCACTGGGAGAAGCAGAGGCATTTCGTCACAATGAGGACACCTCGTCAAAATGAGGACACCTCGTCACAATGAGGACACCTCGTCACAATGAGGACACCTCGTCACAATGAGGACACCTCGTCACAATGAGGACACCTCGTCACAATGAGGACACCTCGTCACAATGAGGACACCTCGTCACAATGAGGACACCTCGTCACAATGAGGACACCTCGTCACAATGAGGACACCTCGTCACAATGAGGACACCTCGTCACAATGAGGACACCTCATCACAAGGAGGACACCTCGTCACAGTAACCCTCGTCACAGTGCGGCCCCAGCTCTACCTGATACTCACCCTTCACGAAGAGCCTCGCGGCCGCGGCCCGTTCGGCGCCGTCCAGCTCGCCGACGATCGTCCACTTGCGCCCGCCCGCGTCGGCCTGCTCGCCGGTGAGCGGCCCCACCTGCACGCCGCACTCGGCGCCCTCCTCACCGGCGAGCCGCACGACCCCGTCACTCTGCACCGCCTGCGCGTCCTTCCGGGGCCCCGACCCCGACAGCTGCAGCAGCGCGCCGCCCGGCGTCAGCACCTGGCACCCCGTCCACCGGGTCGCCGTCGCGCGGCCCGACGCAAACACAAGCTTCATCACGGCCGTCTCGCCCAGCTCCGCGGTCACCGAGGACGGGGACACGAACACGGGGAGCTCTGCGAGGTGCAGCACGGCGTTAACTTGGGCTCAAGTTCAGGACGAGGCTTTGGTCTCGGGTAACTCACCGTACACGTGCACGAGGGTGGCGGCGCGCCGGACCACCCCGGTCGCCGCGACGGTGGCCTCCAGGATCCACTGGCCGTGGTCCCGCACCTGGACGCCCTCGACGCGGACGGCGCACCGGCCCTGAGCCAGCCCCGCGCCAGCCTCCCCGCTGTCGTACTGCAGCCTGCCGGCGGGGGCCGCGGGCGCGAGGGCGACCCCGGAGCCTCCGGGCGGCGTGACGACGCAGTCGGACAGTGTTAGGCCGCCGTCCATGAGCTGCATGCCGAGCGCGAAGCCCTCGCCGCCCTCCGTCAGCGACGGCTTGTCCGGCAGGATCACGTCCGAGAAATCTGCGCGTCAAAGAGTTTCCGGACTACTGGGGCTCACCGGCTCCGGGCTCCGGGTCACGTCAAATAGCCGGAGTCCTTCACTCACCCTTGACCGTAACCTCAGCTGTGGCTGATGTGGTGTAGTTCGGGAAGTCCTTGAACTCTGCCCGGAGCGCCCACGTGCCGGAGTGTCCCTGGGCCACGGGCTGCACCCGCACGCCGCACAGCCCCTCGGCGTAGCTGCCCAGGAGCTGGAGCACGCCGGCGGTGCTGGGGGCGGGCTCCGGCGGCAGCTAGAGACCTGCAACGAGCGAGCTAAGCGAGCTACGGTCTGCGGGCCGGGACTGCGAGCTGCACAGCTCGTGGCGTTGCTCGTAGCGGAAACGCCCGATCTGAGTGAGCCGAAGCCTGCCCGAATTGTCGCCGGAGAGCAGCTCGGAGACCTCGCGAGCTAGGCGAGCTAAATAGCTCGCGAGCAAACTCCGGTGCTGCTTGCTGCTCCTCCAGCCTCCCGGGGGTCCAGTGGGCTGCGTCGTGTATAGTGGGTGGCCGAGCTGCTCGGCGCGCGGCTCAGCGTTCAGTGCTGGGCGCTGTGCGGCGCCGGCGCAGCGCGTGGATGGCCCACGGCTGGCTGGCTGTGGCTGACGCTGACTCTCACAGCAGACGACAGCCATGCCAGCAGGTGACGGTGGAGAGAGGGGAAGGAGGGGAGAGGGAGAGGGAACGAGCGGAGACCACGCCAAACGCCTGCTGCCTGCTGCCTGCCTCATTGTTCATGTGCGCCGTGCATGGTAGGCAACCCGCAGCAGGGCGCGAGCTACCTTGCTCGTACCTCAGTTCGCTGTCCCGGTCACTGCAAAACGCGGCACACGAGCTGTGCAGCTCGTTTTAGCTCGTCTAGCTCGCGAGCTCTGGCCTCCCGAACGGAGCTCGCGAGCATTTGCCTACGAGCTAAACGAGCAACGTGCAAACGTAGACGCCGACAAAGTGCCGTAGCTCGCTTAGCTCGCTCGTTGCAGGTCTCTAGCGGCAGCCTCGTGTAGTCCCGGGCGCCCGGCGGCCGCACGAAGCAGCCGCTCAGCGCGAGCGAGCTGGCCGCGGCGCCCGCGGGGTGCGCGGCCGTCAGGCTCAGCTCCAGGCGGCCTTTCACGTACGCCACGGTCTCGTTGGGCACGACGAACGAGTCACCGGGCACGGGCACCGCAGCCCCGCCACCTGCGGCAGGAGTTCGGGGGAGGAAAACTTTGTAACATTTTGTGAAGGCTTGAAAAGAATTTTAATCACCAAAAAATCAAGAAAATAATCAGAGATTGAATTGAAGTTGACGTCATTTGAAAGTCGAGTGCGGACGCGGCAAACGCTGCCACCTACGAGAGGAGTTCAAGACAGTTTGCAAAAGCAGTCAAAGGAAAAGGCTCGCAAAAGAGCAAGAATTTTTTTTTACAAAAAAACTCATAACAAATTTTAGAGAGAAAAAAAATACAAGCACGAGATAAACAGGGAGTTCCACCCTTGTATTTAATGGACCTTTTCGCCCACAACTTGGCAACATCGCAAGTCGGATTTTATACTTGAGATAAAACGTATTTAGACTGTTTGTCATCAAATTTTCTTTTCACTACTCGATTCCTTACAAAATATACTGTGGACAAGTGTTTTTAATATTTTGAAAAGATGCTTGGACAACATTTTTACTTAAAATTGGGTTCGTGATCTGCGCTGTTGCCAAGTTGTGGGCGAAAAGGTCCATTAAATACAAAACGTTTTTTCTGAAAATAGTTTATTTGAAATTTTTAAAAAACGGAGATGGGAAGCATTGTAGGTGAAACAAACCATACAATTTTTTAAAATATTGTTTTCATTTAAATCTTTCTTTATAGTTAAAAAAGGGAAGAGGAGAGGAATGCGGGTGGGACAAAATATACGGTGAAAAAATGATTAAAAATAATGTTTCCTTGAGTTTAAAAGCTGAGGTGGGAAGGATTACAGGAGGGACAGACTGCGCCAACCGAAAAATTAGAGGGGAGAGTGATTCGCGTAATTTTCACGTCAAAGCGCAGAGTGGAGGAGGAACAGGTGCCGGGTGCCGCCGCTGTTGCCATAACAGACCGGACGTCTCGTTGCGTTGCGTCGCGCACACCACTGTGGCGCTGTGCTGTAGGGGGGTGATTATTCCACCTTTCCGCACAGTGGTCGAGTCTCTCTGTTCTTGTCGCTCTCATGGGGTACGGCCATGAGGAGCGAGAGAGAGAGCGAGAGAGAGAGAGAGAGAGAGAGAGAGAGAGAGAGAGAGAGAGAGAGAGAGAGAGAGAGAGAGAGAGAGAGAGAGAGAGAGAGAGAGGAGAGAGAGAGAGAGCACTACTCACAGTGGCGGGCGGCCAGCAGCACGACGCTCATGCCCAGCAGGACGAGGAGGGGCACGCGGCCCGGGCCCGGGGTCCGCGTCCCCAGGGGCTCCATGTTGGTCGCGATGGTCTCGGCGTGGCCGGCGCGAGCGGCGGTACGAGTGTCCTACAGAGTGCTGAGCCGGGGTGGGCCAGGGCCGCTCGTCTTATTCAGAAGATCGCTCGCTTGCTTCCGTCCTCGTCCCACCTGTGGCGCTGCCCTTCGAGTGCGACAAGGACGCGGGCCGAGCGAGCGCCACCTGTCCGCTCAGCCCGACAACTGGCCGCGGCCGGCCGGCCGGCCGCACCACTTGTGCCGTGCCAGGGCAGCCAGCCTGAGCAGCGGCTCCTGTAAGGTTTTCCTCGTTTCCACCGTCTTTGAATGTCCCCAAGGCCCATGACCTGGACGCACCTAGCAGGCGAGTCGCCGCAGCTGCGTCCAGAAACAGGGGTGTCTTGTACTGCAGCCGTTGACGGCCGATAGACACCGAGACACCCATGTATCCAGACGCAGCTTGCGACCCGCGCGCCCTGCAGCTCGACGCGAAGGGAAAACAACCCGGAATCTTAGTGCACAAAACGACAAAACTGTTATTTTTTCTGGATTTTTACCGATGTATTTTTGCAGTGAAGGCTTTGAATTTTTCAAACTTTGCCTGAGTTTCCCTGACCTTCTCTTTTAACATTTTTCTTTATTATTTTTAAAATTTAATTTTTGAACTTATCTGAATGACGAGGTGTATGAAGCTTTCCCATTCGTTTCCTCCTCGTGTCGACGGCAGGTCACCCTCTCCCTGCCTGGCCCGAGCCGAGCCATCGTCGCCGTGCTCTCGAACCAAGTATTTTCGATTTGGCACCTTATCAAAAGCAGAGGGACGAGCGCGAGCGGCGCGGGGAGACCTTAGGGACCGAGCCGGGCGGGGCCGGGCGGGGCCGGGCGGGGCCGGGCGCACAAGAGAGGAGCCGAGGAAGGCTGAGGAGAGGACAGCTGATGGGAGAATCAGATAGCATTTGACTTGACATGGGGTTCGATTGATTAGATTGCACGTTTTTCTACCCCTCTTGTACTTGTACTATTCTGAACTTGAAGCCTTGGTCTGAATTTTAACAATGAACCTTTTTCACATTTAATTGGCTGAGGCGAGACTAACCTGCCCTATATGAACCCAACGATCGGCCATCGGCCAGTCTGACAATTCCAGTGGGGTCTGTGCATTATTCTCAAATGACACAAAGAACCATACAGCATATCAAATAATTCATCAAAATCTCATTTTCTCATTATATTTGCACTCTTATTCTAAATCATACTTCTAAATATATATCAAGTATATCACAACATAGGTCCAAATCAAAACAAAGCATTTTGCCCACAAAATAACAAAGAAACTAGGCTGCATGGACACAACAATAGTTACAATAATAGTTACAAGGGAAATCAAAAATACATAAGAATAATGTTTCTAAAATACCCTATCCTTAGAGGATTCCTTAAAAGATATAAAGGCTGCTTTGAAAGACAGAAAAATAGTTATAGCGAGGGTATTTCCAGGACTCCTTGAGCCTGTTATAATACATCCCTTACATGATAAGTAAAGCAAAATTTTAATTAAATGGTTAAAGTTACAGCTTGTCTTTGGTAAGCTAAAGCTGCTTTTCAAATGTCAAAGAGGGACATGCAGTAGATCACCATCACCTACAGTAGAACTTTAACAAACAACTATAAAACCCTAGATGAAAAAGGGGATTAAAAAAACAATTATGTATGTATACGGCTAATTTACCCATTAAATAGAGAAAAATTACAAGTGGCAATATACAAAGTGAAACAAGCCTCAAGCAAAGAAATATGCTATAATGAAGCCTTCAAAAAATTAATATATATCACATGCATTGCATAGGAATAAAATTTCTAAAAACGAAAAAAGAACCATATTTCAAATTATTACCCAATGTATGATTATGATTAGCTATTAGAACAATCTCTAGTTATCACAAGTCAAGTTGCCTTTCTACTTAGATAAGTTTCTGTGAATAGACTATCTTCAAATCCTTGGTACTGCAATTTAACAAACCAAAACATTAAATAAAATTTAAGTGACAATTTTAAAAATAATTGACGTCAAAAAGTGATAAAACCCTTCAAACGGAAGCACAATTTTAAAACAATCAGAAGTTGAGCCCCTAACAAGTTTCAATGTCTACTAGATATCATCATCCTATAATACATGAGCCCGTAACAAGTTTGCATGTCCACTAAATATCATCATGCAAGACAGCTACCTCTTTTTTTAGTCCTGAAGTACAATCCATTTGAATGGTTAAAATTACCAAATGTTTAAAACTCACTGTGAGATGCAGCATCAATGGATAGTCAATTGGTAATTAGAATAACAAAGTCAATATGAAGAAATAAAAATGCAACACTGCTTGGTAATTTCTAAATAACTATCAGCTTCTGGGGATGTGTTGTTCATGACATGACAAAACATGGAATAGATGCCATTCATAAACATTTTAGAAAAGAGTATGAGAGCCTACGAGCTGAATTTTTTCTTTAGAATAATCAAATAATTTACCATTTTGATAAAAAACATAGAAAACTTAAAATTGTAAATGAGTTTGAAACCTTAGGTTTGAAAGGTACTTGGACAAAATATATTTCCCTTCTGTAGATTCATAACTCCAAAAGAAAAATAAATGTCCATTGCATAGCCAAAATTACTGATTGATTGATTGATAGATTTAATTAGATTGATCCAACTTGCAAAACTTAACAGTCACTTACAAGACTAAATAAAATAAATCCAAGAAAGACTTGAAACACATTTGGTCTCATATGCTTTCTGGCTGACAAAAATCACAGTCCAAGTAGGTCTACACTCTGATCTGAGATCTGAGCCACACTTAATACAATATCCACAGTGAATAGAACAAACAGCATGATCATTGCAAAAAAATATATTACAAATGCAGTACAGCGCAAGCTGCTCATAATATTTCCATACTTTAAATGCAGAAAATCCTATAAATTGACATTTTAAAATGAAATAAGTTTTATATGTGCACAGAAAAGACAATGCCATTTGTGGGAACTTTTTCGGAAGGAAGAAGTTATGAGCAGCATTTACTGGGGGGATAAAGGGCACAGCCAAGTCAAGATAAGTCTTCTTCAATTCTACAGCACTTTAAAGCAAAGAACTGATTCTCAGACATCTGTACTCGTTCCATCTACATCAATTTCCATCTGCCTTGCTTGAGGTCCAGAGCTACTACTGGGCATGTGCACATGAATTTCTCCATCTCCAAACTCTTCAGCACACGCTTGCTGTATACGACTCAAATCTTCAGCCACATTGTGGACTGTTACCAGCTCTGGCTGCCCTTGAGCGCTCAGTTTAGTTCTCGAAGAGACAGCAATGCGGGATGGGGATGGTGAAACTCCTGACTCAAGGACATGGGGTACAAAATGATGATTGGTCGTAGGCTCCCGGCTTGGAGTTGACTGTGATGAGGAGTTGGGCTGTAAAACAAGTCCCAAGTGCTATTGCGGTACAAGGATACAAAGCATGAAGGATTGAAATTCTACTTACCTGATATGCGATGGGACTAAAACCTCGGCAGCAATGGAACATCCAATGAGCAATAAAGAACAAGATGGTGATGACAAATCCCGTAAGAGAATAGATGGAAATATCATTAAGTCCTTTCCTAAGAACTGCAAGAGCTAAGAAGCTTGCTTGAAGCATCACAATTGAAACAATTACAATATTGATGGCTGTTGCATGGATTCTCTGGCTAATATTTGAAGGTCCATACACAAAATACAAATTGTGCTTATCAACCAGATGTTTCAAAATCATATAAATGAGTGCTACGAGAAGGAAAAGAGTGAGTGAGATATTTTTAACAAATGTGATCAGTGTCTGACAGAGACAAGTGAGTTTGAGCCTTACCAAAAGGTGTTATCAAAGGACATGATAAGCAATAAACCATAGTCATGGCAAATATAAGAAGCATCCAGGCATACTGCACTCCAAATGGAAACTCCCACAAAATTGCTTTCCTCACACTGGGCAATTCAGCCTTGGATCTATGTAGAGATCAATTAATGCAGATGAACATTAGTAATTTTAATTTTTCGTTTTAAATAAAAGGGGTCAACAACAGTAACATTGTAATGAAACTTACCGGGCAAGACACAGGCGAAAAGCATACATAAAAAGCTCAGGAAACCTAATAAGCTCAAGGGAGGTGCCAATGAAGGCTGCTGTTGTTACATAATTGACAAAGAATGCACCTTTGTCAGGCAAAAATAAACATTCCCAGCGGTACGATTCATTTTTTGCATGAATGGCCCAATCAACAAAAGTTTTTGCACTGTACATAGAAGGCAGTGAACACAATGGTTACATTAATATCTGATTAAAAAACAATTTTACACTTGTTTGAAATTTTCAAATATTTCACAAGACAGTACAAACCTTGTAAGACCCAAAGAGGGGAGTATCAGAACCATAAAAAGAAGAAATGCAAATGTTTTTACCATTATTGAGTGGTTACGTTCAGACCTTGTCCAATGCGTCAACCATTGGTCAGAAAAAGCAACCAGTACTGGTAACAGTGCAGCAACTGACACCATCATCAAAGCTGGTAGAAACTCTGACAGTAGAGGACTCTAAAAAAGAAAGTTGCGTAGTAATTCTTGGGGGTAAATATAATGGACTATACAAACAATTAGTTGATTCAAAAACTTACCGTTTTTCTAATTTTACCATCTAAATTTAATACATCAAGAAGACTGACAATATAGGCCGGTGTTGTTAAGAAAAACAGCACAATAAATAATACTGCATTGATAGTCACTGCTTTTAGATACCAATACTTCGATGGCATGGAAAGGTTTTCCCTAGAAATAGAAAAGACAACATAACTGTTATCTAGTCAACTCGGAAAAAGTGCTTAAGAATTCTCAAACAGAAAATAACACACCAATAAATGTCATCTGGTGAGGGGGCAAAAGAAACATGCCACCTGCCAGGTTTTAGAGTAGCACTCAAACTACTTGGTGGAGGATCATGACCACAACCAAGAGTAGTGCGGTGATGACGGTAAACCATTTTTGCAGCTTCTACTGACATAAACGTTACAAAAGCAATACCAAGAGGCTTTTTTAATGCAGCCATACGCTCCGATTCAACTTTCTCACATAAACGATGTTCTTCCTCAACATAGTGCTCCAAGGCATCAACCTAAGGACATTAAATGAATAAGCATAAGTCTGCAAATAATGCATATTGATCAAGTTTTCATTAGCTTTAAAAACGTTTCTTACTGTAGGATAACCACATAAATTCCAACACGAACAAATGTTCCCACAAAGGTATGGTTGCATTCCCAACCGGATTCCAGTGGATTTCAAATAGTTTTCACAATAAGTTTTAGCCTCAAAGGCGTCTGATCTACAAGACAAGAAAAATATAATAGATTAGATTAGCAAGAACTAAAGGAATATGACAGCAAACAAGTACAGAACTTTGAAATATCCCATAAATAAGACCTAATTTTCAAAAACAGATTTGCAAAAGAAGAACTTACCTTTCTCTCTCAAGAGAACTAACTTTGCCTACATCAAATGCCAACTGAAGGTCATGAATGTGAACCTCTGGATAAGCTTCTCTGAGAAGAAAACAACATGAGCTCAGTTAATATGAAAAGTTGCAAACATTGATAGCAACTGGTAGCAAATGTACCTGAAATGGCGCAGTAAATCATCTTTGTCACAATGTTTACGGGGAATGTTGGTAATCATTAGAGTTCGCGATCTCCTTTGCCCCTCTCTCTCTGTAACCTTAATATTAACAGAAAATCTGCGCATGATGATTATTCCAAGAGGCAAAAAGAGAATGGCCAGGGTAACATGGGTCCAGAGCAATGGAGAGCTGAAAGAAAGGTTGCCCTCAGTATTAGAAAAAATATTTGATGCAGTTTTCATTATTGATCTGTGAACTTACTCTGGCCTTAAATTACTAAGGGTGGTGTGGCCAAAAGTAGTTTCATCTCCTTGCATGTCACCTTGAAAGTTAATGGGTAAAACAACAACAAGAGATATCAATGTCAGAATGGCAACGTACAAAATAATGTGCTTCTGAAATTGAAGGTATTGAATAGCATCTGGACCACATTTCCGAGCAATATTTGCATCCCTGAAAAACAAAACACACCAAATAAAAGGTAAGAGTGAAAATGAACTTACAAGCAAAAAATGACATTTCAAGCAGACAGTCTTACTTAATTTTAAATATAGCAGGAAGCCAACTGCAAAAACCTTGGTCTAATTGCACTGTAGAGTCCAAAGATGACATAGAATCACCAAGCTCACTTACTCCTATTCCTTCATCAACTGTACCATAAAATAACTGGGTCCACCTAGAAAATTTCACATTTGAAATTCAATGTGGAAATGGAGAACTTTCCATAAAACAATGCAAAAAATAAATTAAGCGCCTATTTACTTTTCTTCAGTTTTCTGCACTAATGCAATTCTTCCATAGTTCCAAGCTCTTTTTCTAAGAGTAGAGAATAGGAATATAAGAACCTAAAAATCAATAAGAGAAATAAAATGATGTGGCATCTTGAGCAAAAATACATGATACACACAGACACAAATTAATTGTTACGGTAATGACAACAAGAACATTTATATGTTATGGGTAATATCCGGCGGCTGGTTATTGTCGGACACTAGTCAACTAATGTCCAAAGTTTCGGACATTACTCAGGGGCAGCTGAGTAATGTCGATCCTCCGGGATTGCCTACTCATCAGGGGCCATGGCCCCTACTGGGATAGGCAAACCCGCGACACTGTTAAAGATTCAAATCATGTTTCAGTCATGTAGGTCATTTAACAGTCACTACCTTTAAAGAAATTTATGAAATTGAAAAGAATTTTCTTTCCACAAATCGTTAACCATCAATTTCATTTTTTTTTCCGCTTGAAACTTATTTTGCAATAAATTTTGACAAACTGTTTCTTTCCCTCTTGAGCTAGCTCTTGAGCGCAGTGACCTCAAGTTATTTGCCACAGTGTTTCAGTCACTGACTTTAAAAAAGTAACTGAAATACACAAAAAAAAGTATCTGCTGTCACCTAGGCCCCTGCCCTTTGCCCTGCTTGATACCCGCTCACTGGTTAGTGTCGGACATTAACCACTACCCTCTGATTTATGTCTGAATGTCCTCCGACCTGCCAGACATTAGCCGAGTAATGTCGACACTAGCAGCTTGATTAATGTCCGAACCTGCCGACATTAGTTGACTAATGTCCGACACTCGCCGACATCGGACATTACCCATAACATGTACATAAGCTACATAAACATTATTTCTTTCAAAGTTTCTGTATGCTCACCATCCATGTAACCACATTGAGGAGTATGTTTTCAGGAATACCTTCCCAATTATTAACATACTGAATATCAGTTTTATTTCTTCCATAGTGACATGATGTATCATCATTTTGAAAATCAGTTTCTTCTGGGTCCTCCATGATAGACAAGGCTCTGTGACAAAAACACAAAGCAGTTTCACTGACAAAGTACAACAAGCACACAAATGTGTGCATGAACAATTATAAATTTGCTGAAAAATTTGAGGAGAGGAAGGTGGTTGACCCATCTTGACATGTTTACAAACTCAGTAAAACTGTTTTGCCTTCCACAACAAGAGGGGTGGTTAGAAATGTCAAGATTTGCTCTAGCAAGAAAAACAAATGCATTTTAAAATACAACAAACATGATACACAATGGGAAAGAGCGATGTGGGGCTTGCCAAGGCTGTTTACATCAAAAGTAGTGGAAAGTGTTTCGAATGATAACCTTCACCCAATAAGATAGCAAAGAGCACCAACATCAGATACACTACTTACAGAAAACGGGTAGTTCCTAGGAGTCAAGCGAACCGACGCATCAGAATACTTACTTTCACTTGGAAGTTGTTGTTTATAATTATAATAAATCCTTCATACGGACGGACAGGCAATCCTCTGTGCGAAAGAAAATGACACCTGGTCATCAAGATAAAGGTCTGCCTAAAAACTGAAACCTGCTGCACAGCAGAAACAACACAGCTGTTCTCCCGTTGTGCGGTGCGAAGCGAAAGCTAACACTTTTACCCACGATATGCTGATGTTGAATGTAGTTTTCTTCTAAAATTTAAACAGAAAATATTGCAGGATACCTTTCAAAACATTACAACATAGTTTTCGCTTGAAAGGTATTTTTGTTGTCCTGTTCCACTACTGGGAGAAGGAAAGAAAGGAAGAAGAAAAGAGTAAGAGCCTGCGAATAAATCTCGGGATTAAACACAGCAGCAGCAGAAGAAAAGAAGGTAAGATAATCCTGTTCCATCTCTCGGCTCCGGCCTTTCCCTAACTTTCTGAATTCCTCCAGAATACTCTTATGTCTAGAAAGCCGAAAGATCCTTGCAAGCCCTTTGCATGTGCTATCCAAGATTGCCTCAAGGGTAAGTTTTCTCAGTGCTATCCATGTGCAAGATGTGTCCCTTGAGGGAGGTTATGTTCAACTTTCCGTGTTTTAATTTATTTTTGCTTTTAGTAGCCCATGTGCACCTCAAGTGTAGAAGTTTTTTCATTCCCTTAAAATCGTTATGACACGTGAACGATATATCTTACATTACGGCTTTCTCCTAATTTTGTTCCTGTTTGGTTCGCCAGGACACAATTTTCAAGAATCAGCCTGTGAACAAGTCATTGAGAATTTGAGAGACTGTTGCCGTAAGTGGAAGGACAAATCACTCGTATGCTCAGGGATGTTGGAGCGCCCAGCATCTGTAGACGGGAGTAATGTCAACTCCAAATAGTCCTCCGTGTAAGTTTACTCTCTTGCTGATTCCATTAGATGTTCATTGTTCTCTACAGGCCACTTCAATTTGAGCTACTAAAATCTCACACTCCATTAACAGTACTGTATTTTATTGCAGCATCCAGATTTGGAAGGAAAAGCAGGACACAAATCAAACAAGCTACTTTTCTTGATCGACATTACAGAGCAGTTCACCACGTAGGTTTGGCTTTGGGTCTTTGTATATTTTTTGGCCCATTTGCTTATAGGTATTTTACTAGACCTCCTGTGGATCAGATTGTGCATCAACCAAGGAATCCAAGACTCGATTACCAAAAGTTGCAAGCAGAACTTGATGCTAGTAAGTTCATAATTTCTGATTCTTAATGCATAAAGACTTCTAAATGTATGTTTTATTTTCATCAATTTTCTCAAAAAATATTCTAGGATGGAAATAATCAAGAAATCACGTTCCCGACTCAGAAGCTACCCCCAGCTGCTCGTTGAGTGTCGCCTAGAAGGTAGCGCATATGCTACTTGCGTTGCTCAAGAAGGTCACATGCAGAAGGGAAGCTGCCAAGTAGAGTTTGAAAAGTTCAAGCAGTGCCTAGTCAAAGCAGCAGCCAAACTAGGCACACGACTGTAAGTCTAGTGTTCAGCTGTAACATGTTGAAATAAGTAGAGAAAACAACAGTCTCAATGTAGGTTTGCTTTGGAAATAAACAATTGATAGTTCACCAATTGATAATTAGTCAGTTACATTTTTTTTTTTTTTAAATTGAAAACACACCAAAATGAAACATCTTTTTCTTGGTCTTATCATACGCCTAGCACTTATCTTTTATGGGGAATTCCATGATCAGAAATTCCAAGTACCTTTTACTGATGTAGATTACAAAGTGTTTACGGATGCTGCCAGGAATGTATTGATGGGGGCTTCGCCATACAGCCGGCATACTTACCGATATTCTCCTATTGTTGCTTATGTACTCACCCCCAATATCATTGTACATCAAACTTTTGGCAAAGTTTTGTTTTCAATTTTGGATCTTGTTATGGCGTACCTTATTTATAAACTAATGTTGAAAAGAAACATTTCACTCCAAAAAGCTCATTTGAGTTCCTTGTTCTGGCTGTACAACCCACTATCGGTTGTGATATCAACTCGAGGGAATGCTGACACATTGTCGTCATTGCTGGTAGCTAGTACTTTATTGTGTTTGTACGCTGGGAAGCCCACAGTGGCAGGTATCGTGCATGGGTTATGCATCCACATGCGTTTGTATCCTGTAGTTTTTAGCCTGCCTTTCTACTTGTCTTTGTCGAATGGAAAAAGATTCTTGCGTTCAAATGAGAAAAGAAGAAAAGGCCCAAGTCAGAGTTACACTAACAGTAATGAAACCCTAAAGGCTGACGATGGGAGCAGCTTCACAGGAAGAAACTTATCCTACTTATGGTCAGACTGCAAGGCAATGTTTACTCCAAATAAATGTCAATTTAAATTGGTGCTGGGATGTGTTTCGGCGCTGTTAACTGTTACTATAGTTTTCTATTGGTTATATGGATATCACTTTTTGTATGAGAGTATGCTTTTCCATCTTACCAGAAAAGATATTCGGCACAATTTTTCCGTTTATTTTTATCTTCAATACTTAAGTGCTGGGGCAGTTGTGAGTGTGTGGCAAAGAGTTCTCATGTTTATCCCTCAACTCTTTCTTCTGGTTGCTCTTAGTTTTCGCTATGGACGCATGTTTGATTTGCCATTTTGTCTCCTTGCTCAAACTATTGTGATTGTCATGTATAATCCAGTCATAACTAGTCAGTATTTTATTTGGTTCTTGTCACTATTACCTGCTTGTATTCCAATGCTGGATTTGACCGTAAAACAAGCAGTTTTTCATTCTATTGTTTGGGTAGTGGCACAAGTTGCTTGGTTGTTGCCTGCATATTGGCTAGAATTCAGAGGAGAAGATACTTTTGTCTACATATGGCTGCAAGGCATAGCATTCTTTTGTGCCAACATGACTTTGCTTGCACGTCTGATCCAATCTTACAATCCAAAATTGGTCTTGAAAGAGGATTAAAACTTGATCTTGGTTGAATGAATGAACTGCTCTTCATGAAATGTCATTATGGAAATGTCAGTGTAGTGGTGCGGTTACAGTTAATTGTACAAAATTACAAAAAAGTAATAAATTGTATAGCTGTTTTGAGAAAATTTTGATATCAAATAATAAATGCTGTCCGACGCGTGTTAAGTAGTGTGTCCTAGAATTTTGGTGTTCAGGTGGCCCTTGTGAATTAAAGTTTAAACTTAGGAAATTTCAAAGAAGATCTTACAATAAGATAAGTGATAATTCTGCATAAGTAATAAAAAACATTGAAGCAGCTTTGTGTGGTTTAGCTATTTTCTGTTAAAAAATATTCATTTAAGATACTAAAAGGATATCTGACCTCACACATTGGTTGTGCCATAGGTTTAGGAATGAGATGGTTTCAAACATAGATGTAGAACTGGAAAAAAAAAAAAAAAGAAAAAAAAACTGAAGCAATAAATTTAAATTGTCATATTTTATGTGAACACCCTCTCAGACCACATACATACACAAATGTGTTAACAAAATGTTGTTTTGTGCCTGAGCACAACTTGCAAAGTAAAACATTAATCTCATACACTACTTGCTATGCAGACCCTAAACTGTCGCAATACAAGCTATAACACAGAAATATCACAAAATTATAAAAATAGATGAACAATTTTAATAAAAATAGACTTTTTAAGTCAACATTAAATTCACAAAATGCTTTCATGTGAGCAAGTGGAGGAGAACAAAATAACCATACTGAGATTTATAAAAATGCAAACAAGTCTTAAAAGATTGTTGGGACTACATCCCTAAACGTGATGACTTTTTAGCAGGTCCATCATCCCTTTCAGGAGAATTTCCTGAAACAAATGCAAGAATTAATTATTGATGGGGGCCCAAACTGCAATCTCAGATTGAGACAGGTAAAGCAGCTTAAGTATTGGCCAAATGAATGTACCTCTCTTGTGACCAGAAGATGATACAGAAGGGTTTCCCCTGCATTCTTTAGTGTGATTAGATAATAAATTTTGAGAAAAGAGCTGATTACATTGATCACATGCAGACAGGTTCTCTCCGTCACTGGATGATGACTCTCCCTTGCTTGTTACTTTGGCTATTTTGTCTGACCCTCCCTTGCTCTGAACTTCATCTAAAAGCCTCCTACAAAAAATCAGAATGTGTAAGAGCATAAATGTTTTTTAAGTGCATAGCAAACACAATTGGAGAGCTCATTAGAGATGTGTTTGTGCATATATGTGGTTGCAAAGTCAAAACAAACACCACAAAACAAAGGGTGAGACACCACTCCAAACCAGACTAAGGCACCTTTGTGACTGATTCTCCAGCCATTGCATTGTTTATTCAACATGGCTGAATCCATAGTTCAACACTACTGAGTTCATAGTATAATCGATAAGATTTCAAACTGTAACAAATACCCCCCCCCCCCCCAAAAGTTTCCAGGGTGATGTTATGATGTAAGAGGTACATACTGTACTTACTCCCCTTCAGCAGCACCCTGCCAATCATCACATCCACTGCTATGTGCCTGTAATAAAATGGCAACAAGTAGATTACACGTAAGCACACAGTAGACACAAATAGCAGAAAAATTCTACTCCCCAACAGTAACGGGGGCCACTAAAATGTAACTGTTCACGACTGAGGATGGGTAATGTTATAATGGGGATTACAATGTATGCGGGTCTGTTTGTACGGTTGTGATTACGCTCGGAATTCGTAAAATGCTACGTTATTACGCGGATTACATTGTTTTGGGATATGTTAAAAGCTGATTAGCCTAGATTATTTCATGCCTGTAACACTATCTCACCTCAATTTCCACAGAGGGAAAGCTTTTACCGCAGATGGGGCACTCAGTTTTTTCAACTACTGCTTCCTCCTACAAACAACAGAAGTACATAGAACTTGAATATTTTGAATGTAGCGACAGTGTTACAGATTTATATTGCTTCAGTCAGTTTCAAAAGACTCACACTTCTGACATCATGTTGTCTTCCATGCATGCTTCCAGAAGAACTAGGAGTGCTAAGAAGATCATCAGGGTTTTTAATTTCTCTAGAATATTTCCGTTGTATTGAGGAAGCAGGATTTTTTCGTTGACCTACTTTTGGTGAGTAAAACTTTTGAGTAGGAATATCACTTTGATTACCACTTTGATTTGAGCTTAACCACCTGATGGCAAAAGTCTGAGATAAGAATTTCACTTAAGAGGTTATAAAAAATAAAAATAGTGATATTTATTCAAATACCGGTTATTATTTGTATTTGTGTCATCAAATTGCTCAGCAGAAGCACCTCTGTTCTTTGTGTTGTTCCCTGGTGTAGCATGTTCAGAGGGTCTTGATATTGCACCTCTTTTGAGTCTGAGGCTTTTAGAATGTTGCCCTCCTAAATATAAATTTACAAATTTTGTAAATTTTATATGTAACAAAAATGTTTAAAAAGAAAAAAATGTGAACAAATGGAAAGTTTAAATAATACATACGCTGAGCTGGTGCAGAAGCCATTGGTTTGCCTTCCATCTCAATGTCAACTTGGTTAAGCTTTCCACCCTTCCTGTTATTTTTAGATCTGTTTTTACCAGTAGAAGTGTTCCATTCTTCTTCACGAAACTCATACTGATCATGAGGACCACTGATAATTGGTGAATCAGGAGATGCTTCTGAATCACTGTCACTTGCTTTCTTCTTCTATGATTGAAGATCATAATATTATGGATTATGATTAGTAAAGAACACAAAACATATTATTACATGTCCCAAACAAACCTGTTCAGTTCTGCTGCTTGGCCAAATTTCACCACTACTTTCACTAGGGGATTCCATACAGTCCTCATCATCAATGTATGTTTCAGTGCCTCTCTTCTGAGGCCTGTTTCCAGAAGTATCTTCTTTCAGGTCTCGTTGCTTAGCTCTCCTTAGACTATGGAAATCAGGCTCGGCCCACTCCGAACTGCTTTCATGGATCTTTGACATTGCCTGAACCTTTGATTGACGTTCAGTACGAATGACAGCTTCAAAATGAACAATACAGAAAAGGAATAGTTAACATAAGTGAAACATTTTGATCAATAAGTTACATTTCTCAAGTACTAGAGAGAATTCCACTGTATCTGAGCAAGAACTTAGTAAATGAATGAAGAAAGGCAGGACCGGTGTTCTGCAGCAAGAACAGTTCAAAATGGATCTGTGCATGATATGATCTTATTCTGTAGCACTTATTAGCCTGAATTTTGCAGAATACTCTACAATTAACATCTGTTTACAATATGAGAAGACGTTCGAACCTGGCTGGTCGGTAGAATTTCCAAACAGCTTGCTGTACTTAGGAACAGACTGTCTGAAAAGTGTCTGATGATTTAACCCTGTATCAGATATTGGTGGTCCCCATTGAGGATTTTCTTCTAACAATTTGTCAAAAAATTCATATCTTGCTGTTTGACACACCTCTTTTGCATGTTTTAACCATGAGGCTTTATCTCCTTGATGTTTCTCCAGATCCTTTATGAATAAGGAAATTAAGCTATTGGGCACTGGCCTAAAATAAAAAAAAGATGTCATTATTAAAATGAACAAGTTGAATGATTACAACTTGACAATGGTGTTTACTCACCTCAACAAATTTTCAAAAGGACTAGCATGACAAGATCTTTTCCCAAGCAGCACTGTTTGAGGAGGTGGCACATTGTCATCCAAAACATTTTCAACAGGTGATGCAGGCTGCAAAAAATTAATTTCAGATTAGTTTAAAAAGTGACAATGTGTAGAATGATAGCAGATGATTCCTGGCTTATATTCAATTCCTACTTTACTGTTCTCTTGTTTCTCATCTTGACTTAAAGATTCAATATCAACAATTTCATGTTTGTTTTCTTCAGTTTCCTCCAACAGCTCTGTATCTTTAGAACTAGTTTCCTTTGGACTCTCCAGCAAAGACTTTTCTATATCTGATGGGACCTGAGGAGATGTGGGAGAGAGATTTGGTGTTTCATTCTGCAGGTTTGACTGAGGACTCCCTGGGTGATCCAGAGGCCTGGAGATCCTTTCTGCCTCTTTAGAGACAGAGGCTGAATTTGAAGGAGTGTTACATTTCTGTCCTAAACCTGGAGACTTAAGTGGAAGAGGGGGATATTTGTATTTGGTGGGCTTCGCACGACCACGTCCCACACTTGTTTCCTTGTTCAAGCCTGCAAATTAACAAATAGTTATTACAACAGAGGCACTAACAATGTCACAAACACAATTTCAGCCTTAAGGTACTGACTTAATGACAGTCTGTTTCTGACGTTACTGCCTCGGTCCTCTACAATTACTGTATCATCCTTATTTTTGGATGTAGATTCTATTGTGACAGTTGACGGCCGGTTATTATCCAAATCCTGCAAAAGAAACATTTCATTATGGGTTCAGAAAGTAAGTTATATACAGTAGCTAACCCCCTCCTTTGAACTCATAAAGAGAAGACAACAAAGCTTACCTCAAAAATATGTGGTTCCTCAGCTTCAGTCTCCTGCCTCTTGGATGTTGACAGTCTTGAGAAGCTGTCACGAAGGTCGTGATCTGGGCTCCCTTGAGCTGATGTCCTATCTGGGGACTGCCCCTCTTTTGACTGTTGAATAACTTCGTAATATTCTCTTTTCACATCTAAAGACATGCCTTCCTCAAGCAAACCTGCATCTGCAGATAACAAAGGAAATATTAAAAGGAATATTTTGAAATAAATGAGCAGAATAATTGCTTTAAATATCAATTAAGAGAAAACATAAGTGTACCTCTTAAAGCAGCATCCATAATTTTCTCTTCTTCATCGGGACTTCTTCTACCCTGACGGGTCAACATGTTAGTTGCTAGTTGAAACCTGCAGAGCAAATGTTTATCTTAACACATACATGAAAAATAATAGCAACAAACAAAAAATTAGAGGAATAACGAAGGTTTTGCAGAAGTCACCTTCTTGACATTGTTAAGAACAACAGATTGTAGAGACATTAATAAATCTGAAAATTTGAGATAAGAGGGACACTTATGAGTGGTAAAGGTTATGCCACCCCACTGAAAACCGTTATTTTCGAATAACAACAATGACTGCTACAAAAACAACAAAAAACAAAAGTAGGAATAGGAGAGCGCCACTGCGCGGGAAGTTAAAGCAGCAAAATCGGGGCGGCGGGGCGGGCAACAAACAGGGAGGGAGTGAGCACTCGAACCCTTGTGAGGGACGCTTGCCGGACGAACAAACAAGATCAAAAGGCACAAAAAGTATTGTCAGAACTAACAAGATGACAGGCGGTCGACGGGTCGGCCGGAGTCTGCCGTGGACTACTGAGGACGATACCTGAACACTTCACCCGACATACCTGAACGCACTTAAAATCCAACAGCATCATCCCCCGTCTCCTCCCTCCTCTCACTCGCACGCACGCACAGCACTTGCACTTGCTGCACCGCACCCCAACACATCGCACATCACATGGAGTTGTCGTACCAGCCTTCCAACAAAAATGTCGTACCTGGAGCTAAAATCACCGTACTTTCGCAAAATCACCTAAATACGCCTAAAAACAGCTAGAGTTGACTATTCGGCAGAAAACTGTACGGGAAATCACGGTCCGACAATTTACGACAGCGGAAAAGACTACTACTTTGTGTGAAGATAGAGAAGTTTTGCGAAGTTCGAGTGGCGCTGCCGGTGCTGCGGCGGGGCGGCTCCCTCAAAACAAGGTCAAAACTGCCGGCATCCATGGGCCGTTGTGCCCTTACCGCAGCACCCACATAGATGAGATTCGCAGAAAATGTGCACTAGACCTTTCCGATTCAGATGCACTTTCAAAATCAACGGTGACGTGCAGCCGACACGCAGCGCCGTAGTGCAGGCAACCCGACCTGCACGCACGTGTGATGCGCTGCCTACCTTCCAGGCGCGTTAGCGCGTTATTTGACGTTTGCGCAAACTAGTGTACAGTTCAAAAATGGTCGCCTATGTATACTCTACCCACCCTATACTTTCGGCACACATGAACGGAAACACCCTCGAAAATATAGCACCCTTAGAGACCAGTATCGCCCTTGGGCAACGCACTGTTTCACTAACGCCTCTAAATAGGCACTAGATAGCACCTTTGGTTTTTCCAGTGAAGTTTTGGCTTTAGATTTTATGTCAGAGTGTGACGGGATCATCAAACATGGTTGGTGTTTTTGATAGGTATAATGGATGTAATATTTTTCGAGTGAGATTTTGTGTTACCGGTATTGCCTATTCCGGTGTGACAAATATGGATTTTTGATTGTTAAAATATGTAAATTTTTAGAGTCAATGACAGCAGTCTCTTCAAAAATCTATTCAAATGACCATTCTTTTCAAAAAATTTTAAACAAGGTATATGTTGTCAAGGTCAAGGCCATGGACTGAAATTTTGTAGTATATTCAGCAATCTCATATCATGCAAGTTTTTAACTAGTGATCTACATGCTTGATTACAAAATATAGCAAATATATCCATTTTAAAATGTAGGTTATGAATTTTTTGAACAGCTTTTATTCTTGGAAGGTGCATGTTTTATAGAAGTCTAATTTAAGTTTAATTTATGATTATGTCTTCTTCTAAGTGACCTTAAGTGTACTTACATACAATAAATGTTTTGTGATTTGAGAGACAGAAACTTCCAGCCATAAAATTTTATTTTATGATCTATATTAATGTTTCAAAAACTAAAATTGAAATGCTAATCTATTAGCACCTACACATATATGCGAACAAAACAAATAAGAATGAAAACTTTAAATTTCTTTATCAGTAAACTCTTGTGAAATTAACTTAAAAATTGAGCCATTGGATCTTCCTCACGCCTTTTCTTCATTAAATAAGCTTCCATTTCTTCATCTGTCAACTTCTTGGCGTCATACATGCTATTATATGGTCTCTTTCTCTCATCCATTGCTAACAAACGTTCTGCCTCTCTCTGCTGTTCTTCCTCTTTCTTAAGAGCCTGAAACAGAAGACACAGTAATGTAAGATGTGCTAGGAATTAATACAATTTAAGACCAACAGATAGTTAAAAACAAGAGCAAAAGTAACATACAATTTTCAGTTTGTCCTCCTCAGACTCTTTACTTTTCTTCTCTGCTCTTGATTTTTTCTTCAGGTCCTTTCGCTTTTTCTTTTTGCTCCGTTTTTTCTTCCTCCTTGCTTCTTTCTTTGTTGTTTCTGAGTCGTCCTAGGATGATTCCCAGAGAGGCAAATATATTACACAAATTAGAAAACAAAACACATCCACTGAATTTTTTAACAGAGCTCAGAACTAGAAACCATATTTTACCTCGGATGATGACGTGCTGCTGCTGCTATCACTGCTGCTCTGTGTCTTGTCTTGGTCTTTATTTGATTGATTGCTTTCCTCTGTTGCTTCAGAATCCTTTTCTAATTGATTCGGAATTGCTTCAACCTTACCAATGTTTATGCGCCCAGTTTCACCCACGCAATATGAATTCTGATAAAAATGAAATATTTATTAATACAAATAAAACTAAATCACTTACAAGAGCTCACACTTAAATCAATAACATGAACTTTGTACCTTTATAAATGAATGGCAGCATTTGTAACCCCATTGCCCATCCTTCCAAAACGATCCCCACACTGAAGTGTGATTGTTTGGGTAAATATCTTCTTCATACTTAGATCTCACTATGGGCTTTTCAGCACCCTAGAAAAGTGTAACAGAAAATTCATATTTTAACAATAAATCACTCAATAAACAATATTTATGAGATAAAAATCTAAAAGAAGAGATGGAGACACATGTGCTGGCTTGCTTACCTTAAGGATTTTACCAGTGCGAGAATATTCAACATAGTCTTCTGTCTGTGCAAGTAGAAGAGCTTTAGGAGGAGCATCAAGATGTTCCTCTCCTCCGTATCGATTAAGCACATCACTTTTAACTTTTCCTTTGAATTCTTCTTTGTGCTGTTTGTATTCTCTTTCTAACATTTCTAATTTGGTTGGCTCTGCTAATAAATGTACATCAACACCTTTTTCATAAGCTTCCCAAGCAAAGAGCTGTGCTTGACCATGTTTTCCAGTGTCACCAGTGAACCGGACAAAATTTTCTCCCTTATATTCACTAGAGAAGAAAAATTACATACAGATTAGATTAAATTTTTCTAAAACAAATGGCAAGTTCATGTTTATGCTGTACATTATCTTTTACAGTAATACTAAAAGAAAACTTAACAGTGATACATACTCATCATTTTCTTTGGAAGTTCCTGCATTCGGATTATCCCTCATAGATCTTGTCTTAGGATCATAATAAGCAGAATTAGGATCTAAATTTCTTAAATATTTGGCAGTGTCTTCTCGGATACGCAAATTGCGGACAGTAATTCTTTGTTTGCTGTCTACTTTGGTACCAGGCATGTCCACCTCATCTACATATTTGTCTTCATCCTCATCATCATCTAAATCATCATGCTGAAAAAGATGATTGAATATAACATAAAGCAAGTCTGTAAATTATAAACAATTTAAAACATGTACTTCATGCAGTCATCAAATTACCTCAACAGCTTCCCCCTCCTTGACCTCTGCGCTCAGCTTTTGAGCCCTCATCTCTCGTTTAGCTTCCTCTATCTTTTGATACTCTTCCACAATTGCCCGATGTTCTGATGGGTCATAACCAGCCCATCTGTCACGCTTTCCATCGAAGTCAAGGGATAGATTTGGCTGTTCATATTCATCAGGAGCTATTGCAGCACCGGTGTACTTTGCACCAATCTTCCTTGGTCTATCCATACATTCTTTGGCTTTATGTGTCATGGCACCACAGTTGGTGCAAGCACCCTTTCTGTATTTCGTGGCTACTTTTGTCTGTAAGAATACAGCACGGTAAGGAAAGGTATTAAGAGAAACAAAAATTAAATTAATCAAGAAATTTGTGTATGCTATTGAGCCTAGTTACAATTCAGACTTAAAATTCAAACATAATTAGAGAAGTAGTAACAGGTTTTTACCTGGTCAACACCCTTTCTATACCATTCATGTAACTTGGAAAATTCTTTCTGCTTTTCTGGTTGTGGCCTCTGATGTTTAAGTGTTGGACCTGAGGAGCCATAGTACCATGGCGCCGCAGAGATGTACTGAGGAATGTGGGGGTTGATGTCACGACCTTCTTCATCTACTGCTGCAGGAGCTGTACCAGCCTGAAATTGTTAAAAAGCGAACAGATTAAAAAAACAATACATTAAATAGTGGATAATAAAGCATGAACAAAACATGAGACATACCTTTCGCATTTCCTCAAGTTCTTTGGCTTTGCGCCAGTCTTCCCTTGATTTCTTTTTAGGTTCATCATCTTCAACTCCATCGCGGCTCTCCTTACTCTTGAGTATCTCTGATAGCGGTACATTTTTGGGTTGATCCATGATGGATCAGTCGAGTGAGTTAAAGTTTAAAAGCGCTTAATGTAAACCTTCGTGCAGGTTAGGTCATCTCAAAATTTCATCTATAGCTTGAAGAAACAACACTCCCACTGAATTTTCAGGTAAAGACGTGAACTGGTACTTCTAGCAGATCGTGATGACAGTTCTAATAATTCATGAGAACCTTCTCACACGACACAACGCACAAATCACGACAAAACATGTATCAAAAACAAACAACAAACAGAACAGAAGCAAGTGGGCTGGTTTCGAGACTGTTGAGCGATCGATATCAGTCGAGAGAATCGACTTGAGGGACTCGAGAAAGCGGGGAATAGGGAGAAGGGTGAGGAAGGGGTAGGGGGTTTCTGCGCGTATATTTTTAAACCTGAACGCATTGACAGCGAGAGAAAAAAAGCGACGAGCAGGGGATGAGGAGTGAGACAGGACGAACCGACCGACTACAAAGTTATGATATTTTCCGGAAAAGTACGAAATTTGTCGTGAAGTTAAGACGTTAAGACCAGGGGCGGTTTTAGGGGGGGCAGAGGGAGCGATTTCCGCCCCCCCCCCCCCCCCCCCCCCCTCCTCGCACCCTGAAGGCCGCCTGAAAGGTAGGCATTATGAGGTGCACAACCCCTGCATGTAGGCAACCCACAGCACACCGACCCTCCCATCATCCGGACTTAAAACCGCCCCAGGTTACGACTTTACCTCCGTAAGAAGACGGCAATTTCAGTAGACATTTACGAGAAATGCATGAAGGTTTATTGCGTTGAATAAGGCCGTACGGACTCGTACACTGTGAAAAATGTGTAGGGAAATTTCCGGCAATTTTTTTTTTCCGGACTCTGCCGTACTTGGTGAAAACGGAAACGTCCGCTCAGATCTCAATAGTAAATGGTAGTTTCTGCAGTACCGTAGGAGAAGAGCTATAACTCATGGCTTGGAAGGACTCGTCCGTATACCCATCATGGTACAGAACATTTTTGTCATCGGTTCCGTACAAGGATTCCCAATTGTTACAGAGTACGCTTCAAGACAGGTTTACAACTACTCTTCAGTTTTACCAGTGAAGTCATCAATCTTTTAAACTACAAGAAACTGTGTCGTGAATGTTAACAGTGACCTTAACTTTCCAAGTTTTGCTTCAACAGCGCACTCCTTACTTAGAGCTCGCGCCAGAATCAAAAACTTCGATCTTATTTTGTCGTCAACTTTCATTTGTCTTACTGTTAAAGCACTGTAAATACCAGAGCGAGGATTCTCGCCCTCAGGAGAGCGAGAAATTTTCTCTCACTCTTTGAGAGCGAGGTTTGGTTTTCTCGCTTAGTTGGAGAAATATTCTAAAAAACCTCGCCCTATCTGAGCGAGGATTGGGAAACCTCGCCCTTTTTGAGAGGATTTTTATCCTTTATCTCACTCAATTTGAGTGATGTTGTGAATTCTTTCTCAAAAAGAGCGAGGATCCTAAACTCTCACTTAAATGAGGCACGAGAAAAAATCTCACTCCTTTTTGATGAGATATCTCACTCTTGCATTTGCAGTGAGCTCTTTTTACTTTTTGGGGAAGGCGCGAGCAGCTTTAGTCCCAGCGCGCCGTAACATTTGTCACCCGATCTTTCAGCGCTTTTAGCGCTTTCACTCTTGACGTTTCAACGTATGACATTTCCTCAAGGAAGGCGGCTACGAGACCATTTAAACTCGGTGCTGTATTATTTTATGATTGGCGTGGACAACTTTAACGGGTGACGTTTCATCATTGACTTTTAACTTCATGACAGACCCAGCTATACTGATGGACAGTGACGCATCACCAGCTAAAAAAGTTGGAGAAGCACTATTAGAAATACTCGTAAATTTACGACATTTTCAAGAACAATAATGTCGTTTTTAAACAATACTTTCAAGTTACGACTTTTGTCGTTCTTAAGCGACGAATTGTTCGCTAATTTCTATATATACAGACAGTTCGTTTTAAAACTAATAAAGTCGTATAAAGTTACGACTTCGATCCTAAATTTACGACCGATCGGAAATTTCTGGCCCAGGATGTCAATCAGTTACAACTTTTTTCTTAATTCTACGACTTTAGTCGTAAACTTACAACTTAGGTCGTGATTGTGTGCCTTTGGTCGTCAGTGTGCTATTTTGATCGAACAGATAAACGACACAAATCGCGTAATGAAGCGAAAAAAAACTGTAACGTTCTACGAACTTTTTAAGCCTTATTCAGTGTTAGAAAAGTTTACGACAATTTCTTAAAAAGGAATGATTTTTAAAAAATATATATCTTGAGGTTACGACCAGGTCGTTCCAGGAACTGCAATCACTACAATAATTAGCAACTTTTTTGTCGTAAATTTACGACAAGGGTGATGCAGTAGGCCAGCAGTCATTGCGTGCACAGCGAGCACCCCGCAGGGACACATGTGCCGCGTGTCCAGGATAACCTGGATAACGCTCTCCTTCACCTTGAGCACGTACAGGTGCAGCGGGCCCAGTGGGAGAGCACGGGGTTAAGCACGCTGAGAGCATACTCAACGACACGTGTGACTTACTGGGAGGGGGAGGGGAGGGGGCGGCGGGGAGGAGGTGCCAAGAGCAACAAGAAATGCTGCCGCAATATCGCGCACCCCCCTCCCCCTGCCACGTGCTGGGCACAATGCGTGGGAGAGTTGCGTCAGGACCCCGCCCCGCCCCGCCCCGCCCCGCCCCGCCCCGCCCCGAACCAACGGCGCTATGGACACGCGGGGCTCTTCATTGTGTGGAGCGCTGGACACAGCTGGACCGGTGCGGAGGCAAGCAGGCGCGTGCTCTGCTATACACAACCTGCTGCTCGACCACCACGATTTTGTCGACCTTGCAGCAGCAGGGATGGAGTCGAATAGAGTTTAGTGTAAGTACATTTCTGTGCTGCTTGGGTGTGACTCTGCGTGCTCTGCGCGAGCGACTTTCATGCGAGGTAAACCGAAGCGAAAACAAATATTCACCGTCGGCGGAAATTTTCACATAACATATATCACTGTTAAAAATACCGTAGGGAGTTATGGTACGCCTACGGTCTGTACCGTAGGTTTCGTGTACGGTCAGACCGTAGCTTATTATTACGGTGCGGACTGTGTCTCATTGTGGATAGAATGTGCCCCATTGAACTTCCCCAACATATCTGCAGGCTACGGTGTGTACCGTGAAATTCAGACTGTAGTCGAATATTACGGTCCGAGACCAGGTAACAAATTAACAGCGCGTACCGTAGGTATTTACCGTAGTATTTTCTCACAGAGTAGCAGCCGGGCCCCGCCAGCAGACATGTCTAAACCAGCAAGGATAACGGGTGATTGGACTCGGTCTCAGCCCTTTACTGATTTTTCGGGCCCCTTTGTCAGTGTCCCTGCTTTAAAAACCTTTGTAAGCTGCTGACAACGTTTTTCATCAGTTGTACGCACAATCCTTTTTACGTTCATGACCATTTCTTTTCCCTACAGATCCAACAGTAAACTTCGTACACTGCTCCTAATGTGTACTTCAAAGCACGCATTGGGAAATGCATTCCAGTCAGGGTATACACTAGGAAGTGCTTGCCTGCCATGGTATGCAGCTCGAAGTGTGTTCCTACCACATAATCAGGACACAGCAGGCCTGCATCTCCTAATGCATGTTTTGAAGTACACATTAAGGTGCCCCCACAATCAACTCATCGGGAAGTGACGGAATGAAATTTTGGGTACCAGGAATTTAATTCCTGCTTCCCCCTGCGCTTGTGCTCTCCGGGTAGGCCGCCACCTTCACACGAGTGCATGGCGGGTTGGCCTATCCAGTTTGTCGCAGGCGTTCCGCCTCGGTAACGGCCATTGTGGGGGCGCCATCAGGAACAGTGTACTTAGTTGACTGTTGGTTTTGCAGTATCAGTATGCTACTAACAGAACTATACAGAATAACTAACGAATTTGTCAGTAATCCTGCAGCGTAAAAATTTAGGTGTTTACTAATTTAAAAAAAAAAATCAGTATAGGTCTGAGAGGGCTCCCAGAAAAACGAGCGAAAACTGACGGCTTAGAACTATCGCCGGGGTGTTCTCTGAGGGCGGGGCGGGTGGCCAGGCGTTCTGCTGACCTTTCGCTTGGGCCCGGCGGCCTGGGGCCTGAGCCGCCCGAAACGGAATATACCCCGTCCCCGCTCTTTGTGACGGCGGGGAAAGCGGACCGGGGCGGGGCGGGGCGGGGACAGAGAGGGGCCTAACTTGGCGGCTAGTTGGGCGGTGGCATCGCGCGAGAGGCGCCTCCTCCCGAACTGGGCCGAGAAATGACCATTTGGCATTTAGCGGACCGCGGACGCTGCAGCGGGGCAGGGCGGCAGGCGCTTTGATCTCATCTTCCTCTCCTCCTCTTCCTCCTCCTCCTCCTCCTCCTCCCTCGCCTCGTTAGCCCTCATTTCGGTCCTTCGCGCGTGCCGCGCGGGCAGCGAGAGAGATCGGCGTGTCATTGCCTATGAACTTGCTGGCCACCTACCTACACATACAAAAATGAAAAATAAAATGGAAGAATCTTGCCAAAGCCACATCGAAAATCAGCGCAGCAAAAAAAAAAATAGATCTAATGTTCAGTTAACTATGCCTGACAGGAGCGATGCATCGGGTGATGCACAGAACTATACATTTGTTTTACTAGTGTTGAAATAAGGCGGAGGACAGAAATTCTTCCACTCATTCAGATAGGGCAAATTGGAGCGAATAGGCCAATTACGCCTTATTTTAAGCGTAATCTTAGTACGCTTGAAAAAGGGCGTAAGGCAAGGGGGAAACGACTCGGGTAATCCGACTGACATCGAATTAGTAATCCTTAATCCGGACTACCAAAAATTTTGTGATATTCCGGAGGTAATCCGGGGTAATCCATGGACCTTCCTTGAAATTTTTGAATTTCATCCAGTGTTTATTCACGGGTAATCCAGGTAATCCGTAAACCAAAGCTGATACCAAACTTTTCCAGTCATTATTTCCCCGTCGGCGTGAGGTTACGCCTCCGTGTTTCCCCCCAGGGCTCCGGGACCCTACACGCCGTGCTGCGCCGGCGGGCAGGATGGTGATGGGTATGGGAGCGCCTGCGACTGCAGCGACGGGTCGTGTTATGCAAGCCCGCGGTGGGGTCGGATCTGCTACGCCACTCGACGCCACGCCGGGCCGTAGGGGCGGATCCACTCGGATACGCGCGACAATCAAGGCTATTGCACGAGGCTTACGCGAGGGGGAAACCACCATCCATCCTAGTGTATACACAGGATTTCTATACTGAGACGAGATTTCTGATGCTTGCATAGCAGAAAGATTTCGTCGGATTTTGTTAAGATTTCGTCCGATTAGATTTCACAAACTTTTACGAGTTTTCACAAAAAATTAAAAGATTTGACTCGGTTTCAAGGGATTCCTCAAAGTTTCATGAGATCTCATAAGATTCCTCTGAGTTAGCTCAGAAATTTCTGAGCAATTAGGTTTAACGAGATTTCTTCGTTGAGTTTTCGATTATATCATCGAGATTTCCGAAGATTTCATCGAGATTTCCTCGGGCTTGTACTCAGGATTTCACGAGTGGTTCACCCACTAATCGGTATCCTTAAACCAAGGAAATTCGTTTAAAACAAAAATACCAGGATATTTTTGACCTTGGTTTAAGGAGTAAGCATTGTTTTAAAGGGAAAATGAAGTTATTCCACAGACACTTTTACTGTACATTAAACACATTTTCGTCAAGCTAAAGACAATTTTCCTTGTATTTTTTTCAAGGTAAAAATAGTTTGATCTTCTCCAGTAATACTCGGCATTAAAAGTGGCCGTAAGTTGGCGTTCCGTAGGAGGAGGCCATTGGTTTATCAGTGCAGGTTTGGGATTAAACCTCCTCTTCTCCTCTCAACCACGCTACGCCCCACTCACCTCAGAAATATCAGCTTGCCCCTTAAAATCGCGGTCATTACCAAAGGTATAGCGAGGAAATAGTGCACGCGAGACGGCAGTGTTGCGATGGAGGTACACTGTTAAAAATACCGTATAGGGAGTTACAGTACGCCTACGGTCTGTACCGTAATTTTGGTGTACGGTCAGACCGTAGCTTATTATTACGGTGCTGACTGTATTTCATTGCGGATAGAATGTGCCCCATTGAACTTCCCCAACATATTTGCAGGTTACGGTGTGTACCGAAAGATTTAGACCGTAGTCGAAAATTACGGCCCGGGACCAGGTAACAAATTCACTCTTGAAAGCTTACGGTGAATTTCATTGTAAGTTACGGTGAACTTGGCATCACCGTAACTTACGGTGGATTTCACCGTAGGCTACGGTGACATTCACCGTAAGCTACGGTGAATTGCACAGTAGCTTACGGTGAATCGGGGGGAATGACCGTAATTTACGGTGACATTCACCGTAGCTTATGGTAAAAATTCACCGTAAGTTACGGCGATGCCAAGGTCACCGTAGCTTACAGTGAAATTCACCGTAAGCTTTAAAGGGTGTTAACGGTGCGTACCGTAGGTATTTACCGTGGTATTTTCTCGCAGTGTAGGCAAAACTTCCCACGACGAATACATCGGTGTAAGGTAGACGGGTATCTCCGCCTGCCAACCAGGCCAAAAGCAGCTTGATGCGTGGAGAGTTCGTCTCGCACACTCTAAACTTTTTACAAAGAATTTCTTTGTATAGACCCCTTGTAATACAAAGAATTTTGTGCTTTCGTAGGATACAGGAAATTTCCTTGTATTACAAAAGAAAATTCTTTGTATTACAAAAGTCTGTCTTTGTATTACAAAGATTTTTTTCTTTGTAAAATACGACAGCACAAAATCCTTTGTAATACAATGAGGTTTCTTAGTAAGAAGTTTAGAGTGCATAAGGCGGAGATACCCGTCTACCTCACACAGGAGTATTTATGGTTATTTAATCGCAACTCTAGAGGACCGCTAAATTCCGGGGATTTAAAACAGCTTTTGACACTAGCACTTAAAAAAAATAGATATATATTTTTAAAGAAGGGTTGTGAGGACGACAATGCCCATCAGGTTTTCAATGTATGACGTAATTTGCGCACGTTCCCCGGTGCATGGGTGTACTGTACTGTGTGCTGTTGCCGGGCGGGCACCCTTTTGTCACGAGCGGCAGCGCCCGGTCATCACCATCATCACCCAAGTAACGAGAGGGAGAGAAATCAGAGTCGTTACATGTGGGACCGCCCCGCCCCGCCCCGCCCCGCCCCGCCCCGCAATCGCCTCTGGCCTGGCTGGACATTACGGTAGGGTGCACCGTCATCCCCATGGATCCAGTGGGTCCAGCACCAGGGGGAAGACACGGAAGCTTGCTGTCCGCGACCCTCACCCCAATCCCTCACGCCCTATGTGCCACGCCGTGCGATTCGGAGAGTTATAAGAGTATAGCAGGGGGTGTGGATTGGAAAACAGGCGTGCGACGGTATAAGCAATGCGAAACCAAAATATACGCGACACGTCGGAACACATCGGTTGTCCGACCTTTCTTTGTCCGACCCGTCCGACCTCGGGATTTTTGCGGCCGCCACCGTCACACGTTTCTTTTTGTCCGACCTCATTTTGTCCGACCTGGCAGTCGGGGTGTAATTGTCCGACCCCAACGAACCGTTAGAGTCGCCTGCTATCCTCTGCGATGCAGCTCGATTGCCCGACCTGACGATTTCCTCAGAATCCAAAAAAGTGCCTTGCTTTTTTCTGACCTTGTTTACACGGGTGAAGTGGAGAAGGAATGGGTATCATGGTCGGAGCACACCTCAAATTCATTTTTAATTTTATTTAAAAGAGTTATTTTAAAAAAAAATATCAATCAAGATTGGTATTGATAGCAGATGATACCGCACCGCAAGAGAAATTGCTATGGGGTGCGACAATTTGTGTGTGAACGCACACGATGTAAACGACGAACGACGCCAGCAGCGCCCCGCCGCGTGCCTGCGGGGTTGGGAGAGAAAGGGGTGGGAGGGGTCCGCCGGCGGCGTGGCGGACCGAAGCGGTCGCTGGCAGGGAGGAGCTGCGCGCGGGAAGAAGGTGTCATTGTTCCGCGCAGACTGCGCGTCAGGCAGCCATGGGCCCCCCCTACCGGCGCCACCCTATATTATTGTATAGTTGCGATTGGTTTCTGGACTCGAGAGTACAAGCTAGCTGACACCTTAGTGTCTTGTACTGTTCTGAAAGTAAAGAAAGTAAAGGTATCATCTGCTAAAAATTGAAAAATTGGTAGGCCCCTACCTAACTCGCAACCTGCGAGCCCCGCCTGCTTAACTTCGGAGTTCTGATGGGATCCGGTGTGTTCCAGGCGACCGCCACCCCGCGGGCACGAGAAGTCCTCTCCACTTCGGGGAGAGTCCCCGCTTAAGGCTGGCGGCCTGTCAGGCCCGCCGTACTACCCTATTTAAACAGCGCCTTGAAGCCGTAGGTAGCATTTCGGACCAACGACTGGGCACCACCGGACCGCATGACCGGTCAGTGGGAGGTAGAGGCAAGGCAGGACGATAGAGGGGGAGAAAAGCAGACAGAGAAGTTTTTGCGGAAGAGTAAGCGTACGGTTGGTTAGACCTGTACTGACCCGCTCCCGCACAGGTCATGGAAAAGCTGTTTACTAAGGAGCCAGATTCATAGGCCTTACTTCCCCACGAGGGACCACCCCCCGTGGCATGGGACGGAACTTCCTGACAACTCGCTTTCGCTGCCAGTGAAGAACCTACCTGGGAATTGAACCCAGGCCCCAAGTGCCGAGTCTCATGACACCCCGCGGCTTTCGTGGTACTAAGACCACTAGACCGTCGGCGATTCCACGAGGGAGCTCCGTTGAAATGGGGGGTTTGAATTCCACGCCAAGCTGCTGTCCTCGGAAAAAATTATATTTTATAGCAAGATTTGAACCCGGGTTCTTCGGCCCCCAGCACATCACTTTGCCGGCACGGCTACGACGCCATGGTACACGACACCTGCCCACTAGGGGTGACGCTGCGAAGAGCCGTATTCACCGACGAACCCGTACCGGTGGCGTCATCAGTACGCCTGCTCTCCTTGCTGGGACAGCCCAGCCGCGTGGCGACTCTGGTATCCGCATCGGCACCGTCAGAAGTACTGGGTGGGCACAGGTTCGAATATCGATCACAATATTTTTTTTTTCGAAGTATCTTTGTCTCTTTACGTTGCCCGAGGCACAAGGACACTGGATAAAAAGGATTAAGTAGGTAAAAAATAATTCAAAACAAATCCGCACTCGACATTGAGGTCGTCGCAGGTGAAAGCACGAGCTGGACAAAGGTTCTAATACCACCCTGTTTTTTCTTCTTTTATTTCTTTTTATCAGTAGGTAGTTTTGCCTTTTTGCAGTTGCCCGAGGCACTAAAAGATATGTTTTCCAAGCAAAAAGTTTACCGCGTAGCAAAGCTACCAACTTAAAAAAGAAGAAAAAAATAAAAGAAAAAGAAGTTACAGATAGGGGTGGCATTAGAATCTCTGTCCAACTTGTGCTTTCACCGGCGACGACCTCAATGTCGAGTGCGGATCTGTTTTGATTTATTTTTTACCTACTTAATCCTTTTTATCCAGTGTCCTTGTGCCTCGGGCAACGTAAAGAGACAAAGATACTTCGAAAAAAAAAAATATTGTGATCGATATTCGAACCTGTGCCCACCCAGTACTTCTGACGGTGCCGATGCGGATACCAGAGTCGCCACGCGGCTGGGCTGTCCCAGCAAGGAGAGCAGGCGTACTGATGACGCCACCGGTACGGGTTCGTCGGTGAATACGGCTCTTCGCAGCGTCACCCCTAGTGGGCAGGTGTCGTGTACCAAGTCGTCGTAGCCGTGCCGGCAAAGTGATGTGCCGGGGGCCGAAGAACCCGGGTTCAGATCTTGCTATAAAATATAAATTTTTCCGAGGACAGCAGCTTGGCGTGGAATTCAAACCCCCCATTTCAACGGAGCTCCCTCGTGGAATCGCCGACGGTCTAGTGGTCTTAGTACCACGAAAGCCGCGGGGTGTCATGAGACTCGGCACTTGGGGCCTGGGTTCAATTCCCAGGTAGGTTCTTCACTGGCAGCGAAAGCGAGTTGTCAGGAAGTTCCGTCCCATGCCACGGGGGGTGGTCCCTCGTGGGGAAGTAAGGCCTATGAATCTGGCTCCTTAGTAAACAGCTTTTCCATGACCTGTGCGGGAGCGGGTCAGTACAGGTCTAACCAACCGTACGCTTACTCTTCCGCAAAAACTTCTCTGTCTGCTTTTCTCCCCCTCTATCGTCCTGCCTTGCCTCTACCTCCCACTGACCGGTCATGCGGTCCGGTGGTGCCCAGTCGTTGGTCCGAAATGCTACCTACGGCTTCAAGGCGCTGTTTAAATAGGGTAGTACGGCGGGCCTGACAGGCCGCCAGCCTTAAGCGGGGACTCTCCCCGAAGTGGAGAGGACTTCTCGTGCCCGCGGGGTGGCGGTCGCCTGGAACACACCGGATCCCATCAGAACTCCGAAGTTAAGCAGGCGGGGCTCGCAGGTTGCGAGTTAGGTAGGGGCCTACCAATTTTTCAATTTTTTTAAAATAACTCTTTTAAATAAAATTAAAAATGAATTTGAGGTGTGCTCCGACCATGATACCCATTCCTTCTCCACTTCACCCGTGTAAACAAGGTCAGAAAAAAGCAAGGCACTTTTTTGGATTCTGAGGAAATCGTCAGGTCGGGCAATCGAGCTGCATCGCAGAGGATAGCAGGCGACTCTAACGGTTCGTTGGGGTCGGACAATTACACCCCGACTGCCAGGTCGGACAAAATGAGGTCGGACAAAAAGAAACGTGTGACGGTGGCGGCCGCAAAAATCCCGAGGTCGGACAAAAAAAGGTCGGACAACCGACTCGCGACACGTTGACAATGTCACTGTGAGAAATTCTTGTACCGGTACGGGAAAATTTTCCATGAGAGGGCTTGTACAATTACGATTCATATTGTAATTTTTTTATAACTATACGTATCAACTCAGAATCGATTGGTGAGCCAACAAAATCGAAAAGTGTAAAGTCGTACATGAACGAGATATCTTGTACATAGTGATTTACAAAATATATTGTACATCTACGGAAATATTTTTCACAGTGGTCGGACAGAATTGTGAATGTTAATTTAACATTTTCAGCTTTTTCAAAAATAAAAAGGGAAAAAAAAGTCATCACGACCTTTTAAGCCCACACCTAATTATGTCATTAACGGTCTTTTGGCGATAAAATCCCATTGAACGGCTCGTTTTTCGAAAAATAAAAAAAAAATAAAAAGGAAAAAAATTGTCAAAATCTGCCAAATTGTCTCGTGTTGTCTGTATTGTCTAGAGACAAACATTGTACACTTTTTGGGCCCGTTACCCCTCGGATAGCTCATCTTTTACGCTTTAATAGTTTTCTGGAAAATCCACGTATAGCGTATATGTCTTTCCTGAGTGAAAGAGGGTTTTTTCATTATTTTTTAAAAAGAAATTGCACACGTTTCTGCTTAATAAATATAAAATATTTTTTTTTATTTATTTACATAATTTGCTCTGACACTCATCCTGTTTATACGAACCCACGCACGCATCTAAAACAATTATAATAAAAAAACAGCTGTACAAACACAACAGTAGAAAAAAAAGTACACACATACAACAGAGAAAGAAACATCCTCTATACACGATAAATTATACATTCTGACTGAGAGTCATATTGGCACACATGGATTGCATACACTTTTCTACAAAATGCGTTAACTAAGTAGTTTGTGACCTGGTTCTTTTTATTCCAAGTCTAGAAGCTGAAGAGCGATTTGTCCCTAAGACAACTGGTGGCAACCGTCCGTTATTAAACATTACCCGATAATCACGGTGTGCATAAGAAAACGTAACAAAAATAGTGCGAGGCGAGAATGGAAAACAATAATGCAAATAGAGTGAGCAATGGAGAGAGAATGAGCAGCGTCCGTCGCAAATCTCATATAAATAATTTGGCAGTAACGCCAAGTAAGCGGCGCGAAGAGGCGGTCGTTACAACTCGGGGCCCTGCTTCTGGATATTTACAAGAAATAAATACTCACTGCAAAGCAGCTCGATAAGGAAAAATAGGAGAGGAAAAGAAAGAACAACGCCAGGCCAGCTCACATCACACTTACATACACTTAAGCTTTGGCGGCACACATCAGTCACACTTATGACTCAAACACAAGTAATGCCTGAAATCCACACACACATCAAGCTCTTTTTGTTTTCAGTACAGTCACTATAACATTACGAACGGTTTTTTTTTTTTTTTTTTAATTTAAATATAGGAAAGTGTAGTTAAACAAAACCACCACGCGGGCGCAAGTGGCGCGCGTCGCGATGCATAATGCTACGATATGTTCCGAGTTTCAATTCTCTTCTTGGTTGCTGGCGAGCGTTGACCCGTAGAGAGGCTAGTCTCCCCGCCCCGCCTCTAGATGCTAACCAGCAGTGGAGTATTGTCGGCGAGGAGAGTCGGGCGACAACTACTATTTTATAGTCTAGGATGATCTAGAGGGACAAAATTCTACAAGAACGTACCCGTACGATAAGCACATTCGTTCGACAATTTTAAAAAGAACTATCAAGAGCCCATTTAACATGGGCCTTGCTCGACTGTATGAGGACCCGGCGACACACACACACACACGCACACACACACACACACACACACACGCACGCACGCACGCACGCACGCACGCACGCGCACACACACAAACACACACGCAGCCACACAATCACACACGTTCGGTTAGAAAAATATTTACATTTTGGAAAGGGGATAGCAGACATTCTTAGGTATTCGCCTCGTACACACTGCAGAGGAAGAGGTCAAAAATCCTTTCACAACAAATCCTCGGAAACGCGACGGTTCATCGTAAAAAGGTAATTTCTTGGCCTGTTTTTCGCAGCTGCGGTGAAATCAGTCTATGTGTTGCGACTCGGTGCCGACGCTGGTGGTTTACGCTCGGTGGTTGCTGTGGTGGTGGTGGTTGCTGTGGTGGTGGTGGCCATCGGCGCGGGCCTGGGCACTGCCAGCGGCGCTCCCCGTCGCGGGGGCGTTGTAGTGGAAGTTGACGTGCTGGTTGGCGAACCTGACGTAGCTGCCCTCGGGCTTGTTGGGCTGCTGCTGCTGCTGGTGCTCATGCTGCTGCTGCTGCTGCTGCTGCTGCTGCTGGGAGCTGCTGGTGCCCGAGGAGGCCGCCGACGAGGCCGTGTCCTCCTGGGTCTGCACCTCCCCGCCGAAGCCGAGCGCGCCGAGGCCGGCGATGTCGACGGCCCTGCTGGGCTGCACCTGGGCGCCGCTGAAGCCCGCCAGGAACTCGGCGTGCGGCCCGGGCAGGCCTTCGAGCAGCTGCTGGCTCTCCGCGTGCGTGGCGGGCGACTGCTGCTGCTCGATGGCGGCCAGGATGTTCTGCAGCAGCCCCTCGGACAGCACCTGCTCGTGGGGGACGTCCACGTCCCGGCCGCCGGCCGACTGGATCTGCAGGGTGTAGTTGCCCTTGGCGCCCTGGATCGGGATGGTCTTGACGCTACTGCCGGCGCTCGCCGTCTGCTTCGCGACGACGCTGTCGGCGTCGGGGTCCGCGTGGTCGGCCTGCTGCAGCTGCTGCTTGGCGTCGCGCGAACCGCCGCCGCCGCTCAGGGAGTTGAACTGAACGGCGACGGCCTGGTGCTGCGACTGTGCGCCGTAGAGGCTGCCGTAGTCGCCCGCGGCGTCCTGCTCGCCGTGCGACGCCGGCGCCGCGTTCGGGTTCACCAGCGAGGGGTCGTCGATGGGGTGCGCGTAGGCAGCGGCGGGCGCCGACGCGTCGTAGCCGGACGCCGACGGCGCGGAGGGGAGGCCGTAGTCCAGGGCGGGCGCCGCCGCCGGCAGGGCCTGCTGGAAGGACAGGGCGCCGCTGTAGCCGTTGGAGGCGGCCAGGTCGAGGCCCGAGTACTGCTGGTGCTGCTGCTGCCCGAGGTCGTAGCTCAGCGACGGCGTGATGGAGAAGTCCTGGCCGCCGGTGAGCGCGGCGCCCAGGCCGCTGAGGCCGTGGCCGAGGCCGGGCCCGGACTGCTGGCTCTGGTACGAGGTGGACGCCGTGGAGCCGTGGTCCTGCACGGCAGGCGGGATGTACGTGTCGCCCTTGTAGCGGTGCTGCGAGTGCTGCTCGTTCTGCACGGCCTCGCCGATGGACTGGATGAGGCCGGGCGGCACGGGCTCGCGGTGCAGCACGGGGTGCTTGGGCTGCGCGAACGGCAGGCCGTACGAGTTGCTGGGCACGCCCACGCCGGGGTAGCCCTGCTGGTCGGGGGCGGGCGCGCCGTACGACTGACCCGGCGCCGTCAGGTCTGAGGGGCCCGACGAGGAGAACTTCTCGGGGCCGGAGGAGAAGGACGGCGCCGGCGGCGGGGGGCCGTCGTAGCCCCCGCTGGAGTGGCCGGCGCTGGAGAAGCCGCCGCTGGAGAAATCACCGTGCGAGGAGCCGCCGCCGCTGGAGAAATCACCGTGTGAGGAGCCGCCACCGCTGGAGAAGTCACCGTGCGAGGAGCCGCCGCCGCCGTGGCCGGACGACGACGTGGAGGTCAGAGACAGCCCCGCGACCGGCTGCCAGCCGTCGTACTTGATCTCGGGGGGCGTGGGCGGGGCGCCGCCGTGGCTGGAGGGCCCGGAGGGTGCGTTGTACTGCGAGCTGGAGCTCGGGGGGCCGTACTGGCTTGAGGGCGCGCTGGGCGGCGGACCGTACTGCGACCTGGGCGGGCTGGGTGGCGGTCCGTACTGAGGCTTTGGTGCGCTCGGCGGCGGTCCGTACTGAGGTTTGGGTGGGCTTGGCGGCGGTCCGTACTGAATTTTTGGTGGGCTGGGTGGCGGTCCGTACTGAGGTTTGGGCGGGCTCGGTGGCGGTCCGTACTGCGGTTTGGGCGGGCTTGGTGGCGGACCGTACTGAGGTTTGGGTGGGCTTGGTGGCGGTCCGTACTGAGGTTTCGGCGGGCTTGGTGGCGGCCCGTACTGGGGCTTAGGTGGGCTGGGAGGTGGCCCGTACTGCTGCTTAGGCGGCCCGTACGACGGCTTGGGCGGCCCGTAAGACGGCTTCGGTGGACCGTACGAAGGCTTCGGCGGGCTGGAGTAGGACGGCGGCGGTCCGTACTGCGACTTGGGGGGCGGTCCGTACTGGGGCTTGGGCGGTCCGTAGTTCGGACGCGGCTTCGGCGGCCCGTACGAGGACTGCGGCCTGGGGGGCGGTGGCCCGTACTGCTGCCTGGGCGGTGGAGGCGGCGGCCCGTACTGGGGCTTGGGCGGCCCGTAGCTCGGACGCGGCCTGCTGGGCGGCGGCCCGTACGACGAGGACGGACGCTGAGGTGGTGGCGGCCCGTAGTTGTCCTCGGGCGGTCCGGACGGAGGCGGCCCGTACGAGCTGGACGGCGGGCCCAGCGGCCGGCCGGGGACCTGGCCGGGCACGCCGTACACGGGCGGCGGGCCCCCAGAGGACGGCGACGGCGCCCCGTACGAGGTGTCCGGCCCCGACGGCGGCGCGCCGTACGCGGACGACGGGAAGTTCAGAGAGGCGTCGGCGAAGCCGGCCGAGTCGAGCGACGACAGCCCGACGGCCGACGGCAGCGAGCCGCCGAACGACGCGCCGACGCCGGCGTCGCTCGCCGACGGCGGGAACAGGTCGTCGTGGTGGCCGCCGCTGTCAGCGGGCACGGCGGGCGCCTCCCGCCGCTGCGCCGCGTGCTCGTCCTGCTGGGGTCCGGGGCCGGGGCCGGCAGAGTCCCCCGCGGCCGCCGGCGCCTGCGGGCCGTTATTGGGGCTCGCGGTGGCGCCCACCTGGAGCTCGGGGGTCGTGATGGCGGCGCACAGCCCCGCCAGCAGCAGCACGGACACCTGCAACACCAGACACCGAAGAGCGGTTAGCCACTTCCATATATCTGCAGCGGGAGCATGGACATGAACATGGGCAAGAAGTCAGTCTGCAGCCGAGCGGGAGATTAACTTCGCACGAGGCGGGAATATATTCATACGACCCGCGGGGATCACTCCTGGGGATCCGCATATGGGCGACCCGACGAGAGAGAGAGAGAGAGAGAGAGAGAGAGAGAGAGAGAGAGAGAGAGAGAGAGAGAGAGAGAGAGAGAGAGAGAGAGAGAGAGAGAGAGAGAGAGAGAGAGAGGAACGGCGTGTGTGATATGTGACGGCCCTGGGCGCGGGCGGGGTGGGGAGAGAAGACATGTGTCGTGAAGGCACAGAGGACTTTCCTCGGCGAGAGCGCGCGCACCGAACGAGCTGCACTCACGACACAGAAAAGGGGAAAAAAATCGACCAAAAAAAATACAAAAACTTTATGAAGTAGTTATGGACAGGTACGTGGAGCGGCAGCAGAGGGCGAGGGAATTTCATCACGATAGCAAAGATGACAGCAGCAGCAGCCTGCCGCAGTCCGGGTGTGAGCGGCCCAAACTCACACTGTTGGTTTCTTACAAACAGCGGTCTTCGTATTACGTAGAATCGTGTTTGTAACTACATAGGATCTGTAGCAGCCGTATTACAAACACGTTTTCTTCATATTACAAACAGCAACTGATTTTGTAACTTGAACACCTGGTTCGTATTACAAACACCTGCCGTTCGGAGGACAAACACCTGCCGTTCGTAATACAAAGAATTTGTTTGCAAAGTTTGCATTGCATAGGATCCAAATCCTTTGTACGTTACGAAGATCGCACTTGTTCGTTAGAAACTTACAGTTGCAGAACTGACACGGGAGCGGGGCGGGGCGGGGTCAACATCTCTCTCCCCCCCCCCCCCTCCCCCCATATCGTTTTCCTCTCTCACATTCTTCGTGCGCACGCTGAACAGCACTTGGCGGATACAGCCAGCCGTCCATCATGTTACCCCGGCGGCCGCGCGCCCCGAACAAATCGCTTCATGAGTTCATAGTGAGAGATGGACTAGGCGAGGCTAGGCACGCGTCTCTGTGGAGCAGCACGTCCACCAGGAGCCCCTGCTTGGCGCTAAGTAATCGCCAGGCCAGCTCATGTCTTGTGCATGTCTCTCTCTCGAGTAAGCATGCGAGCGAGTTTGTGAAGCGCGCTTACACACACACACACGCGCGCGCGCGCGCACACACACGCACACACACACACGCACACACAATACTCCGCGAGGGAATATGAACCTCGCGTAACGCTCCCTGAGAACTCCCCACGCGGCGGTACCTGTTCGTTCATGCCTTTGACATTGAAGCGTTACCGCGCGAAACCGCGTCGAGCTACCCGCGCGCGGCGCGTACCAAGTAGTACCCGTCCCGTAATACACCTGCAACGCCGCGCGCCGCTCCGAGCCACAACAACGGCGCCGCCGCCGCCGCCAGAGAAAGGATCGTCAGAACTGTTGCGTTAGGGCAGGGAGGGGCAGGGCGGGGCAGGGCGGGGCAGGGCATAGCGCCGGTAGGTCGGTGGCTGGGTGGGCCCTTCCATTCGGGCGGGGCGGGGCGCTGCGCGGCCTGGGAAAACTCGAGATGCGTGAAAAGCCCTAAAACTACTTGCTTTAAACTACTCGCCAGCCCGTGCTGCCCTTACATGGCGAATGGGATGAGGGTGAACCCGCAAAACCTCACGCGCGGTAGTAAGAAAGATTGGCGCCGGTCCAAATCACTTTTCATTTGACAAGGAATTCTTAATGATCTATCCAATGGCGATCACTGAACGAGGTAAACTTTTAAATTGATCACGTATCTAATACACAAAACATTCCTAAATAAACTAATAATTTTAAAAAACGCTGTAAAAACAATTGTGAAAAATATCTTCGCAAAACTAATAGCAATTTTCGGAGTTTTTGATCTAGAAATAGTGTTACGTTGTAAAAGAAATATCATTTAGAACTACCAGCTAATCTCTGTTACTTTTTTCACTGACTCCGTGTTGTTGTAGAAAAACATAAGTTGTTCAGAAACAACAAAAGAGTTTTCCAAGTACAACCAAAGTTGTTCAGCAGCAACAAAAGTTGTTCAGATACAACAAATGTAATGCAGCAGCAACGAAAGATGTTCAGGAACAATGAAAGTTGTTAAAGAACGGCAAAAGTTGGTAAGGAACAACATAGCTGTTTACGAACGCATCATTGCTGTTTTGCGTGTTTATCTGGTTACATATGATACGCTCGGTAAAGTCCATTTCCAGTTGGCGTGTACAGAGGAATGTCGTCCATCCTTTAAAGGTTGCAAAAATGTCCGTACAGTAGAAGAGCACTGTCAAGGTGCGTGCCACGGCAAGGCGAGGCAATGCTCTACCCCACCCCGCCCCCGCAGACGCGCTCCGGGCAGAGGACAAGATGGGCCTGCCGAAGGACGCCTCGGCCTGTCTCGTCCCGACGTCACCCTGGCCTACCTGGGACGTGCATCGCCAGATCTGGAGCGCGAGATGTATGCGGCCCGGCCGCGGGCGCGGGTGTGCGCGGGTGAGGCGCGCTCATCCTCACAAGACATGCCATGCACCTCGGGATGAATGCATACTTGCAAACCATCAAGTTTTCTGTGCGCGAATAATGCCGCACATTTTTGCAGGTGCACGTGAATTTATAATTGCCCCGCGCACGTTTCCCTTCCGATGTGTGCGTGCGGTGTTTGACATTTCTGCGGGGAAAAGTCATGTCAAGCTGTTCTTTATTTTTCAGGAGAGCGATTATTATGGCAATGCACACTTCTACTACAAAGCGTGTGACATTCACACTGGTAAAACAAATGTTTAGTCTCTATACATCATGGAGTAAAGTTGGCAATTATATACATGACATGATGTATAGCAGGAACTTAGCATGACAAGACGCTTAACACCTATACACTTCGTAAATGTATAGAACTGAAGCCTTTTGCATAGAAGTATACATTATTCGGACGAGGCTTCATATGGAAAAGCATAGGGGTACCACGCTGCGCCAATGAGTGTATGGCCAACTGAACACTTGCAAAGTGTTTAGAAAAATATACATCTGCTGATGTATAGTTTGAACTATGCATGATTTAGTGTTTAAATATATTACACATTAGCAGTTAAACATCAGGAGATTTATAGAACAGTACAGTAGTTTTTCCAGTGCACTCACGCTCTTGGGTTTCTATTATTACTGCCTGCTATAGGCGCTGCGAATCAAAGCCGTAGAGTAGAGGAGGTATACCGGACCGTGCCGGGCTGGGCTGGGCAGCAGGGAGAGCGGCGGCGGAGCCTCCCGGGCCCCCCCGGGCCATCCATCAACGCCTTGTCTCTCCCCGGCCGCCCCGGCCCCGCCCCTTCACCGCCACATTCAACACGTCCTTCTGCCGGGCGCCGGGCCTCCTATCCGTAGGGCGATGCACGACTCTGGCGACGGTATCACCATGGGTTCCAATACTCTGTCTTAAAACGGATTTTTTAATATTTTTTTTTTATTTTATTTTAAAAGGAGAGCGATTTTACGAAGTGAAATTCTGGGAGTCACGAGGTGGCCATTATAAAACAAATGACATACTACGTTTCCCAGCGATTTTAGAAGGCGACTCTATTGCCTAAAAAAAAAATCAGGTGCCAGACAAAACTACAAAAAAACGAGACACTACAAGGTATGGATGAAGTTACCTGCCCCAATGCCGTGACACGTTTTATTTGACAAAATTTTCATGTTTCGTTAAACGAAAAGAAATGAAAGTAATCTCACACTGCAGAGCTCACTGCACAAAATTTATTTTGATTTTTTTTGGAAAACTCAATTTTACCGACCAAAGCAATCACATAAAAATTTACAATACTGCCGCACCCCCGCCCCCCACTCCCCATTTCGCAAGTGCTTATTTTACTTACTTTCTGGTTATTTTGTTATCCTGCTCGGTCCTGCTAACCTCGGAGCGCAAAGGAACTTCCGACAAAAGCAGGAGGAAAAGGCAAAAGGGGTGGGAGGAGAGGTGGAGAGACGCTCCTCGGCCTTCTCATGCATTTCTCCTGTTCGGCCGCATCTCTCTAATCTCTCCGCGCTTTGCTATCCCAGGAGTCGCTCGATGCGGGTGCGGCGGGGCGGGGCGGGGCGGGGCGGGGCGGGGCGGGGCGGGGCGGGGCGGGGCGGGGCGGGGCGGGGCGGGGCGGGGCGGGGCGGGGCGGGGCGGGGTGGGGCGGGGCGGGGCGTGCTGCGACCCGAGGAACAGCGAGAAGCTCGACGCGCGCGAATAGAAGTAGTCCCACCCCGCCCCGCACCCACCCCGCCCCGCCCCGCCCCGCCCCGCCCCGCCCCGCCCCGCCCCGCCCCGCCCTGCGCGATTCGCATTCAGCAGCCGCGTCTTGTGCAATGTCAGGGGGAACGCGGGGCGGGGCGGGGTGGGGCGGGGTGGGGCGGGCTGAGGTAGGGTTTGCGGCGGGCTTACCTCACATTAGGTAAGGGACAGTATCTTGAATTTGGTCCCAAAAATACTTTGCTCGTCCTCGTCGGGATTAGACCGCAAAATACAGCCATACTGTGGGCAGCACCCCGTCGCTCCCTCAGCCGCACACACTCAAACAAACACACACAATCGCAGAAGTGCGCGCGGAGCCAATTATCGGACGTCACCATAAATAGTTGCCCTACGACCGAGTGTTGGCTGCGATGGCAGAAATCATATTGAGTAAATGTGCTTTTAAATGGTTGCGATCGGTAATTCTTGCAAAACAGCCGCGAGGTGGCGGCCTCGCGTTAAGGTGTGGCGGGGCGGGGCGGGGCGACCAGTCTCCCACTGGCGCAGGGCAGGCGCCTCGGTACATCGATAGCCATTAAAGCCAGCAGCAGCTAACTCAAGCGGCGCCAGGCAGACTACCGTGTAATGGACTGCAACCTCCGCTCCCGCTCCGCACCACGCCGGCCCACCAGCCGGCCCGCGGCCGAGCAGGTACCTCGCACTCTCACTGATTTTAGGCTTGTATTATTGTGATTGGAGGGAACATTTTTGACCAAACTTGAAGGACAGTTTTCAAGTTTTAGCCCCAGTTCGATATATTTTACAGTTTTAAAATGCTTAAAATAGATTTTTGTCGAAAAATGATGTGTGATGAGATGGTGATTGGATAATGATTGTTATGCAGGGTGTTCACTGATTGGAGAAGGTGAGGTGCCCCTCGCCCGCAGCAGTCACCCGCAGGGAACACCTCGGCTTTGCCCACCCCGCCCCACCCCGCCCCACCCCGCCCCACCCCGCCCCACCGCACCCGCCACGGCTTATCGACATCGACCTATTGTCTAATATTAATTGGCTACGCTCCCTCCCCCCCCCCTTCTCCGTCTCTCTCCTCTCCTCTTCTGTCCCGATGTTTTCTCTCGTTTTCTCTCATTCTCTCGCTCTTTTCGATCCTAGATCCTCCTCCCCTCCCTGCAATGCCGCCACTCCATCTACGGCGATATCCTCTCAGCGGGACCTCTTCTCCTTGCGTACCTCGCGTCTGGTTACTGCCAGAGTGGGCCTGAGAGAGAGAGAGAGAGAGAGAGAGAGAGAGAGAGAGAGAGAGAGAGAGAGAGAGAGAGAGAGAGAGAGAGAGAGAGAGAGAGAGAGAGAAAGAGAGAGAGAGAGAGAGAGAGAGAGAGAGAGAGAGAGAGAGAGAGAGAGAGAGAGAGAGAGAGAGAGAGAGAGAGAGAGAGAGAGAGAGAGAGAGGATACAAACTCCGAGTGGACTCCGTATAGATTATCTCGTTTTGTCGCTGCTATGCGGAGGGTCAGCGTCATCCCGGTCCATACCTCGGACTGCCGCACACTGCCCGGCCACGCCACCTCCCCGATGCGAAAGTGAGAGTGAGGCGGGCGGTGAGGGCCGCGGCGGAGGAGTGGCTGCCCAGCCAATGAGATAGACTGTTTCGGCTTTCATAGGGAGGGCGGGAAATTCAAAACGCAACCTACTCTATCCACACCGGGACTTCAACGTACAACGACGACAGCTTGGTATTCAGTCATAAGAATTCATGAAAATACAATCCATGCTTAGCATTTATCAAAGTGTTTTCAATTCTGAATTTAGGTCTTTTAAAAATGACCAGTAGCTGAGAATAGTGGGGGGATATTGACATTGCACTGGAAAAACAAAGTTGTGACTCATCACCTTTACAGGGGTGTTGAAGGTTTAATGCCTTTTTGCAACACTCTCATTTGCTTACGGATGCGCTGTCTCCATAATACGGAGAATTTTGTGCAAGCGTAATATGGATCACAAATCATCTGTAATACGGATAAATTCATCTGTAATATGGATTAATTAATCCATATTACAAACTTTGCTTGATCCGTAAGTTGCGGTGAATTTGGTCCATACTCTATGGATGAAGGCATGTTTGTAATATGGATTAATTAATCCATATTACGGATGAATTTATCCGTATTATAGATGATTTGTGATCCATATTACGCTTGCACAAAATTCTCCGTATTATGGAGATAGCGCATCCGTAAGGAAATGAGAGTGTGTAGTTAAAACATTTTTTGTTGTCCCCGATCAACTTTAACAACATGTACACTGTTACACTGGAAAAAGAAAGGTGCTATTTAATACCTTTAAAAGGCGTTAGTGAAATAGTGCATTTAGAAAGGCGCCATCGCCTCCCAAAGGTGCAAATTTTGGCCTTATTCGTGCCTTTACAAAGGCGGTAGTGCAGTATCACCCCATAAATTTCAATAGCACCCCACAAAGGGTGCTACCTTTGTTTTTTCGGTGTATTCAATTACTGTGACGTCACATTTTGACACTTAAAATCATGAAAAGTTTACTCTTTTAAAGAGTTGACACAAGGAGTGCAAATGGATATAAAATATTATTCACACTGTAAATGGAAGAATCGAATTTGTCGCACTGTTATTCAATTACTGTGACATAAAATTCTTTTTCATGTGAAAACTGGTCACATTCCTATTAATATTAATGTCACATTCTTTTGAATGAGAAAATAAAATTTAGCCCGCATATTCTGGTCGATTCACGTTGAAAATAATGTGACAGTACATTTTAAGCAACAACTTTTCACATGAAAAAGAACGTGACGTCACAGTAATTGAATAACAGAGCGCTCTTGGGAGGGCGACTTTTTTCTACCAAATTTCTATGCATGTGGGAGAGCGAGGGATTAACACTGCTCGATCACTGCAAAAGGTTTTTTTTTTAAATTTACGACTTCGTTCATAATTTGGGATTACGATTGAAGTCGTAAATTTACGAGAGCAATCAAGGGCACTTTTTATACGTGCTCTTCTTCTTTACCCGTTCTTCAAATTAACTTCTTCACACACTGTAAGAAATGAGAATCCTAGTGCGGAACCGATGACGGAAAAGTTCCGTACCATGATGGGTGCGGACGAATCCTTCCAAGCTGTTAACGGCGTTCCGTACCCCTTTCCCTATGCTAGCCCATGTAAAAATGGTAGGTACGGTGGCTAGGTACGGTAAATATCCGTACTCCCTTTCGGAAAAATGGGGTACGGAACGGCCGTGACAAGCTCCGTATCCAAGACTGATGTTTTACAGTGCGGGCAGGTTGTCATGCACGTTGAAAGTCATCCTCGGTCATGAACTTAACAAGCAGGCCCGCCCTTCCGCCAAACGTCGTTGCCAGCTCCGCTTTGCTACACTGGCAACTCCGTTCGGCAGGGGGCGTGCCTGCTTGGCCTGCCGGCGGCGTTCGGTCGGGCCTTCGGCCCGACCCCTAAGTCACACAGAACGTCCTCTTAGCATGTAAATGATCGGGCCTGCGGCCCGTAAAGGCATTCTCTTCGGAAAGAGGCAGTTTGTAACGGTGAACTACCGAAACTACAGCCCTCCCTTCTGCTTTGAAAACGTGCCGATGGTGACTAAACGGTCAGTTACTCGGCAAAAAAGGGGAGTCGGAAATCACGAAAAAATGTCGAAATACGTGAGTTCGGCCTCAGATGGAACGGTCAAACTCGGACTTTATTTGGCAGCAGTTGGCAACACTGAATTGCGCTCGTCGAACCAATTTTCATGGTATAGGCGTCGAGGGGTGTCGAAAATTTCAAAAATTGTCGAGATATGTCGAAAATTGTCGAAATATGTAGAAATTCGTAAAAAAATGTCGAAAAATCTCGAAATATCTCAAAAATGTTAAGATATATCGAAAAATATGGATAATGTCGAAAAACATCAAAAAACATCGAAAAATGAGGGATAATGTCGAAAAATGTCGAAGAATATCAAAAATTGTCAAAAATGTTTACAAATATCGAAATATGTCGGAATATGTCAAAAATGTCGAAAAATATCAAAAAACATCGAAAATTATCAAAAATGTCAAAAATTATCGAAAATTATCGAAAATTATTGAAAAATATCGAAAATTATCGAAAATGTCGAAAAATATCGTAAAATATCGCAAATGTCGAATAATATCAAAAAATATCGAAAAACAACGAAAAATGTCGAAAATATCGGAAAATATCGAGAAATGTCGATAATAATCGAAATGTTTGAGTTTTGACGATTGGCAACATTGGAAATTGAAAAACGGTTGGCACTACTGAATTGCGCTCGAAAAGACGGTTCTAGAGAGGTGCGGGTCGATGGGGTTCGTAAAAGTTAAAAAGTGGGTCAATTTTGGGTGCTTTTTACAGTGTAGTCGCGAGTTGGGTCCTTTTTATGGAAAAACGGTGGGAGCCATCGAACTGGACGCGAAAAGACGCTTCCGGGAAGGTGCAGCTCGATGGGGTTGAGAAAAGTTGAAAACTGGACCAATTACGGGTGCTTTTTACAGTGTAGTCGCGAGCTGGGTCCATTTTTTTCGTAAAACGGTGTGCACCATTGAACTAGACGCGAAAAGACGCTTCCGGAGAGGTACGGGTCGACGGGGTTGGGAAAAGTAGAATATATTTTTTTTTTTTTTAATTCCGTGAAAACTTTTATAATTTTTTTCAGTGCCTTAATGAGGGTTGGCAGGATTTGCCGTAGGCGTTTCGTTGTTTAGTAGTAAAACTGTAGACACCCTGAAAATTTCAAGTCTCTAGCTCATCTCCTTATAGTGGAACAGACAGACAGACAGACACGAGGTCGTTTGCATAAGCCCGCTTTTATGCTTTTTCAAAGCAGAAGGGCGGGCTAAAAATAAGCGAAACGATCCAATGTGACGTTAGCTGTTTAAGCATGCGGAACTCTAGTCGGAGTGTCGTGACCATACCGTCACGAACCTTCAGTGAGAACCGTATAAAACACTGCGCCGCACCAGAAAGTAGTACAAACTTCTCAAGGAACAATGAACCGTCTCCTAGTCCTTTTCGCCGTGTTGGCGGCTGTGGTGGTAAGTCAGCGTTCATATACGGAATACACCCCAAAAAAGGCCGTTCTTGGTACAAGAACATGAGTTTCGCTTTAATCCCATATTCAACTTAAACCAAAATTGCCTCGCTAAGCAAATGTTCTTGCAGGCTGCAAGAACATCTTGTGCCAAGATCAGGCTTTTTCTGTGTGTGTACTGCTTTTTAAAATAGGTCTGCAAACCGTCATTGTTACAACATCGAGAGCAGCATGATCAATCAATGTGCATGTGAATCCCGGGTGGAAGGATCTGTAGTTTCAACTGCATCAGATAAGTAACTTTTCAAAAGACTTTTATCTGCAGTCTAACGTTAAATAAAAAGCAGTCTAACTTAAAATACACTGCAGTCTAAACTATAGTTGAACTACCAGTTATTTCGGACTTTTGTAGTTTTCTGTCAGTTTTCAGGACACTCTGTGGCATTTTATGTTCACATTATGTACAGTTTGATTTCAGTGTCATTGCAATTCTGTTAACAGTTTAACACAACTTCGCTTACAGACCTAAAACCTACATTTGTTATATCAAGTTAAGACGCGCCTCGAAAGCGTAAGCGAAAAGCGCAAGCGAAAAGCGTAAGCGTAGGCGTGCGGGCAAGCGCTGTGGTGGGGGTTCGGAGCGGTTCGGAGTGGCTCGGGTCCACTCGGCACTCGGGCGGGCCGCTCGGCCGCTCGGGCTCGGCTCTCGGCTCGAATCGCCCAGCACCGACAGGCCTGCGCCTGCGTGCCGAGTGGACCCGAGCCACTCCGAACCGCTCCGAACCCCCACCACAGCGCTTGCCCGCACGCCTACGCTTACGCTTTTCGCTTTTCGCTTGCGCTTTTCGCTTACGCTTTCGAGGCGCGTCTTAACTTGATATAACAATTGCCTTAAATTTGTTCAAAAATCGATCTTTTTTCTTTACCCTTTCCCTCTTTCCTCTTATTATTTCTTCTTACTCCCCCAACTCCCTCCTACTCGTCTCGTACCTTTTTCTGCGACCGCTGGAAGTTGAACCTCGGTACCCCTGAGCCACGGCGCTCCGATAGAAGTCAACCAAATTTAGTCGTAATTATGAGATCATTTAATGCATAACTGTACTAAGTACGTAAATTTGCCTTCTTTGTAATTACAATTGTTGACAACGAGGTTGCACATAGTAGCTGGCACAACTATAATTAGTTTAAATTGGGGCTCTTAAAATGTAGCTTGAGATGGGAACTAAAGTTTGGTGCTTCCTACTCCAGTTTGGTTTATTCAACTTTCCAACAGGTCGCCCTGGCCATGGCCTCTCCGGGTGACGAAAACAAGTGGTTTAAAAACCCGGGCAGCCCCACCTACCGGCGCATCCTGAAGGACGACGTCGGCCAGCAGATCGACTTTACCCACAACAGACGCTCAGACCAGCGGACCACCGGCTACCTCGCAACCGGCGATAACGCGCGCCAGAGCTCCCCGCAGCGCACCGGCCAGCCGAGCACCGGCGGCGAGGCCTCCACCTCCAAGAAGACGGGCAAGGGCAAGTAAGCTGAAAGCGCTCTCAGACCCAAACATAAAGAACGCAAGACTAAAATAAAAGACATTGTTATGTTGCAAAAGCTCTTTCCTTGCCAATGAGTTACGGCTGGCTTTCACCTTACCTATACCATGTTACATCATAGATGGATTAAAAAGGTACCGTCTGCCGAAAAGTTCACTTGCGAGCGTCATTTCTATCACATGGGCTTCAGTACACGGCACATTCTAGCTTCCTGCTTTCAAGACGCATGAAGAATTCACTCCGAAATTAGCTTAACGTAGCGGTGGATAGCAGCAGTCTGGTCATAACATTCTTTTTCATGTGAAAACTGTCACATTCCTATAAATATCAATGTCACATTCTTTTGAATGTGACGATAAAATTTAGCCCGCATATTCTGGTCGATTCACGTTGAAAAGAATGTGACATTACACACTCTCATTTCCTTACGGATGTGCTATCTCCATAATACGGAGAATTTTGTGCAAGCGTAATATGGATCACAAATCATCTGTAATACGGATAAAATCATTCGTAATATGGGTAATTTAATCCATATTACAAACATGCCTCCATCCATAAAGTATGGACCAAATTCACCGTAACTTACGGATCAAGCAAAGTTTGTAATATGGATTAATTAATCCATATTATGGATGATTTTATCCGTATTACAGATGATTTGTGATCCATATTACGCTTGCACAAAATTCTCCGTATTATGGAGAAAGCACATCCGTAAGGAAATGAGAGTGCATTTTAAACAATGTGACACTTTTCACATGAAAAAGAACGTGACGTCGCAGCAATTGAATAACAGTGTAGTCGGTGCCCCGAGGGAGAGAGATGGAGCGTCGAGGTGAGCGGGAGTGCGATAGGGCTCTTACACTCTCATTTCCTTACGGATGTGCTACCTCCATCATACGGAGAATTTTGTGCAAGCGTAATATGGATCACAAATGATTTGTAATACGGATAAAATCATCCGTAATATGGATTAATTAATCCATATTACAAACTTTGCTTGATCCGTACGTTACGGTGAATTTGGTCCATACTCTATGGATGACGGCATGTTTGTAATATGGATGAAATTATCCATATTACAAATGATTTTATCCGTATTACAGATGATTTTAGATCCATATTACGCTTGCACAAAATTCTCCGTATTATGGAGACAGCACATCCATAAGGAAATGAGAGTGTAAAAACCCGACCCGCGGGTACCCGGGGCACTCGGGTAAACCCGGTGGAACCGCGCCTGCAAGTATAGGCAAAATGTCATACAGGCAAGTCAATTTGCCTACCTACAGGCGCAGGTCCGCCGGGTTTACCCGGGTAACCCGGGTACCCGGGAAAACCCGCCAACCCGGTTCCTGCCCGGGTGGGTACCCGCCCGGGTTACCCGGGTACCCGGATACAAATAAGAGCCCTAGAGTGCGAGCGAGAGGTCCCCACCCGTCCGGCCCGCGCGTCGTCTGCTGTCTGAGACCCCTGTTCGAGATGATATTGCTAACAGCGTGCTCAGGCTCCAATAGGGCAGGCTGTTGCGGTGCTGGACGGTGCTGGACGCTCTCGCGCCAATGTAAGCACGCCCACACGATCCCGCAAGTCTGCAATTTGTACATGATTTCCGATTAAATCAAATTTTTTTGCCCTGATATATCTCAATATTAAAACCCATTTGTAAGGTCTTCCACACAACATATGCAATTCAATTGGAAATTCTTTACAAATTGTAGACTTCAAAAACCCTTGGGGGCTGGCGCGGGCATGTTTACATTGGCGCTAGAGCGTTCAGCAAGGCTGATTCCGAACAGCGTCCAGTGGTGTCCTCTCTCTCTCTCTCTTGCTCCTCATCGCGTGCCCAGTGAGTGCGACAAGGACAGAGACACGTGACCACCGCTGTGTGGAATCACCCTACGCTTATACTGCCGCACTCGTCGGCGTGCCTGATCCTGACCTGTCATGTAGACGAGCGCGGACACATCCAAGAGAAATTGATTGATTGATCGCCGTCAGCGAAGCCATTTGATCTGTTCGATACGCGAGCTGACTGCCGAATGAACGGCTTAGTCAATTAGCCGCCTCCAGAGACGGCTTCCTACCACAACACTGTGGAAGGGCTCACTTCGCCTCGCCTGCTCGTCTCGTCCTTGTCTAACCAATCGTCACGAAAACCTTTGGGCCGGTTGTAAACGTGTCACATTCTTGCATTATCTGCGTGAATCTTATGCGTACTCTTGAAAAGAATTCAACAAAAACATGCAGCGACAGGTCCATACGTATGGAAACTCATACACCTATACAAAAGAGCGTAACTATCAAACAATTGACATCCCAGTGCACTAAACAAATGTATTTCACTGTGAGAAAAACCGTACTTCATACAACTAAACAACGGTTTTGAATTAACGGTTTACGGTTTTCGTTACCGTATATCACTGATTTACCCTATACTGAGTACAATTTTAGTACAATATTTTATTGTACTTCGAAATAACGGTAAAAAATTGTAGTTAAATTGTAGTTTTTTCTCACAGTGTTATTTTCGAAAATTATCACAAGCAGGGACAAGAAAATCAACGAAGCTCTGGTGCACTCTCAGACTTCCTTAAAGATGTTTTCATTTTTAGCCATCCACAATTCTGTGCATGGATACGTCACAACAATATTATGAATACTAATCAACAACTTTGATTGCAGTTCTAAAAATTTCTCATCCCCCCCAAAAATTGATTAAAAATGAATAAAGAAATTTGCTTGAAGTTCAAAACGGAATCACTATGATAAATGCGTCGACAGCTCACCGACGTCAGAATCACTGGAGGAACGAGAGTGCGGGTCGTGACGCCACCGGGCTGCTATCCGGCCGTCCCGGTCCGCCTCTGCGTCACTCGGCGGTCACTCCTCGACGAGGCGTTAAACGTCGTCATTGTCTAATTGAGTTGGCGCGGCGGGCTGCCTGCTTTCTCGCAGTGGCGTCGAGAGAAAGCTCCCAGTGATCACTCACGCGGACGCTACCGCACAGACATGCGGCCGGGGGCAATGTGACCCCCCCCCCCCTCTCTCTCTCTAGCTGGTTGACTCCCCCCCCCCTCACTCCTGTGTGGTGGGCCACACAACCAGCGAAATTGCTTAAAACAGAGAGGAATAATTACAAGCAGAGCCATCAGGGGGCGTGGCTGGGCGTGGCAGGCGTTGCGAAGATGGGAAAGGCACGCCGGGAGCTTGCGCCGCCCCGCCCCGCCCCGCCCCGCCCCGCCCCGCCCCGCCCCGCCCCGCCCCGCCCCGCCCCGCCCCGCCCCGCCACACCCGTGCGGTTCCGTTGACCTATGCACAGGCGTGTTTGACCGGCCAGGCCCAGCTCGGCACTCCGGTCGTGCGGTGGCCGACCCACCCCACCCCGCCCCGCCCCGCCCCGCCTGGTCGGTCGGTTAGGCCCTTTGCGGTCGGGAAAGAAAGTGACGCCTTGTCGTGGTGGAGTTTTGACGGCAGTGTACCCGCGCCTGATAAGACGTCATCCATCACTGGTACACTTCAAGAAAAAAAAATTTAATAATAATAATATTAATAAAAGGAAAAGGCAGTAGGACTGCTAGCGGGACATCAGTAAAAGTAAACGGAATAACAAGTCGGAGTCTGGAATTGCAGAGCAGCAGGACCAATAAGCTGATGGACTCGACCGTCGTGCACGCCGCGGCCTTGTGAGGCTGGAGGGAAGATGGCTCCAGACTCCAGCTGCAGCCGGCCGTCCAGACCGGGCTGTGTGCCACCTGCCAGCCGAGAGAGAGAGAGAGAAAGAGAGAGAGAGAGAGAGAGAGAGAGAGAGAGAGAGAGAGAGAGAGAGAGAGAGAGAGAGAGAGAGAGAGAGAGAGAGAGAGAGAGACTTACTTTCACCGGTGCGATCACACACACACACACACACACACACACACACACGCAAGCTCGCACAGCCACACCTTTGCAATATTCCACGTTAGAGGTCAGCGCGCACAATGTCACCTCACTCCCCCCCCCTCCTTTTCGCACACCTTTTACCGCTCGGCCTCACACGTTGAGGGAGAGAGGGTTCCATCGGCGTCGCGTCTCTGAATCATTATCCCGCGACGGAAGGCCGACACGTTGAAAATAAATTTCGAGGGCAAACCCTTCGTCACGTTTACAAAGAAAACAATACAGAAATACTGTGAAAAATATGTTTGAAGTTTAAAGATTCGTTTTGCTAATTATAATTTACGAAATGTGTTGTAAATTTACGACAACCCTTCCTTGCTCGTAGTTAGATTTTACGTCAATACAAAATGCTATGAATTTTACTATTTTTAATTGTTCATGAAAATTTTTCCCGGAAACCTACAACTATTTTTCACAGTGATAAGAAAAAAAAATTGTGGTTAAGATTTCAGTGAAACTTTGCAAGTGAATTTAGAAAATTAAACACTGTTGCGGAACACTGGAAAACACATTTGACATGAGTAACGTACGTAGGAATTCAGCGACAGTGCTGTATCTTTGTAACCCTTGAGTTGACTGGGGGACCATTAAGAAAAGTAGTTTTTTTTTTCTTTTCGTTGCCTGCACCGACTCGCGCCCTGGACACTTGACCCTTTACCCCCCGCGCGCGGGCGCGTGGCCGGGGTGACACCGCGACCCGTGACAGACCGCTTGCACTTCCGGATCCGGAACCGCCCGGAGCCGCGCGATCTGTACGGCCCGGAGTCAACCCGGAGTCAACCCGGAGTCCCGCGGGGCGGGCCCAGGGCCGGGGCCGGCAGCGCTATCAGTCATCAGCGCGGCTGCGGCCACTTGCAAATCGCTCTGGCTTTCCCCACTGCTGCTTAAGGGCGGTGACGTCCTCCCCAGGCAACCACACCGCTGACCAAACTCTGTTTGAGAGTGCGCGGGGAGGGAGAGAGAGGGGAGAGGGAGGGAGGGAGGGAGGGAGAGAGGGAGGGAGGGAGGGAGGGAGGGAGGGAGGGAGGGAGGAGGAGAAAGAGAGAGAGAGAGAGAGAGAGAGAGAGAGAGAGGGAGAGACAGAGAGAGAGAGAGAGCACTTGTCGATGCTTGATTCAAATTTAAAAAAATATCATGTAATTTGATTGAGGCTTTAAATGTTTGACAAACACGCGTTTGTTATCAATGTGTCCCACTTTAGTCTCCATTATGCATGAGGCTTTTTAACTTATCTTCTAAAAGTGTTTAACACTGTGTTCAACACTTGAAACTTTGTGTTTCGTTGAACACATTTGACTTCAGTGTGGATTTATTTGGGGAACCTAGCCCTTCCCGGCGCCTTTTCGAGTATATGCTGAGACGATCCCGTTTGGGCTTAAGACAAATGGAGGGAGAAAGAGGATTCGAAAGAGAAAGATGGTAAAGGGATAGAGTCGGAGAGATATTTTGGCCGGCGCCCCGCCGGACATAGACTTTCCCGCGGCAGGATATCCGAGGCTATTGGTTCCCAGAGCTGCCGGCGCCTGGCGCCTGGCGCTGCTGGCGCCCAACGAGGCGAATGCAGACAGCCGACACCTTTCAAATTATTGTTTCGGCGAGCGGAGAGCGTGTCTTGGTGCGGGGCGAGGCGGGGCGGGGGGCGGGCGGGACCCAAGCAGATGTTCCGCGGTAGCGAAACAAGTGAATCCGGTGGAGCGGGCGGCGGCCAGGCACTTCAAACTGCCCCAGCTACTTCCGCCCCGCCCCACCCCGCCCCGCCCCGCCCCACCCCACCCCACCCCACCTCACAACAGACCGCGGTGGATCGCGGCGGAGAAAGGATGCGGAGACGGTTGTCCGCGAGGCCCGCGCCGCGCGGCCGGGCGAGAGGAACTCGCGCGCTCGGTGCTTTATGATTTATTGCACCCCTAATCGGGCGGGGCGCCCTCGAGGGTAGGGCATCAAACATGACGGCGAAAATCACGTAGCCGCAATAGAGGCACCTCCCCTATAGGCACACAGGCGAGCGGAGTTTGTGCCAGCCGTTGAAACTTAAGAACCAGCAAAAGCAGGTCTTTTGCCTCGCGTCTCTTTCGCATTAAAAATGCCAAAACATACAAACTTAAAAGGGGGGAAAAAAAAATGTACGTAATTCCGAGTCTAGTTCGATCACTGTCATCTCGTCCCAAGTGCAGCACCGGGCCTCTCCCTGCAGTCACGAGCGAAAGCGAAACAATCTACGGTCCGTACGGGCCTCTCCAGTCACACGAGGTGAAATAAAAAGAGGTTGGCTTTCATCATACTTTCATTGCAGTTGAAAAAGGACGGCTATGCAGGCTCCAAGTGTTAAAGTATACACCAAAGAAGCTGTTTCTAGACTATTTGGAGAAAGAGCACATTTTACCACTGCTCTTGCGACAAAAATGTTTTGAAAAAAATGTTCTTAAAATGTTCTCACAATCTCATTTCCTTCCGGATGTGCTATCCGTAATCCGTAGACGGAGAATTTTGAGCAATCGTAATATGGATTAAAAATAATCCGTAATATGGATGAAATCCGATGGATATTTTAATCCATAATACAAACATAGCTGGATTTTTACGTTACGGAAAAAAATATTTGTAATATGGATGAAATTATACGGATGATTTTATTCGTATTATGGTTAATTTGTGATCTATATCACGATTGCACAAAATTATCCGTAGACGAGTCGGTAAGGAAATGAGATCACTGCAAACCCTGGAATCGAATTTCTCACTCAAAATGGGAGGGGACACTTTTCCATACTAAATTAGAGTGAGAATTTTTAACCTCACTCTTTTCGAGCGAGATATTTTTGAGCCTCGCTCTATTTGAGTAAGGATTTTTTAACCTCACTTAATTTGAGCACGAATTCTCACTTTATTTGGGCGAGGTCTCAAAATTCTTTCTCATAAAGGGCGAGGAAAAAAATTCTTACTCTCCAGAGAGTAATAAAATTGCCCTCAAATTCTCACTCGTATGGGGCGAGAAATTATGACTCGTAGATTTTCAGTGATTGCAATTCAAGCACGACTTTGCTCTTGTCACTTTTGAGAGCGAAATGGGCTCCGAACGAGAGTATTTTTCTTAAATCAAGACTCGGCTTTGGGTATACGATCACGAAAGAAATGACAATTAAGTAGGCATAGTATTTATTTTAGCAGTGTGCGCATCACGAGCGCGACCCTCGAATGGAAACGAAAATGAAAACAAAGGTAAAGGTGTTGCGCAGAAGGGCTCAAAAGCGTGACCCGCGAGTCTGCGCGAGGCGGGGTACGGAGAGGTGGGGTAGGGCGGTGTGGGGTATGGGGGAGTGGGGGAGTGGGGTGGGGTGGGGCGGCGCCGAGGAGACGCGGCTACCCGGACACGGGCCGGGCGGGCATCATGGCAAAACCCTTGACATAAAGTCCGGGGCCGAAAGCCGCACACCGAGAGAGAGAGAGAGAGAGAGAGAGAGAGAGAGAGAGAGAGAGAGAGAGAGAGAGAGAGAGAGAGAGAGAGAGAGAGAGAGAGAGAGAGAGAGAGAGAGAGAGGGAGAGGGAGGGAGGGAGAGGCTTTCCTTCACGAAGAGAAGACGGCTGCAACCAGCGCGGCGATAAATTATAATACATAACTCGCACGATGAGAGAGAGAGAGAGAGAGAGAGAGAGAGAGAGAGAGAGAGAGAGAGAGAGAGAGAGAGAGAGAGAGAGAGAGAGAGAGAGAGAGAGAGAGAGAGAGAGAGAGAGAGAGAGAGAGAGAGGAGATTTGCAGGGAAGATGACAGGCCGAGCGAAAGATAGAGGTATACAGTCTCCTATTAATGGAAAAAGTGGATTATTGTTTTCCATTTGTGTAATTTTTATCACGTAGCTCTAGGAAGGCCGCAATATCGGGTTGCTGAAACCCTGCTGGGCATGAACCTGCGGCATACCACACATCTCTGAAATGGAAGCCTCTCTCGTGAGCTGAAAGCGCCAATCATTGTTTATGACAGAAGAGAGGAGGAGGAGAAGCAGGGAGGAGAAAGAGGGGACGAAACGGTGACGCACGCAGAGAAAAATAAAAATAATGAAAAGAGAGAGAGAAAAATCATAAAGCGACCACGTGGAGAGGCAGGACCAGGAGGGTGAAGCGCTGGGGCAGCAGCAGGCTGATTCCGACGTCCTTGTCGCTCTCATGAGGCCCTGCCATCCCCAACGTAGGGCACGGCCATGGGTGCGACAAGGACGGAGGTACGAGAGCGAGGGCCGCAGGGCCGGTGCGGCCAGGACCAGGACCGTCACGACTTGGTGCTGAACGGTGCTGAACAGCGTGCGCCTTGACCACTCGAGGCTCCAGGCCAGCTGTCAGGCGCACAGCCTCCTCATCCATCTATCTACCTGTCCATCTATCTGAGAGCACCACCCCCGCCCCCGACCCAACCGCGACTCTTCCCCCAACGAATGGATATTCGTACACTTCCAAGAGTGTGAATATCTATTCGCACACTTACAAGTGAGAGAATACCCATATACGTACACTTCCAGGTGAGCGAATATCCATTCACACACTTCCAAGTGTGCGAACGATATTCGCTCACTTCCAAGTGTACGACATTCGTACACTCGGTTTTCCAGTGTGCTTTTTTTGCCCCATCGATGTTCGGCCGTGACCATCTGTGAGCTGCTGCCGCTGCTGGTCTAGCCCGGCTGTACGCGGAGAGCATCTGCGAGAGACAGGAGGGCATCTGTGGGGCATCTGCGGGGCATCTGTGCGGGGGATCTGCGAGAGCGGCGGCCTCTGCAGCGCTGCACGCCGCCCGTGCACCTGCTGCGCCCGTCGCCCGCGTCGCCCTCAAGGACCCCTCCCTCCAGCTCGAGCCGGCCTGGCGCGGCCGGGACAATGTCAAGGTGACGGTATGTGTACGCGTTGCGCGGCGGTGCGGGCGGAGGAGACCTGCTGCTCCAGGGTCGTGATCTTCATGCAGAGGAGCGGCGCCTGCACGGCCTCCGCCCGCACCAACAAGGCACGCTGCTGCATTGTGCTCTGCGATGACCTTTTCTGTCATCCGAAACAAATTTCCAATTTATATATAGGTATAAATATTTTTTGTGGGGGTGGTGGTGGGGCGTATTTTTAAAAATTGTTATCACTGTAAATTTCTTCTCACGTAAAAAAAATCATTTTGTTTGGCGCATATTTAAGCGCAAAATGTAATGATTTTCTACACAAATAATGCACAGAAGTGGCCAATTAACGCAGAAATTTGTGCAAAATTTTGAATTTTGTTCCTGTTTTGATCACTCATCCTCCGAGCGCGGCAGCGCCTTGCAAACCGTCTGCACCTAAGAACCAAACGGGAGACAAACCTAATCGACATATATAGTGATCGGAAGCCGTCCGGTTTCGGTGCAGTGCTGCCAGAAAAGTAGGCAAAATCTGCCCTACACACAGCTGTGTGGAGCAGGCGGTATTCGCGCCTGCCTACTAGGCAACATCTACACACGTGTGCAGAGGAAGGGCCTAGTACACTGTAAAAAAACAAGATCGTAGTACGGAACGAACTACGGTGTCCCGTATCTTCGTTTGAGAAACTGACTACGGAGCGCAGAGTACGGCGCCACCGTACCTCTTTTCGGTGGGCAGAGGTCATATACGGGTCTTCCGTACCCCATTTTTTGAGTACGGTGATGCCGTACTTGGCAGTCCGTAATGGGGATTCTAAAATTTCTAGTACGATGCGCGCCGTAGTAGGGAGGTACCATTCTACGGTGGACACCGTTAAAGGAATTAGCGGCGATTTCCGTAGTTTTCACCGTCCGTTTCTTTTTTTACAGTGTAGACAGGCGCGAGAGCCGCCCCCTCCACACAGCTTTGTGTTAGGTGGTTTTTGCCTACTTTTCTGGAAACACTGATTAGGTGCGTTGGTGGTCGCGTATACGGACTTTCCGTCCGCGTCCTTGAAATAACGAACCCGCACCACCCCGTCGTAGCGCCCGTGTAGCACCGCGAGCGGGTACTCGCGCCGAGTACGGGTAAAGGCAGGCGGGTACCAACCGGCTAAGTGGCGGGGCGCGGCCGCGGGCGGCGCGAGCACAATAAGGGAAGGAGTATAGTGTGACTGGAGGCAGAGCCCGGCAGAGCCAGACATGGGTAACGCGTTAATGGGATGTCTGCGGTCACGGGTGCCGCGGCGGCCGCTGGGAGCAGGCAGGGCGACCCACCCGCCCCGCCCCGCCCCGCCCCCACAGGACATGCGCAGTGCACGGGGCGGGGCGGGGCGGGGTGGGGCAGTGGTGCGGCTGCACGGCCGGAGAGACCACGACCGTCAGTTACGAAATAAAATATAACGTCCGTGCGGCGGCACGGCACCTGGTCCGGGACCGCCCGGAGCCCGCCCGGGGAGCCCGCCCGGAGCCCGCCCGGAGCCCGCCCGGGGAGCCCGCCCGGAGCCCGCCCGGAGCCCGCCCGGAGCCCGCCCGGAGCCCGCCCGGAGCCCGCCCGGAGCCCGCCCGGAGCCCGCCCGGAGCCCGCCTGGAGCCCGCCCGGAGCCCGCCCGGAGCCCACCCGGAGCCCGCCCGGAGCCCACCCGGAGCCCGCCCGGAGCCCGCCCGGAGCCCGCCCGGAGCCCGCCCGGAGCCCGCCCGGAGCCCGGAGGCACAGCGGGGGGTCCGGCCCCGCAGCCGCACTAAACGAGCCTCTTCCGAAAAGGAAACCCCAATTCCATCCGGCGGGCGCGCGGCTCGGCTCGACAGTGAGAGGCAGCCGCGCGCGGACCGCGCGGTAGGCAACCCGCCGCAATGCGGTGCGCGCAGATTGCCTACGCCGCAGGCGCCTGCATCCCGTAGGGTAGGCAATCCCGCCCAGCGGCTGTGTCACGGATCAGCGGGGGGTTGCCTAGGCAGCAGGCGAGCGCGTCCGCACTACCACGGAGAATTGCACTTGTATAGGCCACTACGAATCAGTGTGCATCATAACTGTAGCAGCTGATGCAGTGAAATTAACCCCCAGCTTTTCATGGGCGCAGACCCGCGCAGATAGAAAAACTTTCTAAAGTTTCATAAAATAATACGGAGAAAAATCATTAGTTGATCCAACTTACACTGGTAAAACTAAGGCGTAGGCTTACGCCCCGTTTTCAAGCGTACTGAGATTACGCTTGAAATCAAGCGTAATGGGTCGATCGGCTCCTATTTGTCCTATCTAAATGTATGGGAGAATTTCTTTCGTACGCTTGATTTCAAGCGTAACGTCTTCAAGCGTAACTGTATGCTTCATTCAAGCGTACAGTTACGCCTTAGTTTTACCAGTGTACACATAGGTTATTGATACAGAAAGAACTGAATCCTGTTGGGTTGTTTAGAACGAAAAATTCGTTGTCTCAACCAAGTGTTTGTTAATGCAACGCAAAATTCATTGGAGCAGCGTTGTCCACAATTGTCCACAATTCGGGACAAAGTGTGTATGGTTGGACGCAACTTAAATCTAAATTTCATTGTTCCCTTGTAAAATTTCGACAATGACTTTTACGCAACTTTGAAAAATTACCAGTGAGTATGGTAAGGCACAAAAAAAAAATAGCAGCCTGTTTGCAGAATTGCATATTAAATTTTCAAAGAAAAGTCCATCGGACGATTTTGTTGACAACTATGTTCACATTTGTCTACAAAATTTTGGACAAGCTTATTGCTAACAATGGACTTGTCACTGAAACTGTAGAGAAAGAAAGTCGACAGGAAAAGTGCATAGACATTAGGAGTGTGAACAGTCACGAGCCGCGTAGCCGCGTGCACAGCGCAGATAGTGTTGGCAGCTCTGATATCTTCCGCTGGCCCGCGCGCTGCGGTGGCTCGGCGCCCCGCAGGCAGTGAGGCCCCGCCGGGCCCCGCCCGCATCGGGCAGGTAGGGCCATTTGTCTGTCGCAGTCCTATTGAAACTGAGGGGGGCTTCCCCCCGCCCCTACCCCCCGCACCTAGCGGTGCACCCTCCTGCGATGCCCCATTCAACACAATACGCTAGAAGCCGCGGGAGTAATCTTCTCTCCCCCTCGCCCCCCCCCCCTCTCTCTCTCTCTCTCTCTCTCTCTCTCTCTCTCTCTCTCTCTCTCTCTCTCTCTCTCTGCAACCTGCGTGAGAGACACGCTACTCGCTGCTGCAGTGCTTCCGTGGGAAGGAAGCAGTGAGTTCATCAGCTCGACAAACATAACTTTATGTAACGCCGCGTCACCGACAGGGGGCGTGCGCGGGGGCGGGCGGGTAAGGAGGAGGCGCAGCGGCAAATGAGCAATCCGACCCGACCTGGAGGTATTAGTGAACGCCTGTCACTGAGGACGGGAGGGTGAGGGGAGGGAGTGAGGGAGAGAGGGACAGAGAGAGAGAAAGAGAGAGAGAGATGTGAGAGAGAGAGATAAGAGAGAGAGAGAGAGAGAGAGAGAGAGAGAGAGAGAGAGAGAGAGAGAGAGAGAGAGAGAGAGAGAGAGAGAGGGAGAGGGAGCGAGAGAGAGAGAGGGGGAGAGAGAGAGAGAGAGAGAGATGAGAGAGAGAGATGAGAGAGAGAGGGAGGGAGAGAGAGGGGGGAGAGAGAGGGGGGGGGGAGGGAGAGAGAGAGAGGGGGGGGGAGAGAGAGAGAGAGAGAGAGAGAGAGAGAGAGAGAGAGAGAGAGAGAGAGAGGAAGAGAGAGAGAGAGAGAGAGAGAGAGAGAGAGAGAGAGAGAGAGAGAGAGAATACTGTCGTCGGCAGGCTTTAGCCCTTACCCCCGACGGCGGCGGCGTCCCGCTAAGGGGGCGCGTCCTGGTCTGGTCTGAATATTAGAGCGGATTAGAAAATAAGAAAATGACAACAAAATAAATGAACGATGAGTCCATAATCTTTAGCGAGGGGATGAGGCCAGGGCATCGGGCGGGGCGAGGCGGGGCGGGGCGGGGCGGGACCTCGAACCACTTAATACCTCATCGTTCCCGGGTTCCGTCGGTCCCAGGAGGGCCCGAGTCGGGTCGGACCAGGGAAGGGCAGGGAAGGAAAACGGAAGAGGAAGTGCTGGTGTCGCAGAGTGAGATTAATTGGAACCCGCGACAATCTTCGCACGAGAGCCGCCGGCCGGGCTGGGCGTATTAGAGACCAACGGTGATTTCAATGGCTGGGTGCAAGAGCTGGGCTCATCTGGGCTGGGCGAGGACCGGGAGGGAATTCCCGCGTGCGCAACGGCTGGGCCGGGCGGGGCGAGGAGCAGCAGCCCCGCCCCGCCCCGCCCCGCCCCCCGCCCCGCCCCGCCCCGCCCCGCCCGCGGGCCGTGTTAGCACTCTCTCCGGGCGGGGCGGGGCGGGGCGGGCCTACCGAGCCGATCCCAGCGTATTGTCGGAGTCGGTGAGGCTGAGGTCATCCCGCCGCGCCCCGCCCCGCCCCACCCCGCCCCGCCCCGCCCCGCCGCTCCCTCTGCCCGCACCTGCCAGCTGATTGGCGAGGAAGCGAACACACACGGACGGGTCGGGCCGCGCGCCGCGTTCTACATGCGGCGGCTTTTATGAACGCTTTCGCGCTGAGCCCCGCCCCGCCCCGCCCCACCCCACCCCACCCCACCCCGCCGTCGCACTGCACATCCGAGTATGTGAACGTTTCACACACTTTCGGGAGGGGGGTAAAATTCAGTTCACTGTGAAAAATACCCGTAAAGGTTACAGGAAAATTTTCCATGATAAATTTTGTAAAATTACAATTTGAAATTGTGAAATTACAAGTACTTTGTATCAACGTAAAATTAATTGACGAGCAAGAATGGGCGGTCGTAAATTTACAACATATTTTGTAAATCGTAATTACAAAATATTTTGTAAATTTACCAGGATATTTTTCACAGTGATCGCTCACTTGAACAAATTAAGGTGTGAGCTTTCCTACTAATTAATACTACACGCCCAGGTACAAACGAGAGGTGTTCAATTAAAATCTGAGTGGAAAACGAATGGCGCTCACCGCTGCTAATGTTTCCTTGTAGTTCTGTCAAAAACATTTGCTAATTGCAGTTATGCGCTTCTGCTCAGGTACCCGCCAGCCGGGAGACGTACCCACAACACAACCGGGGCGCGACCTCGAATCCTCCAGTAATACTACTGTTAATCCACATTATCTTAGGTACACTGTAAAACAACGGCGGCGCGCGTCCGGCAGAGCGCCGCAGCGGCATCCATAATTCATAAACACACCGCAGCCACTCGGTCGCAGCTTTCTCCGCAGATAAGACCTGCGCCGCCGACGAGGATCGAACCATTACATTGCATTACATTACCGATCTCTGTTACCCGGGCGGCAGTTATCATTTGTCTCGCCGAATTCATTTATTCATTCATTGGACGCCACATCGCACCCGTCTGCCCATTCACTCATTCATTCGTTCCAGCTGCGCGCGCGCATTCAATTGTCATTCATTCATTCAATTCATTCCTTTTGCGAATGGCGGGGCAACTTGCGGCCTGCGCGCAGCTCAGCAACTTCGCCGAGTAATAATCAGACCAAAACCCGGGGGAGGAGAGCGGGACCTCCAAAAACATCTCACAGTCGGAAGTCTCAGGTATGGGTGCAGGAAAATTTTCCTTGAGAAATGTCGAGTAAAATACGATATCACAGAGCAAAATTGCAAAATCTTGATGGCACTCGATACGTACTTGCCTCCTTGAATAACAAGCACAAGTAGGCTTTGTTAATCTAACAAGGTACCCATCGCAAAGTTTACAACATCATTTGAAAATCACAATTGACGAAAGAAAATTTCTCACTGTGTCCAAAATAAATTTATATTTTTTATACGTAATGGTGTTTAATTTGCACTTCAATGCACGATATGGTGTATAGTAGGAACTATACATGACAACATTCCAAACATCTGTGCATTTCGCAAATATATAAATAATTTTAAACATTTCGAGATGTATAGAAGTATGAATTTAGATGAGGCTTTGCATGTCAAAGCATACCGACACGATGCTGCTAACCCAAATAATGTTAAGTAAGATTTATACACTTGCAAAATGTCTGCATCAGGTGATGCATAGAACTGTACATTTGTTTATCAGTGTACTGACTGACCTGCCCTCACTCTTTAACCCCTGTCTCTCCTTATGTATCGCCTCGCTCCCCCCCCCCCCCTTTCTCTCTCCCGGATATCTTTCTCCCTCTCAGGTCTTCTTATATTATTTTCGACGATCCCCCGTTTTGCAGGATCGGCTCGAGGCTCGGGCGGGGTGGGGCGAGGCGAACAAGAGGAATTCCCGTTACAATAATTATACCACCTCATGCGCACGGGTGGACACGGGGTGACTCAGCGCGAGTCTCGGCCGCGCACTCCTGCCCACAAAACTGGATAAACTCAATACAACAAAAACAGCAAATATTTTTATGGAGGGGGAAAAAATGTAGGCCCCCAAAAGACGCGGAAGTCGCGCGGAAACTATGGAAAGTTGACGAAATGCAATATCACTAATAAAAGCTTACTGTGATTTTCAATGTAAGGTATGGTATGAACCCTGCGCGGCACTGTAAGCTGACGGTGAATTTCTACCGGAAGCAAAACAGTGTTGTCTCGTCACTCACCGTAGCTTTCAGTGATATTCAGCGTAACCTTTTTAGGCGGATGGGGACTGAGAGATTCCCGCTCATGCGGGCTGCGGCGGGGAAAGGATCGTTATCTTGGAGCGCAGCGTACGAATACTTTCGCTCGATGCACCGAGTGATCCTCCAGAGACCTTGAACGTACCAACTTTACTTTATTAACACGGAAAAAATACATGAATTTTCACAGCGAATATGCTAGCTGATGTGCGCTCAGCTAAAATTTTATTTGATCAGCTGCGTCCTGGCTAATACATTTTGATGACACAACTTGCTAATTTCTTTGTTACAGTTAATATTTTACCTCGTACAACGATATTATGTTTTCTGCACGAGCAAATGCTTTATCTGTCAGGACTCAAATGAGCAAAAAAAAAAAAAAAATTGAGAGCGAATAAATTCTGAGAAGAGGGGTCTCGAGCTCGTATCCTTCGGACCAGCAGACGAAGACGGTGCTACGGAGCTGTATGGCAAATCTTATCTGAGCACATATCAGCTAACGTATAACTTGTGACAGTCAATATGTATTTTTTTCTCCCGCGTAAATTCACTCTCTGCAAGTGAACGACATTCTTACACCTTCATTTCCGGTGTGCAGTGTCTCTGTAAGCTTTCTTCAAAGATTTTTTTCTTCTTTCTGTCTTCTTCTTTGCGATATGCCGTGGCAGCATGTTGCGGTGCGGACGACTCCTCTCGAGGAGTTGAGTACCGATGCGGGTCGTATACAGCGGGGCGAGAGCTCCGCGCGGTGTCGATATCCGGCGTGCTGCTCTTATGGATTATGACAGTCCGCGGTGCGGGATGGGACGGTACGAGTCGGGCGGGAGTTTCCCTTTTGCAGCACCGCGGCTGCGGTAGCTCCAATGCAGCCCTATTGTGACTGCGAATAGTGAATGTGAATGGGAATATCTAGCCGATGCACGCCGCCGCACGGTGCAGCCGCACAGCTGCCTCACAGGCCCGGCCCGGCACCAGCCGTATGGTTCCGAAGATCGCTCTCGTATATACCTCTGTCCTTGTCGAACCTATGGCGGTGCAGGTGCCCTTATGTTGCGGCGGGATCGCCTAGGATCCCATGCGTGCGACAAGGACGGACGAACCCTTATTGTGCCTTGTCATACAGACACGCCACGTGAATCCGATACGATTTCACATTCCGCCAACATTGCATTACTATATTATTTATTTTCTCTATAGAAAGGATCGTTTCGAAACAGGGGGCTAGGGAAGAGAGAGAGAGAGAGAGAGAGAGAGAGAGAGAGAGAGAGAGAGAGAGAGAGAGAGAGAGAGAGAGAGAGAGAGAGAGAGAGAGAGAGAGAGAGAGAGAGAGAGAGAGAGAGAGAGAGAGAGAGAGAGAGAGAGAGAGAGAGAGAGAGATATTAGGCCGGATAAATTCATAGAGATTAAAATTGATAAGAAAAGGGAAAGAAAAAGAATGAGAAAAACTTAAATATGTTTAAGATTTTCGCAAATCCGCCCTCAGAAATTTCTCCTCCTGCAGTGAACGGGACCAGTTTTTCTTTTGCTGAGACGGGAGATTTGTTTGCTCGGTGATTAGGCAGCGGCACGCTATCGTGGGCCAGATTGGTTTTTTTTGTTGTTGCTTTTTTTGGTAAACTCGAACCGATATCAAACGGATTGCCGCCTGGCTAAGTGGCGGTACAACAGGTTGGTCGCGGAACGCCATCCCAGACCAGGACAGGCCCCAAGAAGCCACGCCACGCCACGCCACGCCACGCCACGCCACGCCACGCCACGCCACGCCACGCCACGCCACGCCACGCCACGCCACGCTACCAGTCTCCCAAACTTTGCGAAGCCGCTTTGCCATAGGCGCCGGGGGGGTGGGTGGAGCGAGGCGTCCCCCACTCCCGAAATAGGTGTACAACGAGATGGCGAGTTGATGCATTTTCGCGAGTTGAACGCACTTTTTTCGCGGTTTGACGGTTTCAGGGAGTTGAACGCCAGTTGAAGCGAGTTTTCGCAAGTTGAATGCGGTTGAATGCGAGTTGGGCTCGAGCAAGTGTACAAAGAGTTGGCGAGTGAGGGACCCCTCGGACGCGACACCTCTGGGCGGCATTGTGTCATACTTAGGTCTTCCCATTCGGTCTTCCCTCACTTCTGTCTGTCTGATCGCTAAATATATTTTGTTTATTTAGGTGCAAACGTTTGTGAAAAGTTAAACTTTCGTTTCGTTTCGCACAAATTCGTGGACAAAATTGCATTATTTTGTACAAAATGATGCACTTAAGTGTTCAAATGCACACACAAATAGGTGGAAAAGATTTGATTGTTTAACTTTGTACACACTCTAAAAGTCTATGGACATTTCCTATAAACTTTTTTGTTCTCAGATTCAGTGACAATTTAATTGTTACTAAAAGAGTTGTCTACAATTTGTTGACAACTAAGAACAAATTTGTTCGTCGTTGTTCACAAAATTTCTTTATGGACTTAATAGTGGACTGTTTGACAGCAATTTTGCAGACAGTCTACAGACGTTTTTAAACGTTACCAACTATGGACAAATTAAAATATTGTGTCCAATTGTACACAAAATTTGTCCATAACTGTGGACAAATTGTCCATTTATGTACGCAAATTTGTTACCAGCTCTGGTCATGCTCAAATTTATTGTCCATAGAAAAGTCCATAGACATTTAGCGTGCAACTAAAAAAAAAAAAATCAAGTTAGAGTCTGTCTGTCTGTCTGTCTGTCTATCTGTCTCTCTCTCTCTCTCTCTCTCTCTCTCTCTCTCTCTCTCTCTCTCTCTTCCCCTCCCTCGTATCCCACACCTACTAACTACCGCCATGCCCCTGCGGAGGATAACGCGTTTCTCCACATTCCGGCTCGCGCGCGGAACCCGACGTGACCCAGTGGCACCCGCCCCACCCCGCCGGGGGCCTCCGGGCCTCTCCTCCTCGGAGGTCGCGACTGTTTCTCCGTCAGGAGGCTTACACACACACACACACATGTTCACACATACACACGCACACACACACACGACACGAGATGCACGCGACAACAACAGCTTCATACTGATGAGGTTTCGCTCGCCGTGCCCCATAGCCCCACGCGACCGCGCGACCCCGCCGCCAGACCAAGCCTACCCCGCCCCGCCCCGCCCCACCCCGCCCCGCCCCGCCCCGCCCCGCCCCGCCCCGCCCCGCCCCGCCCCGCCCCGCCCTGTCGCGGCGCGACGCACCCTGAAGGAAAGGCACCCGAGAGGAGAGCGGGGCGTGCGCGCGCATGCAAATCTAAGAAGCGCAGACAACAGTCAGATGCTTACTCAACAGAAAGTCCGGAATTAGCAAACCTGTGCCGCGCAGCATGCATCCTGAAAAATGTTTTGCAGTGCCATGCCGTCGTTGGTATTGGGCTGGGCTTAACGCCAAAACTCACATTATATATTTTTTTTTTCAAAAAACAAAGGCCAAGCAGAACGCAAAATGAATTTTGTAATGAGTATGGAACTCGTCCTTTAACATAGTTATGTGCCAAAGAAGTATAGATGTGTAAAACGTGATGTAAGAGGTGATTCTATTTTCATCTCATATTGTGCTGATGCAGAGGAAGTTTTTCCCGGGACACTTAGGCCCCTGCTCGGCTCGGCTCCCCAACTCCCTCCCCCCCTCCTCCTCCCTCGGGTTAGATTCTTGGGGCGCAGAACCACAAAGGAGCGCGAGCTAACCGAGGAACTTAGAATGTTGAAATTCAGACGAAGGCTTCTAGTTCAGATTAGTGCAAGTTTCATGTCTGTTGGTAATGTACATTCTGAGATTGAAAACTCCACTAATAAGCTGGGTTATGGACTTAGAATGAAAACATGCAAAATTTGTTAGGTGCTCTCAAAATAATACTAATCAACTTTAAAAAAAAAAAAAGTTCACTGTTGGAATAATGAACAAAACAGCGTTTCCGGTTTTCGAATAGTATAAATATAATGCCTGCAGATTTTGTGAGATTTTCCCCCAGAGCTGATTTAGTTTGTCTCGGTGGCGGGCCACATGACGAAAGAAGAACCTTACTTATAAATTTTATAGCGCCTTTAGAAAGGCACCACTGTGTCTAAAAGCATTCAAACTTAGCACCTTTCGGGCGCATCAGTGCCGGTGTGTCGGTATAAGGTCTTTGTAAAGGCAATAATACCATAAGCAAGCCGCTCTCAAGGAGTGTTAGGAAAGGTCCCACCTGTAGCGTTTACAGAGTGAGCATTTGTTCAGTGAGAGAGCCGAGCCGAGCACGGTAGCTCTCGGGGGTCACTTTCAGTTCACACGGGGCAGGTGTCTGGCCAAGTGCCCGCGGAGACGTCCGCTTCCGAGGAAACGCGAGCCGCGAGAGGCGTTGGGTGCGCGGTCGCGTCTTGGGGCGGGGCGGGGCGGGGCGGGGCGGGGCGGGGCGGTCCCTCCGGGCTAAGGCGCGCAGACGGTGCCGCCCGGCCCGGCCAGGGCGCCGGCCAGGCCAAAGTCATGGCGTGGATGCACTTGGAGAAGAAAGTCGAACGTAAAAGCACCGCCTCCCCGCCCCGGCCCCGGCTGGGGAAGATTTACTCCTTCATAGCGGCCGCGGTCGCGAACGCGCGCGCTAACATTCACTCCCTGGCGCTCCTTCCTCGCTCGCTCGCTCGCTCACTCGCTCGCTCCTCCGACATTTCACTCGCTCCTGAAGGCCCGCCCGCCCGCGCCACCGCCCCATTGTTCTATATCCTTATTACGGTTTTTACAGTCGTGTCCAGGATGACTCACAGCTCGTCCTCCCCCAGCGCTCGCGCCCGGCGCACGCCACCAAATAGAAACGGAGCAACGACTTTCTTTCCGGGAATGATTGATCTCGGGATGCCGTATCAATCATTTTTAATTCAAAATAATGAAGTACACAGGAATAAGAAGAGATGTCCTCCCGCCTTCGCTCATTCACTACACTACATGGAAAATCTAGTGTGACATGCGTCACGTCAATTGATAAGACCATGTCACATTACTTAATGTGACTACATCCTAGGTCACGTTTGTCGTGTGACAACACCGAGCCATCCTTTATGTCATGCTTTGTCAATTACATTCAGGATGTCACATCAAAAATTTGATCACATTAAGTGGCGTGACCTAGACTGGTAACAAATCTACATGACACATGTCAAATTAGTTTTACCAGTGTTGCCATGATATGAATCAAGATGAGTTTTATAGAGATCCGTCCAACTGCAAAAACTGCTTGATTTTAAAAATAAAATTAAAAAATAATAATAAAAAAAAAAACATGCTAAGCCTCAAGCACAGAAACTACTTTGAACCATACTTTTGATTTTAGAAAAATCAGGATTTTTCTATACAGTTGTGAAAATGAAGAACAGTTTTTCGGCAACAATCCAATTTTCTGTCATGAAAAGAAGTCGAAAAGAAACTTTTTTCCTGCTGACTACTTGACATACCGAAAGGTTTCAGTTTCTATTAAAGAGGCTGTTTTTAATATCTTACAAAGGGAAATAAAATGTAAAAATATATATTTTTACGAAATCCTGGTTGACAACGGAGCTTTTTACCGATAGTAAAATTATTATAGGACTTAGCACCGCTTAGCACACGGAGAAACCGGCGTCTTGGTTTTCACGGCGGGCTGCTCTTGAGAGTGTAGGGCAGGAGGAGGAGGTCTGCATCCCGCGATGCGTCGCCGTCGCGTCGCTTCGCATTTCGTCGAGACACCTGGTCCGGTGGGCGCGCGGAGGCCGCACCGCATCGCCACTGAGGACGAGAGCGCCCCGCCCCGCCCCACCCCACCCCACCCCGCCCCGGCCGAGGTTATCAAATGAGGTGGGCCGACGCGACCGGCATTGTGGGCAGAGCCACAGGTCAGGGCAGCGGCAGGGCGCGGCGCGGTGGGGGGCGGTCAGCGTGCGCTGCTTTGTGTCCACCCCGCCCCGCCCCGCCCCGCCCCGCCCCGCCCCGCCCCGGTCAGCCCCGGCCTTGCTCCCATTCCAACGGGTAGGATGAGCCTCTGTGACGGGGTTGTCGGGGTCGCCGCGGGCAGGGCAGGGCAGGGCAGGGCGGCCGCGTGTGCGCGAGTATTCAGGGAGGGCCGAGGGCCGGTCCACGACTTTACAAACTACTGTGCTCGCGCGCCAAGGTGCTCTGCAACATTGCATTCAACATACACGCAAACACACAACCAAAATAAAATATTAAAAAAATATAAAACAACTGTCGCACACGTGGACACACACACAGATTTGCATACACGCGTACGCAACCCTACCGGAAGCCGGAAGCCAGGGGGGCGGCTGCCTTTGGGCCCGGCCCGGCCCGGCCCGGCCGCGCGCGCTCAGCCACACAATACGGGGATGTCCCGTCGCAGATCGAAACTCCCGCGCACGAAAACAAAAGACGGAGCCGGTGTCGTCCGCGGACTCCTCGCTCAGCCAAGCGTTATTCTGCGCGGCGTGCCAGAGCAGTGGCGTAACAGCGAGCAGCGCAAACACGGTCATCATGGAGCTCGGCATACGAGGGGGGATTTATATACTCTTAAAATCTGCGACCCGACTTGTGCGTCCATTACGCTGTATTAGGCTCCGAAATTTAATGGATTTGGCCAGACACAGGCAAAAACAGCCCAAAACGACCAAAACATGAGTGAAATTTGGAGAATTTTGGATATTGCACTCCTATTGCGCTTCTTTTACGCATTATACTATTCCGCCTTTAAAACGGATTCAGTGACCCGACTATTACACGAGTTCATTCCCCCTCGTCAGCATACGTTCAGTAACGCAACACGGAAACTTAATCCACGGCCGCCGGCCGCCTGAGTGAGTATTGATCTCGGTGAATCGATCGATCGATAGAATCATCGATGAGTCATGACAAAAACAGGACAACTTCGAGGAAATCACTTAATCCGAGGTAAAAACCTCTAATTAGAAGGGATTTTCATCGGGGTATCAGGAAACAATTTTTAAAGTTGCTTTTTTTCCTCGCAGAAAATGGAGGACGATAATACGTTGATCGCATTTGGGTTGCGCTTTCGTTGATGCAGCAGTTTCACTCGCTCCTCGCAAAAAGCGCGCATGAATAGTAAAGGTTCAAGAATTCCGCAGCAGGGTAGTGAGCAGGTGAATGATTGAGACGCTTGCTTCGGGGCGGGGCGGGGTGGGGCGGGGCGGGGCGGCCGCAGCGCGCAGGCGCTCCTGGCTGGACCCGCGGGATGGTCCGCACAGCGGGGGGGCCGCGGGAGCAGAGCTCCTCTCTCCAAGCGCCGCACCACGCCAGACGGCCCCGCCGGCCCCGCGGCTAACTGACCCTAGCCAGCCGAGCCGGTTTGCATACAATGGGGCCCCGCCCCGCCCCGCCCAGTCCCGCCCCGACCCAAGGAGGAGGACCTCTCCCCGAACACCTAACGAGAGTGCTAGCTAATATTCCCGTTGTTAAACACCAGTGCGAAAGAGTGAAAGAGTGCGAGGGACAGAGAGACAGAGACACAGAGAGAGAGAGAGAGAGAGAGAGAGAGAGAGAGAGAGAGAGAGAGGAGAGAGAGAGAGAGGAGAGGGGAGGACGTGACCCGGTCGACGAAATGAGTGCGAAGCGTAACGGGGCCGGGTGGGACCAGAGTGTGAGTGTGTGTCACTGGCACCGGTATATAATTGAAGAGTGTCGATAACACCTCCCAGAGCGCAAAAAAGGGGGAAAAAATTAGCAATTTTTTTTTTTTTATGACTGCATGGTAGGTGGTCACAATACCAGCCCTTCGCAATTCATTGCGTCCAGAAATATTTTTTGTCTGTTCTTGTAGGGAAAGATCTGGAAGCGTATGGCGTGTTCCTACTAAATATTTCATCATATTTTACAATTTATTTCAGAGAAATATGGGTTTTACTAATATAATGTTAATAAAAAAAATAGTTTTTAAAAGTTTCTCGGAGGTTCGGCGAGAAAGGAACAAAAGTGATTCGTAAAATACTTTCTTTACATACACGTAAATGTACACCATTTCACGAATCAGAGTTTTTCCTTCTCGACAGATTGAATTCAAACTTTTCAAAACGATTTCCGCAGTTATAAATCTAATACAGTGCTTCCAAACCAAAACGACACAATGCAGTCGGCTGCTCTTTTTGGCGGTGTAGTTGACGACGCATTTCACCGGCCAGTCGCGGGTCGGGTCGGGTCGGGGCGACGAGGCGAGATAGATGCCCTTAGGCAAAGGAAAAGTCAGTAGCACGGCGGTGCGGCGGCTGTGCCCTCCAGGGACACTTCGCCCGCCCCACCGGTAGCAGCGGACGTAGCGGACCTGACTGGAGCTATAGAGTTCACCTCTGGTAAAGTGGTCATAACGCCTGAGCGAAGTGTCGATAAGAGCGGGAGGGGAAGGACCTGCGTGAAGAGTGGGCCACTAGGGCGGGGCGGGGCGGGGCGGGGCGGGGGGGGGGCGGGGGGGGCGGGGGGGGGGCGCAAGCAAAGAGGCACCAGGGGGAGCGAATACACAACCCGCCTGTACAGTACAACCGTACAACCCACCCCATTGAAACACATGTCTCTCAGAGCAACGCAATAACGCACAGAATCACGAAACGATAAGCATGGAGGCAAATGTGTACTCATTGCGACTCATTGACAACACTTACGTATCGTTCATACTTTGAGCGCATCTACGCTCTATCGTCAAGGCAGTGCAAAAGTCTGTTGTGAGAACGGATTTTCGTTTTGCCATGAGTGAAACCAACCGAAGGTAGTCAGCACATCAAAACGGATCGTTGGTCCAGCGGAACTGAACCAAACTACCGCGTAAAGCTGGACTTGTTTCAACGTGGTCTTGACGCGTCTCTAGTTTCACCTCATTAAGTTCATAATTAACTTAACAGGTCCCACCTGAAAGTGTAACTTTAAAGAGATACTTTTTTAAAACGGTTCACAGTTCAACCCAATACCTACTCAACCCCCTCCACTAAGAAAAATAAATATACACACACAGAACAAGTGAGTCGATACAGCCAAAGTGGTTGTAGAAAACAGACATTTAGTTTCCTGAAACCGACCAATTTTAAAACGGTCGTTTTTAACTAAATACTATCGCGGAAATAAACATTTGGCCGATTTGATTAAATCATTTGGTCAAATTTAGTTCCTAAATAATTTTTTTTCAGTTTCGAACAAATTGGTTTCCTGGTTGTAGTTACAAATATTTATGTACGAACAATTATTATAGTAAAGGTTTTAGCTCGGCAAAGAACTCTGAGCCAACTAGTTTCTTGAACAAAAATATATAAAATCGTATTTCTATGATATTATGACATTACTCTAAATGGAGGAGTCGACTTTCTCGCTGTTGGGAGAGCGACTTTTCTGGACAAAATTGCCATGTTCTTGGGAGGCCCAGACCGATTAACATCGCTCTGTTGGAGTGATTTTGATTACTTTTCCGGTGATGTGGTTGACTCTTTTTGAATCCAAGAGACAAACGTCACTCTGTTGAAGCGATTTCATCACATCAAAAAGGACTCGGTTTGAGTCGTTTTATCAAGCGATGAAGTTCGCTCAATACAGGCGAGAAATATGACTACAATATTTTTTATTAATGACGGAAGAAAGTCCCGCAAATCATGATACACACTGCCCCAATCCAAACGTCGGGGCCATACTGCACCCGGCGGCGGCGTACTTACGTTCGTAATCCACATGGTAATGCGGCTTAAGGTCCTTGTAAGCGGTGGTTTGTGTCACTGTCACACACACACTGTCACACACTCACTGTCACACACACACACACACACTCGCGCGCGCGCGCACTAACACACGCACACTCAGGCGCCGCGGGCGCGCCTCGCCTGCTCCATGTGTCACTACTTGTCGAGGACCGGCGCGGACCTGGCCGCAACGCACCGACCGTTCGAGTGGAGCCGCGGAGCGGCAGCCTGGTCCTTTATAACCTCGGGGGCTCCTCCGGCCAGGCGCGGCCGGGGCCCGGCGAGAGCAGTGGGGGCTCCGGGGGCTGCGGGGGCTGCGGGGGCCGCCCTGCACCAGCCGGGGGACCACCGAGCAGGGCCCGCCGCCGGCCGGCGCAGCGCGGGGCGGGGCGGGGCGGGCAGAGAGTAAACACCGGCAACCTGTTGCCTACTCCTCCTGCTACAGGCCCAGCTCAGGCTCAGCCCGGCCGGGAGAGAGAGAGGTGTTTGGCGGTGCACTTTTCGTCTGCTTGTATGTGTGTGCGACACACTATTTCATAAGACGCGGAAGTGACTGATAAAAAAAAAACGCTCCCCCCAGCAGTACGCAAGTAAACATTCACTTTTAATTATTTATTTTTATTTTTGTTAACGGACAATCGTGGTGTTTCAGCTTTTGCTGCTGCTCTGCTAAAGGTGCCCCCACAATCAACTCGTCGGAAAGTGACGGAATGAAATTTTGGGTACCAGGAATTTAATTCCTGCTTCCCCTGCTCTGGTAATCCAAGTGTGCGAATGTCGCACACTTCTAGGTGTGCGAGGATTCATTCGTACACTTGGCCACTCAAACGTGTGAATATCCTGGGAAAATTCACACGTTTAAGCGGCCAAGTGCACGAATGAATCCTCGCACACCTACAAGTGTGCGACATTCACACACTTGGGTTTCCAGTGTGCGCTTGTGCTCTCCGGGTAGGCCGCCACCTTCACACGCGTTCCGCCTCGGTAACGGCCATTGTGGGGGCGCCATAACCAGGGTTGTTACAGAGTCGGGAATTTTTATTTCCCTGACTTTTCCATGACCTTTCCATGACTGAATGCGAGGTTTTCCATGACCTTCCCCCAGACATATATAGGACTAGGTTTTTAAAAAGAAAACGATGTAAAGCAATACTTGCACTTGCACAATTTATTCATCCATTTTAAAGCCCTCTGAGGCACTCATTCGACATAAAATAAAAGAGCAAAACCGAGGGGGTGCTGTCTCAAGTAGCAGTTGTTCAATGATTTACATTACAAAAAAATCAAACGGTTTATTTTATATTTTGGATTGATTTTTTTGATTTCAAAATGACTTTTTAATTTTTCTGTTGATTTTTGATCTTTTTTCTGATCTTTCGATCTTTCGATATTTTTCTTGATTGTTCGGGATGACCTCAGAAAATACACGCACATCTGATCCAAATTATTCTCTCAATTACATGATTAAATAGGATTTTTAGTAAATTACGGTGAATTATTTCGATTTATTCCAAATTATTGGAAATTAACTTGCAACTGCGCAAAATAATCACAATTATTTCAATTAATTTTTAAAACTTTTCAGAAACAAATTTTGCTCTGCAATTGAAAGGGTGACGTGAAAACATGGAAAATTTTTGCGGCAGTAAACCTCCCGAAGGAGGTTGCGGTTCCCGCCAGGCACAGGGCTTTTACCCCCTGTGGCAGCCAACTGCTTCGGTGTTCCATGGGAACCGGCGCTTTGCTGACTGCGATCCTATCGCGCAATTCGACAGATTTGATCCCCGTACCACCATTGGCCTACCCCTAGAGGTACGAGCGGTGTCAAGGGCGTTAGACTTCCTGAACCCAGTTTCAGAGGCCTTACCTCAGAGGGGTACGCGGGATTCGAACCCACAACCCCGAGTGCCGACACGTAGCCAGAACAGGAAGCGACCCAACGCCCAGAGCCACCGAGCCAACGGAGGTGAGACGTGTTTAATTTCTACTTGACCTGCCCTGGGGCAGCTGCCAAATGAAATGCCAAGCGCGAAAAACACTTTCCCGAGTGGGAGTCGAACTTGGGACCTCTCGGTTCAGTGTTGCGCGCTCTACCAACTGAGCCACGACGTTTCGATGACTGCCTAGTGCGACGGGTTCGCGTCGTATTTGCCCTATCCCCCAGCCTCCAGCCAGGAGGATTTCTGAGAAAACCTGTGATTTTTTTATTTTTTATCTTTTTTGATTGTGATTTTGATTTTTTTTTTCGTGATTTTTCTTTGCCTTGTTCAATGATTTTAGAAGACAGCACCCCCTCGAGCAAAACCTTTGTTACGGCGCGTCAGGCAGAGAACACGGGAGATACAGCAATTTAACAAACTTCCATGACTCGGCGCTTGATTTCCCTGACTTTTTCATGACTTCCATGACTCGAATTTTTTTCCATGACTTTTCCATGACTTCCAGGTTTTCCATGACCTGTAACAACCCTGATAACAGATAAGAATGATTATTCCCGATGGAATAGCCCCGCGTTCTTGTTGGGCCTGTGCCCTGTGCCCGTTGCCCGCCTTGTGCCGCACGCTTGACGACGGGTCAGGTCCCCCTCCGGTGGACACCTCCCAGCTAGCGGCAGGACCAGCAGGACCAGCATGTCCATCAGGACAAGCAGGACCATCAGCACGGTCAGCAGGAGCAGCAGGGCGCTTCCGAACAGCGTTTAGTAGTGTCCTCTCTCTTGCTCCTCACGGTAAAAGCAATGTCTGATTTTTTGAGGAAAAAAGGGAAAACTTTTAGGGCCTTGGATACTTTGAGAAAAATGCCCTAGATTTTGAGGAAGTCTCCTCAAAATTTGTGGAGAATTCCCTTTCTTTTTGAGGAGCCTTCCTCAAAATCTAAGGCGTCGTTTTCCTCAAAGTATCCATGGTCCTCAAAGTTTTTCCTTTTTCCGCAAAAAATCAGACATTGTTTTTACCGTGCTTGTCGCTGAGCGCCATATGAGTGTGACAAGGACAGAGTGCACTGTGCGGAATGAGCCTGCAGTCAGCAGGACCAGCAGGGCCAGCAGGGCCAGCAGGGCCAGCAGGGGCAGTGGGAGTCGGGGCTTCACCCCGGATGTTGGGCGCGACAGGACGCCCGTGAGGTGCGCCCCGCCACGTCACACCACGCCACGCCACGCCACGCCAGACGCGCGAGACGGTCCGCGTACGCCGAGGTCCAAGAGGACACCGAAGAAGAGGCCCCCGGCCCCCTTCCCCTCCCCCGCTCCTCCCAAACCGTCGGGAGAAAGTAGGCTCGGTAATAGCCGAGGAAAGGAGCAAGAGAGACAGGTAGATGTGAAGACGAGACTGATCCGGAGAGAGGGGGGCGAGTACCACGAGGCAGGTACCAGGTACCCAGTCAGTGGGAGCGCGCACACTCGGCCAAAGGGCGTCGCGTCGGGCGGGAGCGGCGGAGAAGGGGAGCCGGAGGAACAGGTTCCCTCCCGGGCCGCCGGCCGTCCTTCGGAAGGTCTCCGCCGCTCACGACGACTCTCGTACTATCCCCTCCACCCTCTCTCTCTCTCTCTCTCTCTCTCTCTCTCTCTCTCTCTCTCTCTCTCTCTCTCTCTCTCTCTCTCTCTCTCTCTCTCTCTCTCTCTCTCTCTCTCTCCCTCCCTCCCTCCCACCTCTTTCTCCCATAAGATCAGTACAAGCAACTGCAGGTATTTCCGATCTTGTAAGCAACACGGACTACAATAACATGAAGGCATGCAAGACGAGCGGAGGTGGAAGGAAGAGGGAATTCCACACCCCGCTCGCTGAGGCACAGGCACAGGTGAGGGGGGGATCACTCATACAAAATGCGTACAATGATTTTTTTTGACTTTTGATTTTTGTTGATTATTTTGTTTGTTTGTTTTTTTTTTTAATTTTTTTTTCTTTTGATTTTTTAAATAAAATATGTTTATGTAAATTTTTCCTCGATTTGCCCGACTTCTATGTATCTTTTTCACTCGATTTTTTTTTAAATTTATTAAGTGATTTTTTTGGGGGGCCGTAAATTGATTTTTCGAAGTAACTCCCACCTCGGGCACAGGCACTTCAGGCGGATAGCCTCGCAGACGGGCGGTGACAAGTACCTGCCGAGACGCCCCAGGCCTGCATGAAGCTTACTGCTAGCGCGACACAGCAGGAATAAGGCAGATGTTGGGTGGTTGCCTTCCCCACTAAACCCCGCATCACTGCAGCAGGGCAGGGAAGACCGGATCTGCGCGCCCGGCTCCGAAACAACGCAATAAAATCCAAGTCGTCCGCATTTTTTTTGTTCTCATTATGTCAGGTGGAATCACAGTAGCAGACGCCGGGGCGGGGCGGGGCGGTGGCGCCCGCGCGCGCCAACCAGATCAGAACCAGACTCACCACCATGATGCGCAGCCTACAATATTACCTCGGTGTCAAATTGACTTTGCAAAGGCCTCTCTTCACACCGTCGCGCCGGTTACTTTTCCTCCACGAAAGTCCTTTTTCATTCCTGTCTTTTCAAAAGTCTCTTGGCGGCCGCACACTCTCGTCAAGTAATTGCCGGTTATGAGGGGCTTACGCCGCCCCACCGCAACGCACCCCACTCCACCCCAACCCCAACCCATCGTCAGACCGAAAATAGCGTTATCTTCCTCGTTGCGAAGGCGCTCGGCACCCTGCTCATCAGACACGGGGTTGACAGAGCCGAGCCACTGTGAAAAATATATTCGTAGATATACGATTTATTTTGTAAATTACGACTAACAAAAAATGTTGTAAATTTACGAAAGCCCAGTTTTGCTTGTAATTGAATTTTAAGTCGATAGGTACTGTTTGTAATTTTACGATAAGTGATCGTAATTTTACAACTCCACTTCGTGGAAAATTTTCCCGTAAACTTACGACAATTTTTCACAGTGGCAGCACGCGAAATGTTGTCTGCTTATGGACCGCAGACTTGGACTCTCCAGAGCGAGGCGTCTCCATGGGGTGCAGAGGAGGGTACGATTGCTTGCGTCAGTAAACATTTAATGGGGGTTGAGTTCATTTATTTCAACGCGTAGCAGTGTTTGCTTGTAACGAGAGTAGCGGCGGTGCGGCGGTCAATGAATGAGTAGGAAGGAGCTGGACGGGGCGCGAGGCCGGGGGGGGGGGGGGGGGGGTCGGTCAAGGACAGGCGCCGTGGTGGGGCGTGGCGGGGTACGAGGGAAGACCATCAGATAATAGGAACAGGTACACGTCGACACAGAAAGGTACTTGGAGTTGTCTTGTTGTTGTTTTTTTACGATCATTTTTTTTTGTTTATCCATGTTCTTTTTTTTTATACGACCTATAACCATCTTTCTCTTCTTTTCTTTCTCCCTCTCTATACTTTCTTTCCCTCTCTGAGGAATAAACAATAAGCCGCTGATCGAGGGAAGATGAGAGAAACAATGGTGTCCAGGCCGATGCGATGGTGCGGCTCTCCGTCTGAAAGTCAGACGCGGCGCCGAGCCAGCAAGATTCACGGTGGATTATTAATTTTATTGGTATCGTATTATTTCTGAAAGTATCACTTTCTGTTGGCACCCGAACACAGGCAATACCCATACACTCTAAAATACTAGGGACAATTTTTGTTACTATTTGAGCACGAATCCGTGCATACGCAACATGTGTAGCCTACGATTTCGTTCCTAATAATCGAGTAAAACTGCACAATAGTGCACTTTTACTTCTTTATTTAGGAAAGAAATCGTACACATGTTGCTCAAAAAATTGTCCCTAGTATTTTAGTGTGCACCGAGTAACCTCAGGACATGCATCCTCGCCCGGTGACCCCTGGATAAACGCCCGCCCCAACCAGTAACTCTTAACTCGTACCTTGCGCCATGCCGCCCTGCAGGAGGTCAGTAAACCGATTCCGCACATCAAGGGATCCTCTCTCTCTCTCCCACCCGATGCGGCGGTGCTTCATGAGTGCGACAAGGACGGAGGAACGAAAGTCCCGTGCGGAATCAGTTTTCAGACCAGGCAGCTGACGTCATACTCCTTGAGTGTGTGAACGCTGTGCACTTGCTGCCCAGTCAAGTCCTACTCGTTAGACATTTTGACACTTAAAATCTTGAAAAGTTTACTCTTTTAAAGAGGTGACAATTACTGTGACATAACATTCTTTTTCATGTGAAAACTGTCACATTCCTATTAATATTAATGTCATATTCTTTTGAATGTGACAATAAAATTTAGCCCGCATATTCTGGTCGATTCACGTTGAAAAGAATGTGACAGTTTTCACATGAAAAAGAACGTGACGTCACAGTAATTGAATAACAGTGCGCTCTTGGGAGAGCGACTTTTTTCTTCCAAATTTCTATGCATGTGGGAGAGCGAGGGATTAACACTGCTCGATCACTGCGAAAAAAATATTTTTAAATTTACGACTTCGTTCATAATTTGGGATTACGATACGGAGCCGTTATGTACGATCGAAGTCGTAAATTTACGAGAGCAATCAAGGGCACTTTTTATACGTGCTCTTTTTCTTTACCCGCTCTCCAAATTAACTTATTCACACAAATACAAGAGTGTACATTCACACTCGTGCATTTCCATAGCGATTTCAAGATATCAGAAACAACTCGTTTTGAGTCGTTTTAGCAAACGTCACTTTAACTGAGCGATGAAAAAAAGCTTCGCTCATTACGGGCGAGGGCGGTGGAGTGCGCCGGTCATTTTAAAACTTAAAAAAGGATTCCGTTAATTTACAACAATATTTTTACCGTGTACTTCTGCGCTGTAAACAAAAATCACGGTCGCCCATACGGAAATATATCGTTTATTTAGATTACGCTATCTCCGTCCATTCGGTTCCACACCCTCTTTCCATTAGAGCCGATGTAAAAAAAGTTTGGGTGGGTACGGTGACAAGTTACCGAAAAGTTACCGCTATCGGCGGTTTCCGTTTTGAACCGGGGGGGGGGGGGGTCGGGCTGGGGTCTGAAGTATGCGTTGCGACGGCCGCTCAGCTCGTGTTTCTAATTTTTCGGCCTCCTTTCTCGGGAGGCTGAGACCCGGGTCGTGCTCGATGACGCAGCGGGCAGGCACCGCACCGGAGACGGCAGAGTGACACGCAAAGGGAGAGAGATAGGGAGGGAGAGAGAGAGAGAGAGAGAGAGAGAGAGAGAGAGAGAGAGAGAGAGAGAGAGAGGAGGCAGTATAGAGAGAGTGAGGAAGAGGTGTCGCTAGTGTTGACCATTGGGCGGCCGCAGGCATCGGTCCCACTAACTACTTATCGATTAATCGTCATTCGAACCCCGCCCCGCCCGGCCACGCCTCCCCCCCCCAGGTCCCCTGCCACGTCGAGGCCTACGCTGGCCTCACAATATATGGAGGCTTATCACGCGAAGGGCAGAAGAGATTCCGGAGCGTGGTGGGTCCCACGAGAGAGAGAGAGAGAGAGAGAGAGAGAGAGAGAGAGAGAGAGAGAGAGAGAGAGAGAGAAAGAGAGAGAGAGAGAGAGAGAGAGAGAGAGAGAGAGAGAGAAGGTGAGTGGGGTGAGATTGAAGTGACGAGTGGTGAGAAGGGACGGAAAAGTCATAAAAAACTATGGGCCCCGATGGCAGTACTTGAACCTCTGACCTGGTCGGTGCCCGCCCGACCACACCCGGCAACTTCCTACATAAAGACTCGGTGCGGCGGTTACCGACAGGATCGTTAGGCGCCTGACGGGCCAGTCAGTCCGCGCCTCCCCGCCCGGGTAGTACCC
>JAHWGI010000299.1:300000-315000 GCA_029379305.1 Frankliniella fusca
TTTTCTGATCTTTCGATCTTTCGATATTTTTCTTGATTGTTCGGGATGACCTCAGAAAATACACGCACATCTGATCCAAATTATTCTCTCAATTACATGATGAAATAGGATTTTTAGTAAATTATTGTGAATGATTTCTATTTATTCCAAATTATTGGAAATTAACTTGCAATAATGCAAAATAATCACAATTATTTCAAATAATTTTTAAAACTTTTCAGAAACAAATTTTGCTCTGCAATTGAAAGGGTGACGTGAAAACATAGAAAATTTTTGCGGCAGTAAACCTCCCGAAGGAGGTTGCGGTTCCCGCCAGGCACAGGGCTTTTACCCCCTGTGGCAGCCAACTGCTTCGGTGTTCCATGGGAACCGGCGCTTTGCTGACTGCGATCCTATCGCGCAATTCGACAGATTTGATCCCCGTACCACCATTGGCCTACCCCTAGAGGTACGAGCGGTGTCAAGGGCGTTAGACTTCCTGAACCCAGTTTCAGAGGCCTTACCTCAGAGGGGTACGCGGGATTCGAACCCACAACCCCGAGTGCCGACACGTAGCCAGAACAGGAAGCGACCCAACGCCCAGAGCCACCGAGCCAACGGAGGTGAGACGTGTTTAATTTCTACTTGACCTGCCCTGGAGCAGCTGCCAAATGAAATGCCAAGCGCGAAAAATACTTTCCCGAGTGGGAGTCGAACTTGGGACCTCTCGGTTCAGTGTTGCGCGCTCTACCAACTGAGCCACGACGTTTCGATGACTGCCTAGCGCGACAGGTTCGCGTCGTATTTGCCCTATCCCCCAGCCTCCAGCCAGGAGGATTTCTGAGAAAACCTGTGATTTTTTTTTGATTTTTTATCTTTTTTGATTGTGATTTTTTTTTTCGTGATTTTTTTGGCCTTGTTCAATGATTTTAGAAGACAGCACCCCCTCGAGCAAAACCTTTGTTACGGCGCGGCAGGCAGAGAACACGGGAGATACTGCAATTTAACAAACTTCCATGACTCGGCGCTTGATTTCCCTGACTTTTTCATGACTTCCATGACTCGAATTTTTTTCCATGACTTTTCCATGACTTCCAGGTTTTCCATGACCTGTAACAACCCTGCTTACGTGGAATTTTAGGTGTGCAAGTAACGTGACGATAATGAAAAGTGTCAGGCTTTTCTCATCTACATTATGTTTACCTGGAATGCTACAATAATTTTGTGCACTTTTTAATAATTATTTTTTTTTGTCACAAATGAGGTTTTTTTCCCTCCTAACTGTCTCTCCAATTTCTTTTTCCAACAGTCCAGCATTGTACCGGGCGTTTCATAAAAGACGCATGTGCGGGCGGGTTTGCCTACTCAAGGGGCTATATGGCGCCTTACGGGGAGATCGGGTAGGCAAACCCGCCCGCACCTGCGTCTTTTATGAAACGCCCGGTTCACGTGCAGTGTTCATAACCAAACCAATACCACAAAATTATAAACTTGATAAGGCAGGTTTAGTCTCCGCACGGTGTACGCGACGTCGTTACATAGGGCAAAAGCCGGCCCGACCCGACCACTCCTCGTGGTCAGCAGAGAGAGGCACCGCAGCCTAGTGCATCCACGGCCACGGGACTGTCCAGACAGTCCATGTCCCGCCCCGCCCCGCCACGCCACGCCCCGCCACGCCACGCCACGCCACGCCACGCCATGCTAACGCGCCTCACCGCCCACCAAAATTATGTGGCGTCCTCCATATGAATAAGGACTCCTCTCTCTTTCATTCTCTGTCGAACGGTAAAATTGTCGTCCTGGTTTTCAAGGCACCTTTCCCAGTTTTCAAGATGTTTAGGAAAAACCGAGGTAGTCCCTCTCTGGTGTCTTGGAAGTCGCCCCGACTTCCAAGACGTTCAGCTTGGAATTAAAGCCGGCTCCTTGGAAAACAGGAAATCCAGCTGATCCGTCCTGGTTTCATGCGCATTGTCTTGAAAACCAAGATGACTTCCAAGACAGAGTCTTGTAAACGTCGGAAACAAGAGACTTTCTTGTTTTTTTTGTTTTTTTTTCAAGTCCGACGGTGGTAGAGGCGTGCACCGGACTAGGAAAAGCAAGAAAGTCTCTTGTTTCCGACGTTTTCAAGACTCTGTCTTGGAAGTCATCTTGGTTTTCAAGATAATGCATGTGAAACCAGGACAGATCACCCGGTTTTCCTGATTTCCAAGGTGCCAGCTTGAATTCCAAGCTGAACGTCTTGGAAGTCACCAGAGGGGGACTTCCTTGGTTTTTCCAAAATATCTTGAAAACTGGGAAAGGTGCCTTGAAAACCAGGTCGACAATTTTACCGTGTCTCTCTTACTGTGACTTTTTTGCAATTTTTACAATCTTCTTTTGTAATTTCTTACAAATCATGTTGTAAATTTACGATCGGTACCGTATATTTGCTCGATTAAGAGAGAAAAAGTCGATACGGCCTCTTCCACACCAAGAAAAAAATTTGGTTGCAGCGATCAACCTGTATTTCGATCCGTCGAAGTCATTACAACTTTGTAATTTGTCAATTCGAATTAACATTTCTCAAAGAAATCTTTCCCCGCGTAACCCAACAAGCATTTTTTTTTTACTGTGCTCTTCTTCTCCTTCTCTCTCTCTCTCTCTCTTCCACGCTCATTTCAGGATCATTAAGTTATCGTACTGACAGTGAAGACGTGTGGAGGCACCGAGAAGAACACTCTAAGGCGCATAGTACACGGAAAAAAAGATATGTCACTAGCAGTAAAAAGGAGAGTCGTAACTCTAGGATATTTAGTGCGGTCTCTGCCGCAGGGAGGCCCGGCCCCCGTGCTGCGCAGGTGATGGGCGCCATGGTGCAGGCAGCGCCAGTGCGTCCATGTGCGTGCATCTCACGATATACACCCCGAAAAATACATTTAACTGTTTCAAATTTATTCACATTTTTAAGAGGCAAAACGGAAATTTTCTTGAACGTCTGCAGTCATCACCAAAGCACTCTAAAAATGACGTGCTCGGAGCAAAATTTTTGATTGCAGCTATTGCAGTCATACAAACTTAAAAGCCCAACATCAAATTCATGTTCGATCTGTCAGAGTAGTTATATGGGCATTGAAAAATTCAGTCGCTTCAACCGAACTCTCAGAACTAAAAGTTCGATGCCTATGAATACTTCGACGGATCGACCAACAGGTTCATCGCTGCAACCAATTTTTTTTCTCGGTGTGGCAGATGCTGTGATTTCTTACCCGCAGGTGTGTATTTATAAGCAACGAAAAGGGTAAGAAATGCACACTATTTTTTGCTGATTATGTCACAATATTTTCAACTTTTCTGGCGATATTTTGGTTCCAAATTGAACTGTGACTACACTCTAAATGGCCATGGACATTTTGGTTGACAAATTGCGTTTTCAGGCTGGTGACAAATTTGTCGACAATTATCGACTTATCTGTCCATAATTTTGGACAAAATGTGAACAGTTGGACACAAATAAAATTTGTCCATAAGTTCGCAAGGCACAAAAATATTGACAGCCTGACTGCACAATTGCATCATAAATATGTTCTCATAAAAGTCTATAGGACGATCTAGTTGACAACTATGAAAATATTTGTCTATAGCTGTCCTCAAAATTGTACACGATATTATTTGTAACAATAGACTTTGTCACCAAAACTGTTGGAAAAACATTCCATAGAAAAAGTCCATAAACATTTGGAGTGTATACTGGTAAAACTAAGGCGTAGCCTGAGATTACGCTTGAAATCAAACGTAATCGGTCTATCTGCTCCTATTCGTCCTAACTAAATGTATGGGAGAATTTCTTTCGTACGCTTGATTTCAAAAGTAACGTCTTTAAGCGTAACTGTACGCTTCATTCAAGCGTACAGTTCCGCCTTAGTTTTACCAGTGTATACATCGCAAAATAGCTATAAACGAGATTTTTTTTTTGTGCACTTATGACCCGACCTGATCCTAGTTCTGACTTCTAATTTTAAAATGCTTTCATTCTGAGGCAAATTCTAAAACCTAAGGAGCCGTTGAACGCGTTAGTTGTTAGTTTTTTCCCCCATTTTTGAAATAAATGTGCGTAAAAAAATTCTTACGGTTCATTCAAGTCAGATTCAAGTCTACTGAATCCACCCACACACTGGACTCCAGTGCCTCGCACATTCTGCATTCTTCTGCTCCAGCTGGAGTGAGAGTGGTATGGCAGTTTTTGTCACCGCGTGGCGTGGCGTCGTTGTGACCGCCGAGGCGCCGGCAGCAAGACCGGACCGCCGGAACGGACCGCCGGAACGGACCGGTCCCACTCGACCGGGTTAGACCCGGTTAAACCGAGTAGAGTGGCAGCTGGTCCTGGGTGGACCGGATAGAGAGAAGGGGCCGGTCCGGTCCGGCCCCCCATGCCACCCCCCTCCCGTCCAAAGCGCAGCGGCCTTGGGAGGACGAGCCGGGCGCCCCAGCGCTGAGAGAGAGAGAGAGAGAGAGAGAGAGAGAGAGAGAGAGAGAGAGAGAGAGAGAGAGAGAGAGAGAGAGAGAGAGAGAGAGAGAGAGAGAGGGGGGGGGAGAGAGAGAGAGAGAGAGAGAGAGAGAGAGAGAGAGAGAGAGAGAGAGAGAGAGAGAGAGAGAGGGAGAGGGAGAGAGAGGGAGGGAAAGATAGAGAGAGAGAGAGAGAGAGAGAGAGAGAGAGAGAGAGAGGGGGAGAGAGGGAGGGAGAGAGAGAGAGAGAGAGAGAGAGAGAGAGAGAGAGAGAGAGAGAGAGAGAGAGGCCCAGCGCTGCGGCCAATAAGATACAACAGAATATTTCTTAAAAATAGTTTTTTTCTTAAAATAAAAAAAATATATGAGAGGCAGAAAGAAAGAGAAGGAAGTTCCCCTCGCTGTGATTATGATATTGAGAGTGATGATAGGGCAGAGAGCAGGGAAACCAGGAGGAGCAGGGAAATCGGTCTCGGCTGTTAGGCTGGTAGAGTTGAAATCGTAGGAGGTTTGAGTTTGTCCCCGTCGAACAACACATAACATAGTACAATTACATTAGAAATTACATAGAGCATACAGAATTTGAGGTTGTTGGGTCTTTTTTTTTTGTATAATTTAAAGAGTATGAGTCATCGACTTGGATTTGAATTCTGGGTCACAGCTGCGTTCAGAATGCTTTGTGTCCCCGACCGTTCCCTCCACCTCCTCCCCCAACTCCATAACCGCCTCTCTCCAGCCACAAACTGCTCAACGTATACTCCATTTACGCTTTTCAAAATAGGAAAAATCGATATAATCTGTAAGCATCATCGATCGAGCGCGCGTGTTTGTTTGAGCGAGTGCACGCCTGCATAAAAATGCCACTTGATATTCGAGTGTGGAGTTTGATTTTCATCCCGACGACTGCCCGCTGCAGGTGCGGCCAAGAGGGATGGAGCCATACCCTCCCAGGGGTTAGAAGCAATCAGGCCTAATTCATCATCCCAATCTCAGCCGTCTGATTCCGAAGATCGCTCTCGTACCTCCGTCCTTGTCGCACTTATGGCGGTGCCCTATGTTGGGGGTGGCCGTGCCCCATGAGTGCGACAAGGACAGAGGCGCGAGAGCGATCTTCGGAATCAGCCTGCTGTGCGTCCCTCGCGTCCGTTTCGCTCGCCGGTGCCGGTCCCGCTCGGCAATTAGCCATAGAGCTCGCCGCGCGGGTGTCACAAACAGGCCGGCGGGTGCGGCGGGGCGGGCAGGGGGTGGGGCGCGTTGGGGTGGGGCGGGGTGGGGTGGGGCGGGGTGGGGCGGGGTGGGGCGGGGTGGGGCGGGGTGGGGCGGGGTGGGGCGGGGCGGGGCGGGGCGGCCAGTCCTAAAAGAGAAAGCCTCTCTCTTAGTGCGCGCGGGGAGTGCCGCGGCGGGGCGGGGTCGCCGAGAGCGTTTGGTGACACATACCACACGGCGGGGCGGGGCGGGGCGGGGTGGGGCGGTAGCCTGTACCTGGCCTGCTGCGCCCGTGTCTGACCTCGACAGCCTCCGCCCCACCGCCCTCCCCCCCCCCTCCACTTCCTCTCCAACCTCTCCGTCAGCGACACGGTTATTCGAAAGCAACGCGTCGACACACGTATCTTAACAAGTGACAGAAAACGCACCGAGGATGATCGACCACAGACTCGCCCGGCGGGAGAACAACGAGAGTATGAATAACGCAAGTTACAACGGGCGCACACGACGGGAGTAAGTGGAGCAAGAGTCGAGGGGTCCATACCACTCTGGTGATCTCGAGTACACATTGTCCGATAATTATTGGTAATTAATCACATTCTTACAATTCCTCCTTCTGTATTTTTTTAATCTCCACACATTTTTTTTTTAATCGTTAAAATGTGCAAGACCTGACAGATTTATTCAAAGATTCTTCTAAAATTTTACCGAAAACTGCTTGGTAATCATTGGTAATCGGTAATCGTGTTCGCTCCCGAAGCGAGTGATGGACCCCTCGCCTCGCCCAGTGCACATTGAGTAAGGGCCGCCACCCGCATGGAGAGAGGGTCCTCCAGGAGGGTCTTTCTGCAAGTTGATTCCGCAAGGCGAGTTCGTCTCTCTGTCCTCCTCGCACTCGTGGGGCGAGAGGCCAGAAGGTGCAAGAGAGAGGACACTATACTCGCCGCTTTGAGGAATCACTCTCCTGGTCCTCCTGGACGCACCAGGTGTGCCAACAAGGTGGCCACAGCGTGGTCACGCCCGCGCCCGCGCCAGCCCTGGCCAGCCCGCCCCGGACACACGGTGAGGCGGCGTGGGTCGGGAGGCGCGGTGCAGGCGCCGGTCAGCAGGCTCATTCCGAAGATCGCTCTCGTAGCGCCGTCCTCGTCGCACCTGTGGCGGTGCCCTATGTCGGGATGGCAGAGCCCCATGAGTGCGACAAGGACGGAGGCGCGAGCGCGATCTTCGGAATCAGACGGCTGGCCGGTGCCGACGTTGACGGGGTCGGGGTCGGGGACGGGGACTGATTTGTTGCGTCGGGTGACGGGGCGGGGCGGGGCGGGGCGGGGCGGGGCGGGGCGGGGCGGGGCGGGGCGGGGCGGAGACCGCGGCGGGTGATGCGGGCAGAAAGTGGTCCTGCGGGTCGGGTCGCGGCGCCGGTAGGCCACGCTGAGGCAGAGCAGGCAGAGCGCCCCTCTCTGTCAGGTGACGCATTCCAACGGTCGAATATCTAACCATTCCCGATTATTCAGGCGCGTCGGACCCTCGCAAGAATTTTTGTTTTAAGTTTTTTTTTTCTTTCAGCTTTACGGGAATGCTTGAGTCGCTCTACTCGCCAGGGGGGAGGGGGGGGCGGCAAAGGGGGTTTTGCCCCCCCCCCCCCCTAAGGTCTTAACAAACCGCCTGATAGGTAGGCAACACGGGTTACAATCCGCCTGAATGTAGGCAAAAAGCACGGCTTTGCCCCGCCCATAGCAGTCGGCTAGATCCGCCCCTGCTACTCGCATCGCTAAGATAACCGCTCCGGCGGGTCATCCCTCCCCTTTGTCGTTCGTCTGTCTTTCGGGTCACTTCAGATCAGTTCAAGCCGACCCGATTGAGGATTGAGGATTCGGACACTCCTGGGACTGAACTCAGAGAGGGGGATCGACGTCGTGGACTCACCTGCTCACCTGGCTGCAGCCGGGTGTCGCCGGTCCCGGTCGCCGACACGGCTGCTTGCTCTGCGGCCTGCGCGGCGGCGAACTTCACCAGTGGACTGATTCCGCGCACGGGACTGTCGTCCCTCCGTCCTTGTCGCACTCGTGAGGCACTGCCGTTGGGTGGGAGAGAGAGGACCGCGTCTACCTCCCCTTGACCGATGTGCGGGATCATCAGCCTACTGCCAGGAGACAGATTCCAGAAGGGCGCTCTCCTCGCTCTGTCTCTCTCGCACCTACTCGGCGCATCCCATCAGTGCGAGAGAGATAGAGGGAGAAGAGCGCTCTTCGGAATCAGTCTGCAGCGGACTGCTTCAGAAGATCACTCGTACACGTATACCTCCGTCCTTGTTGCTCCGACAGCGAGCGGTGCCCCATGTCCGGCCGTGCCTTGTGTGAGCGACGATGACGACAGCCATAACCTCACTCCTCTCCTCTCCTCTCCTCGCCCGGCAGAGGCGGAGGAGGCAGTTCTGAAGAGCGGACGCGATTCGCGAGTTTTAACGTTTTCATCGCGTTAGAGTGGACGATACGATACAGTTCCGCGCCGGTGAGAGCGGCAGGCGGCAGCGGCCAGGACAGATAAGGAACATAATGGCAGCATCCGAACCGGACCGACGCGACGGACGCCTGGTGCCGCTGCAGCCGGGGAGCAGCCAACTGATTCAGAAGATCGCTCTCATCCCTCCGTCCTTGTTGCACCTACAGTGGTGCCCCATGCTAGACATGGTGGTGCTCCGTGAGTGCGACGAGGAAAGAGGTATGAAAGCGATCTTCGGAATGGATCGCTCGGCAGGACCGTGGCGGAGGCAGACCGATGCTCGTTTTTTAATCTAACTAACCGAACTCGACGCGCAGGGCTGACACCTCTCCGAAAAAGAAAGCCGCACCGACCAAAAAAGAGCTAGCATGCGATAACTTACTGTGAGGAAGGAAGGAATTGGCAAACTACATCTGATTTGAGTTCGCAAAGGAACTCACATCAATCAATGGAACTGCAATGACAGAGTGGCAACCGTTTCAAGAATTTCATTAAAACAGAGCCCGTCATGATGGCGACAACAAAATGTTATGTCAGAGTGAATTTACTCCGAGAGAGAAAAGCTATATTTGTAATCGAAAAAGTAAACGACGATTAAACATTTCTTTCAAAATTTTACAGCGTACTGAGCTTCATAAATTTTACTGAAACAGTTCTGTTTTATTTCAGCATGTAAATTGTGTTAATAGTGGAAATAAATAAATATTTTCCAATAAGGAGGAAATGTATATCAATTATCATGTTCCCTCATGTGTTCTCTCTACTCTAAATGTTGGTTTATCACTGACCTGAGATGACTGGGTGGCACTCCTCCTGAGTCATTCCAGTAACTGTAAGGTTGATTATTTAGCAAATTTAGAAAATATATACATATATATATTGTAAAAAATTAGTCCTCTGGAAAATTTATATGTTTTCAGTCAAACAAACTTTGAACCACTAAGATCCCAGCATGGGACTTCAAGTTATAAGAGTTGCAATGTTACTGAAATTTTCAGGTTTTCTTAATATATTAGAACTTTCTTCTACTCCAATGGGGCAACTGCTACCATTTTCTGACTCAGCAGAAAAAGACCTTCCAACAATATGTCTTAACTGTATCAGAGCTACAGGCCAGAAGATAGACCTACAAAAGTGTTTATCATCACCTTTTCTGCTACTTTTTCCTAAATTTGGAAAAGTCACGCTAACTTCTAAATTCTAAACCGTTTGAGCTAGAGGGCTCAAATTTGGCATGCGACCTCTACTAATGAGCCTGATCGAACACTGAGATAGAAAAACAACATCGGTGACATCACCCAAAATTCTTAGCGGTTTTGAGCTAGAGTTCTCTCTCTCTCTCTCTCTCTCTCTCTCTCTCTCTCTCTCTCTCTCTCTCTCTCTCTCTCTCTCTCTCCTCTCTCCTCTCTCCTCTCTCCTCTCTCCTCATTATCTCTCTCTGTGTCGCCCACTGCGGCACACACGTGGTTAGTTCCATAATGATGCACCCTGCTCGGAGCCCGTGGCATTTACGTCATGACACATAATGACAATAATAGTGCGGGTCGCATTTCGGCTCTGCGGCGGACGGCGGGCCGGGCTGGAAAGAAATACCTCCGTTCTCTGATCTTCAATAATCTCCGCACCGCACCGCGGGCTCCCGCTCCACTCTGCCCTTTCTCCCGGGTACCAGAACATGGAGCGTGTCGCCCCAGCCGAGCACTGGTAAAACTAAGGCGTAACCTTACGCCCTTTCTCAAGCGTACTGTGATTACGCTTGAGAAAGGGCGTAATAGATTTATCCGCTCCAATTTGCCCTATCTAAATGTATGGGAGAAATTCTGTCCTACGCCTTATTTCAAGCGTAACCTCTTCAAGCGTAACCTCTTCAAGCGTAACTGTACGCCTTTTTCAAGCGTACATTTATGCCTTAGTTTTACCATTGAGCCGAGCCGGGCCAGCGCGGAGGAAGTGAACGACATTATTGACGGGGAAAGGCCCGCCCGCGCCGCGCCGCCAAGGGCAGGGCAGGAGGGCAGGGCGGGGCAGGGCAGGGCGGGGCAGGGCGGGGCAGGGCGGGTCGGGGCAGGGCGGGGTGGGGCGTGGCAGGAGGGCTGAAGGGTGATTCCAGTGATTCCGCACAGCGGTTTCGTCTCTCTGTCCTTGTCGCACTCATGGGGCGAGGCCATAAGGAGCAAAAGAGAGGGAACTACAAAACGCTGCTCGGAATCACTCTGCAGGGCGGGGCAGTACAGGGTCGGGCAGGGCGGGGCGGGGCAGGGCAGGGTAAGGTGTATTCGAGGGGGGTGTCACTTCGAAAAATCATTGTACAGCCCCCAAAAATCATTTAAAAAATTAAAAAAAAAATCAAAATAAAATCAAGTAGAAAGTTGCATAAAAATCCGAAAAATCGAGAACAAATGAACCCAAAACTGAGAAAAATAGGAACAAAAGAAGAAAAAAACACAATTTTTAAAACAGTAACATATTATTTCTTTTTTATCTCGGGAAAAATCAAAAGAAAAATCAAAATCAAAAATCAAAAAAATCAAAAATCAAAAAAATCATTGTACAAGTTTTATATGAGTGATCCCCCCCCTCGGGTGTATTACACCTTACCTCTATTACACCTACACCTCTATTACACCTTAGGGCAGGGCAGGGCAAGTCCAGGAGCGCCCCCGCCGCGGCGAGGCGGGCAGGGTCCCGGCATGAGAGAATGGTCCCGGGTCGTGTCCTGAGTTTTCATTCGGGCGGGTAAAAAGACCCGGACGCGTCCGTAATCGACTAGTGGGAGTGAGATGAGATGCCCGAACCGGGCCATAGTGTAGTCCGGGGCTCCGCCAGCCCGGAAGTACAAGAACAAAAATCTTCGGGCACGGGGGGAGGGGGGGGGGAGCGGGGCTGGGTCGGGCACTTAATTAGGGGGCGGAGAGGGGGGGGGGATGTATCGAAAGTTGCCTACATTCAGAGGGTATGTAGCTCAAATAGCCTTCCTTCAGGCGGATCCATGAGCTGACAGGGGGGGCTATTGCCCTTCCCCCCACCCTTATTACGTGCCTGGGCTGGGAGAGGTGTGTCCCCACCCGTCCCACTCGAGTACCCTATAGCTCTATCCTGCTCTAACCTGTCATTTTCGGAGGCGTCCGGGTCCCACAACCCGCCCGTATGAGTGCCCCAGGACACTACGGCTTCATATATATCGAGAGTAAAGAGGCGAGTAAGTAAGCCTGTTTGTAGGCGACTTGCGCGTCGCGGCTCTACACCTCGAATCGCCCCGTACGTCCCGTCGCGAGATCCTTTGGCGCGGTGTCTGGCCGCTCCGGGCTGGGGGCGGGGTGGCTCCGCACACAGAGTTTCTGTCTCTCTCCATCCTAATGCCACTCACGGGGCACGACTCACAGGAGCGAGAGGGATGACGCTACTGAACGTTATTCTTCGGTTCACTGTGTAAAATACTCGTAAGGGTTACGGGAAAATTTTCCATGATACAAGTCGTAAAATTACAATTTGAAATTGTAAATTTACAAGCACTTTCTATCGACTTGGAATTGACTGACGAGCAAGAATGGGCTGTCGTAAATTTACGACATATTTTGTAAATCAAAATTACAAAACATGTCGTAAATTTACGAGGATATTTTTCACAGTGTTGCAGCCTGCTGGCGTCGCGAGCCGCATGTTGCGTGTGGAGCGAGTCCCGCCCCGTCCAACACCTTGAGGCGAGAAACAGCCTTTTATACGCCAACACTGCGCACCACGCCACCCGCGAGCGGCGACATGCCGGGAAAAGACAATGTCTGGTGGTGCGACGAGATACTTCGAAATAATTCGTGGACTTTTAGGAAGTCTCCTCCAAATGAAAGGGGAAAAAAATGGAAATCTTTCTCATTACTTGCACTTTCACGAAATTTTGACTCAAACATTTTCCTTTCTCATAAAATATTAAAATTTTTATTAAAAAAGAAAATAAAACGTCATACATGTTGTGTTTGCCGAGCAGCAGCGCACTGATTGTCTGACAACCACCAGCCAGCCGAGCCGCACCACTAAAAATCCTTTAGTGGGACAGTCTTGAGTCACAACTAATCCTCCATGTGTCTCTCCCCAGAGGAGCCGAGACGCGCCTTGCCAGCTCTCGCCTACATAAATTTTACAATTTTCATTAATACACTCTCATTTCCTTACGGATGTGCTATCTCCATAATACGGAGAATTTTGTGCAAGCGTAATATGGATCACAAATCATCTGTAATACGGATAAAATCATCCGTAATATGGATTAATTAATCCATATTACAAACCTTGCTTGATCCGTAAGTTACGGTGAATTTGGTCCATACTTTATGGATGAAGGCATGTTTGTAATATAGATTAAATTATCCATATTACGAATGATTTTATCCGTATTACAGATGATTTGTGATCCATATTACGCTTGCACAAAATTCTCCGTATTATGGAGATAGCACATCCGTAAGGAAATGAGAGTGTAATGCTTGATTCCATTCGTTTGAAGGTAATAGGAGTATAGAATAATTTATTTTAAATAATTAGTTACTTTTATTAAGGATTCAGGATCGCTCAGCAACAAGTGATTGCTTTTAAAAAAAATGCGATGTAAGGAGAGGCAGTAGTGATCCATCAGAGCTCGGCGTGTTGCGGCACCAGGACGTCCTCACCCTCAATGGCCTGCCTGGTCACATGCCTCCGCACCGTTCACTTTTCTCCACCCAAGGATGCTGCTTCTCCTCACTCCTCCTCCTCCTCCTCCTCCTCCTCCTCCTCCTCCTCCTCCTCCTCCTCCTCCTCCTCCTCCTCCTCCTCCTCCTCCTCCCGAGCAGGACACGCCAGTACACCCCCTCTCCCCCCTCGCCCCGGCCCCCGGCTGGAGGGGCCCACATAAAATGTAGAACTGTCCCCTCCGTGCACCTTGCCGTATCGTGCTATGGACTAGCGCCGCTCGGCCCGCTCCCCGTGACCCAGTAGTAATGGTAGGAGCAGTCCGTGCCGCGGCTGCGTGTAGAAGAAGATACCCCTCATGGACGAGGTCACACGCTCCCATCCGCGTGTGCCCGCAGTGCGCGCGCTCAACTTGTTTTGGGCTCAAGCCTCCGACCTGGAATGCCTAATGGTGTTGGCAATGAACCACACTGCAGTGTGTGTATGTATGCATGTGCGTGTGTGTTTGTCTGTGTTTGTGTGTGAGTATGTGTGAGTGAGTGTGATCCCCTTAGATTATCCGTTGCGCAACGCTACCGGGGAGAAGGGACTCCTTCTCCCGGTGTGCAGGTTCGCGTCAGCCGACGGATTCAGAAGATCGCTCTCATCTCTCCGTCCTTGTTGCACCTACAGCGGTCGCCCTATGCTGGCCATGGTAGTGCTCCATGAGTGCGACGAGGACAGAGAGGTATGAAAGCGATCTTCGGAATCGCTGGCGGCAGCGTTGCCTAGTATTAGCGGCAGCGGGGGTCTGACCGCAGGGTGGGCCGGTGCCGGTGTGCGTGCGGAGTGTGGCGGCGGGGCACATCTCCCTGCACTGGAAAAATTTGTTGTAAAATAACGACCAAAAAAAATTACAGGTTTCGCTGTTAAATCGGTGAACAGATTTTTCCTGTAGTTTGATGAAACATTTTGTGAATTAACGAGAAAAATCGCGAAACAACAGATAAAATTTGTAAACTTACGGAATTCTTTTGTAAAGTTACGGAATGTTTTTGTAAAGTTACAGAGTTTTTTTGTAAATGAACACGAATATAAATTCACAGTCAGTTCGTTTAACAAAATTCACAGATATTACCTGTTAATTTACGACATGTTTTTTTACAGTGTGCTCCAGGCCGTCAGGAGCGAGACGGAGAGTGAGAGGGAACCCAAATGTGTGAAGGTCACACACACACACACACACACGCGGAGGTAGCAGATGATACGGATGTATATCAGCCTGCTTGTACTCTCATACAGCGAGCAGCGTGCGGAGAGCAGCGGGACCAGAAGCGAGCACAGCTAGTGTGGCATAATATTATACAGGGGGGAAAATGTCATCGCGCAGTAAGAGCCGCGCGGCACCCGGCGGCGCGCGTTTTTAGACACGCAGTAGCCTTATGGTTTTCTCTCAGGATCCGATTTTTTATTAGGCGTCATGCAGGTTTGTGAATTTACATTCATACACTTTTTGACCCTTGAAGCGTTTATGGGGTGGAACTCTTCGAAAACCTCAAAGTGATAAGGAATGCAAATTCGCACATACTCTCACAAGTGTTCAACATTCGGAGACCTACAGTCTGCACTCAGTGACGTGCTGGTTCCCCGAGCCCGCTCAGTGAAGTGCAACAGTTCCGTGCGATGGCTCCCCCTCGCCCCGACCTTGCCGCGGCTTTGATCTCTATGTTGGCTCAGCAGTGGCGGACCGCCACGGCCCAGCCTCATGTACCTGCCGAGGACCACAGACCCTGCTTCTCCATCGGCAGAGGAGGAAAACGATTAAAATGCTGCTTGCGGCAACGAAACGCGGCGCTGCCCGGCTGCCCGGCTGCCCGGCTGCCAGCAATCCCACGGACAAAAACTGCGTCTTCGGCTTTCAAGCATCCCCCGGAAAACCCTGTGTATTTTCTCCATTAGAGCTGCTTGGTTTTTCCAGAACTGCTCGGAGACCAAGACGTCGTTTTCTCCAGGCCGTGTTCGCGCGCCTATGGAAATGCACGAGTGTTGAATGTACACACTTGTAGTTGTGTGAATAAGTTAACTTAGAGAAGGGGTAAAGAAGAAGGGCACGAATAAAAAGTGCCCTTGATAGCCCTCGTAAATTTACGACTTCGAACGTGAATAATGGCTCCGTGTAGTAATCCCAAATTA
>JAHWGI010000299.1:320000-437120 GCA_029379305.1 Frankliniella fusca
AGTCTTCCATTGTGGACCGTGCCTCATCGAACAGATCGTTCGAAGCATGCTGTAATACAGCAAGCCTTTAGTTAAATCGTCAATATTTTGAAAACGAACTTTTAAAGCTACTTCAGAGTAAGTTTTCGGTCGTTTTCGGTTCTAGAATAACTGTAAATCGGCTGGAAATTCTAAGAGGTATCTAGGATAAGATTTTTTTTTTTGAATATATACTTATCTCTGAATGCAAGCAATTTGTCAAACATCGCCCCCTCCCTTTCGACGCGCCTAATTACGCCCCTGCATCACCATTGCCTGGTTCCAGGCTGACGCGCCCCGCGAGCGAGCGTAACGGGGCGAGGCGGGGCGGTTCGGGGCGGGGCGGGGCGGGGCGGGGCGGGGCGGGGCGGGGCGGGGCGGGGCGGGGCGGGGCGGGGCGGGGCGGGGCGGGGCGGGGCGGGGCGGGGCGGGGCGAGGCGGGGCGTGGCTGGGCGGGGCGTGGCTGGGCGGAACGGGGAGGGATGGGTGCGGGTGAGTGGCGTTGGGGCGGATGCGGCTGCGGACCTCACTTCTCATTCACGTCTACCTGAACCAAGGGGGAAACGACTCGGGTGATCCGGCTGACGCATCGGCTTAGTAATCCTTAATGCGGATTACCAGAAATTATGTAATAATCCGGAGGTTATCCGGGATAATTCGGAGTAATCCGTCCGTAATGCAGCGTAATCCATGGACCTTTTTCTGAAATTTTAGAACGTAATCCGGAGTTTATCCACGGATAATGCGGAGTAATCCGGGGTAATCCGTAATCCGGCTGACCCAAAATTATCCATCAGTCGTTTCCCCTCGACCTGAACCAAGAGGGAGACGACTCGGGTAATCCGGCTGACATCGACTCAGTCATACCTAGCCTCGCGCAGGGTTATTTCTCAGCGCGTATTGTGGCCCGCCTGTTCGCTGCGCCGCTCTGCTCCCTCTCACAGGAGGCTCCCTGGGCAGACCTCGCATCGCGGCTGATCACAGCAGGTCGATCTCCATTTGATTTTCTTCTCATTTTGTCTCCCGCGGCGGGCGGTACCGGCACCGGCGCGAGCGTTCTGCTCGGTCTATGCCGTCAGATTCCGAAGTGCGCTTTCGCGTATCTCCGTCCTCGTCACACACGCACGGGTCTCGGGCCGCTTGGAGTGAGTGAGAGGACACTACTACAGGTCGAGGTGCAGGACAATGGAGACACGTGGGGGCGCCTCGCTCCACTCTCACTTCTGATTCGCAATAACATTAACAAAACGGCAACCCGGGCCATGCCTGGCGGGAGGTAAATGGCCTGACACTGGAGTGTGGAGCACTGCCCCTCCACCCCACCCCACCCCCCTTCTCTCTCTCTCTCTCTCTCTCTCTCTCTCTCTCTTATCTCTCTCTCTCTCTCTCTCTCTCTCTCTCTCTCTCTCTCTCTCTCTCTCTCCTCTCTCCTCTCTCAATCTCTCTCTCTCTCTCCCCCCCTCTCTCTCTCTCTCTCTCTCCCCCCCCTCTCTCTCTCTTCTCTCTCTTTCTGTTGCCGCTGAGACAGTTATTATGGTGTGTTTCCCAGACTTCCTCGGTTGGTATGGCACTCTTCCAAGAACCTCTGCTCTGCTAAACCACCCTATTAGTGAGACGCGCCGAAAATGTAATATCGCAACACGCGCTCGTCCTCTCGATCCGAGCGTCGTCTGCTGTTCCTCCGGCGAGAGCAAGCTCGCAACAAATAAAAACCATCGTGAATGTAGGTATACGTACAGACAGCAAGACGCTTCTTAATCCACTAACCGCGCGCGACTCGGTTCGCACAGAGGGCGCTGGAGAGGCGAGGGGACCCTCCAGGCACATGAGAGTGCGGTGGGTTGAGGTTGAGGCGGGGTGGGTTTTGAGGTAGAAAGACGGGCGCAGAGTGCTGTGCATGCGGCGCAAGCACAGACAGCACCCCAATCTTCCACACTATACGTTTCGTAAGAAGAACTACTCTTCGTAACGTACAAAGGATTTTGGACCGTTGTGATACAAACGAAGTCTTAGTAAGACGAAGAGCAATATGGTGGTTCCACATTTGAGCCTACACTGTTAAAAAATACCACGGAAAGTGCCTGTACGCGCCGTCAATTTGTTACCTGGTCCGGGACCGTAATTTTTTTTTTTTCGACTACGGTGTGAATATCACGGTACACTTCGTGGTGGGCAAATATGTTCGGGAAGTTCAATGGAGCACATTCCGTCCACAATGAAGTACACTGTGAAAAATATCCTCGTAAATTTACGACATTTTTTGTAATTTTAATTTACAAAATATGTCGTAAATTTACGACAGACCATTCTTGCTCGTCGGTCAATTCCAAGTCGAAAGGGAGTATTTGTAAATTTACAATTTCAAATTGTAATTTTACGACTTTTGTCATGGAAAATTTTCCCGTAACTCTTACGAGTATTTTTCACAGTGTACAGTCCGTACCGTAAGGATACATTACGCTCTGACCGTACACGAAAACTACGGTGCGGAGTACGGACCGTGAGCATACGGTAACTCCTTAATCAGTATTTTTAACAGTGACCTTACAAGAACTCGATTCTTCATAATCTGAAGAGTGCTCTTCGTAAAGAAACTAAGAGTGCACTTCTTCCAAAACGTGTTCTTTTCGTCTTTCATTAGTGCGCTGCGTCTCGTCTGCAGGTGGAACGTCATATTATCGGACGAGGAAGAGAGGGGACCTAGCTACGTAGACAGAGAAAGAGTGAGAGAGAGAGAGAGAGAGAGAGAGAGAGAGAGAGAGAGAGAGAGAGAGAGAGAGAGAGAGAGAGAGAGAGAGAGGGAAGGAGGGAAGGAGAGAGGGAGAGAAGAGGTCCATCCGGTGCGCATTCTTCGTGTCGTCTTCACTTTCACTCACTCATCCCCCCCGTTCATTGGTAACGCTGCCGCCCGCTGGGCCCGGGCCCAGTACAGGTGTATCACTGTACGGCCTCGCCCCGCCCCGCCCCGCCCCGCCCCGCCCCGCCCCGCCCCGCCCCACCCCACCACGCCTTCAGACAGGTCGGATCCCCGCCCGGCCGCCTGGCCCGGCCCTCCTAGGCCCCAAAGTGGGATAGGCTGTCCGTCCTCCGCTCCGCGGTGGGAATCCTGCTGCAGGCTGGAGGGACCCTCTCAGACTTGAAATGGACTATTTTCACGATAAAATGGAATATCCATAGGTGTATGGAGATTTGTCAGCAAAGTATACTTTTTTGTTGACAGCTCATTTGCTAGTGAAGAAAAAGTCGGAGCAAAATAGAAAAATTGTTATTTGGTTGGACAAAAATATTAATGCTACGGTAGTACACTTATTTCTTAACTAAAAAAAAGTAAAAAAATAAAATAAAAACTATTACCCCTCCCCACAATAAACATTTTTGTCCATTCGCCATGTCATGTAAATTTCTTTACGTTATTGTCTCCGGCTAAATAGGTCTGCGAACAAATATCTGAAATCCATAGACAAATTTCATTGTCCTTTACAGTGAAAAAAGTCAGTTACAGATCTGAGCGTGGACCTCGGCGTGGACGCTGCCTGCACCGCCGCCTACCGCGTGACACGCTCGTGTTGTGTTTGTTGCGCGTTTGCTTTCATTGCTGTTAGCGCGTCGGTGGATTAACATTAGCAACACTTTTGCGATTAGCCTGCCCAGCAGTGACTTCGTATCGTTGCGTATGTTACGTTTACACCGCAGTATCGGGCCCAATGCACCACTCTCGGAACGCGTGTGTGGGCTTGCTGTTACGCGCGTGCGCGTTTCAAAAACATTAAACATTATCACAAACCGGCGCTATTCAGCGTCCGCGCGGACATGTACGCTCGACGCCGTGAACGGCCGTAATCTTAACCCGCCCGGACCAAGAAGAGCGCGCAGCGAGGCAAGAGGACGGAGGGGAGGGGAGGGGGGCACAGGTGTTAAGAGGTCCATCCGAGTGAAAGCCTCCGGGGCTGGGCTGGGCACCCTGCGTGTGTTCAAGTAAAGTAGTAAAGGAGATGGGCCTGCCTCTGCCACAACCGGGCGGGGCGGGGCGGGGCGGGGCGGGGCGGGGCGGGGGCGGGGGCGGGGCGGGGCGGGGCGGGGCGGGGCGGGGCGGGGCGGGGTTTGGCGGTGCTGGTTTGCTGCTGGTGCTCACCGGAACCGTCATCCCCTCCATCTCGTTCGACCGTGGTTTCCTCTCCTTTACATCTCACACGGGCTGGACAGACGCATGACTTAGGAGGTCACAGCTTCCCCCACCCCATTCTCTCTCTCCACCTCCACCGAGGGGGCATTCACTAATGTGACCCGATTAGTACGCCTATTATGCTGTATTGCTCTGCAAATCTTAGTGTGCAGTAGTTTGCCACTTTAAACCGCAAAACTAAAGTGCTGCAGTTATAACTGCAGAACTTTTTTGCTCTACAGTTTTTAACTGCAGAACTCTTTCGTTCTACACTTGTAGCTGCAGAACTCTTTAGTTCTGAGCTTGCAACTGCAGAACTCTCTATCCAGTTTTTAGTGCAGAACTAGAGAGTTCTGCACTTGCAAGTGTAGAACCAAAGAGTTCTGCACTTGTAACTGCAGAACAAGAAAGTTCTGCACTTTTAGCTGCAGAACTTTAGTTTTGCTGTTTAAAGTGGCAAACTACTACACACTTAGATTTGCAGAGTACGCGCTCCGAAATTTTATAGACTTTGCGAAAAACCAGGCAAAAACAGCCCAAAACGACCCAACAATAAGTTAAATATAATAAGGAATGTTGGCTATTGCGCTCCTTTTCCGCTTCTTTTCAGCAAACTTTTATGCCTCTATTACGGATATTTTCTGAGGAAAAAGGGAAAACTTTGAACGACTATGATGAGGAGAACTATCCAGATTTTGAATAAGTCCTCTTAAAAAATGAGGAAATTTCCCTAACTTTTTAAAAAAGGAAAATTCCTTAAAATTTGTAGAGTTTTCCTCCAAGTCATGCAGTGCCTCAAAGTTTTCCGTTTCTCCTCAACAATTCGGAGCCTGTTTTTCCCGTGCTGCGGTGGCGGAAGCCCCTGCGGGGTGGGCTGTGCCGGGCGGCTCGCACGCGGGAGGGTTGCCTACCCGGCCATTGCAAGGCGGTAGACACCCCGCTGCCGCTAGCCACTTGCCCCCCCCCCCCCCCCCTTTCCCCCGGGTACACCATCCCAAGGCATAATGTACACCTCCTCCCACCTCGAGGTTAGGTACGTCAAAATTAGAGTTGTGTATCCCCTACCCTACGGAAGGGATACAGCAGCACGAGGGATGGTGCAGCCCGGCGAAGGTACGATGGCATCAGGGATGGTGTACCCCCTACCCCGACAGAGGGCATAACAGTGGATTCATATTCCGAGGGATAGTTGCCCACCGGAGTAAAAATGAACCCTTTAGGAGATTGCACTCCCCCCTCCCTTGCATGTAGCACACCATCCCGTGGGGTAATGTACTCCTCCATATCTCGAGGGGTAGAAGTACAATATCAGTATCCGTGCGGGGAATTCGTACTCCCCGAGGACTCCCTAAAGAGAGGTATATTTTACTCCTCTATCTCGAGAGGCGGGAAGTACGATAATATCTATAGCCATGGTGTACTCCCCGGGGATTACAAATTCCTTGTGGGACGAGTACGATATCCCTCGAGCTAAATGTATTCCAGCTGGCCCGTGCGCGGGAGCGATCTATCGCGCTGACCCCGGCCCCGCGGCTGGGAGAGCGGAAATCACGCTCACGCACACATGGGCGTGTTTTCTGGTGAACAACTTAGTCTGCCGTTTGAAACCGAAGATCGCGCCCTCGCGCCCGCGCCTCCGTCCTTGTCGCACTCACCGTGCGGTGCTCTCCCGTCCGCCAACCCCCACGCAGGCTCCGCCACGGGTGCGACAAGGACGGAGGCGGAGGCACTGCGCTGCATCTCATATGCTGGCGCCAGCGGCAAGAAGTGCACAGCACAGCAACAAGCAAGGTGCGCCCCCCACCACCATAGGACCTCCGCGCCCGCGGCCGCGGCCCGCCGCGCGTGCGCCGCGGGAGTGTCAGCCGGCCGCCACCAGGGGGCAGCAGCACGCGGCCGGCGGGGCGGGGCGGGGCGGGGCGGGGCGGGGCGGGGCGGGGCGGGGCGGGGCGGGGCGGGGCGGGGCGGGGCGGGGCGGGCTGACCAGCGGCAGGACAGGACAGCGCGGCGCTCCTCTCCCACCTCCTGGCCACGCTGACCGCCGGGTCGCTCGCGCGCGGGACGGAGCCCGCGGCTCGGCGGTTCGGATCATATTGAAGCCGCGCCGTGCCGCGCCGCGCCCGCCGCGCACAGCCCGGGCCCGGGTGACCCGGGAGCCGCGCTGCACGTGAAGAAGAGGGTCGTAGGCCGCACCACGCCACACAGCAAGTGTGATTCCGAATCGACCCGCGTTTAGTAAGCGTCCTCTCTCTCTCGCTCAATACGGCCGAGGAGACGAAAACAGAGAGACGAAATCGCTGCGCGGAATCACCCAAGGGGCGGCCAACTCATGTATTTCTGTGTACACTAGCCTTGTATTTCTTGTATTTCTAATATTTTTTTCTCGATTTTTTTTTATTGTTTCTATGTATTTCTGTGTATTAGGAATATTTCCTAGTATTTTTAGTGTATTTCTAGAAATACACAAGTATTTCTGTGTACAAGTTTTTTTCGAGTTGGCCGCCCCTCGGAACCACCCCTTCCAACAGGCTAGCAGGCTGGTTCCCATGTTGGTGGCGAGGGCGCCGGCTCCCAGCCAAGCGCCCAACATCCCCCCCAAAGTGCATAGTGCACCGAGGGGGCGACCACTCCCCTCTAAAGTATACACATGATTCCCGGGATGATTGATTTTCAGTGATTCCCATCCATATCTTTTCATTTCTTATTGTTTCTAGCGACATAAAACGCTAATTTTGACTAGTTACAACTGACTCCAGGTGTTTCCTACTTTGTTGTAGTGGTTTTTTTTATGTCCAGGGGTGAGGGACAGTGACACGGTCGCTACTCGTACCAGACTTTATTACATATATGGCCCAGACATTAACATAAACACCCGGACACACACTGACACAGACTAACACAGACTAGCACAGACTAACGCGGAATATAGAACACACTGGGTTTCTACTGCTGGACCTGCCGATGGTGACAGGAGCCGAGCAGTAGAAGAAGTGTCGAGAGCGGCTGCTGCCGCTGGCTGCGGAGCCTCCCGGCCGGCGCCCTGCGCGCCCTCTCTCGGCCGGCTCCACAAGGCTGTGCCCCGGGCGCGGGAGCGCGCGCGGACACAGCATCCCTCCCCCTTTAGGGGGGGAGCCCCTGGGTCGCCCCCTAGGTGTCGGGATTCCTCGCGGGGGTCCTCGACTTTTTAGGAGGGCGGCGCTCGCGAGCTCGTCGCGCCAGGCCCCCGCGGGGCGCTTCCTCTTCCTCCCTTTCCACCGGCACTTCGACATGGCGTTGGTGTGCGGAGAGCCCATGTCGCCACTTCCCCCTTCTCCCCCAACGAACGAGTGCCTGCTACCCGCCCGCACAGTGGGTTGAGTTTGCTCTCCCTCTTGCAGTGCGTGAGGCTCTCGTGTCAGCGCCCGTCTGGTTACAGACAGGCCTGGTTGGGTCCGATGCACGCGGCTGTGGCGTTGTGCTCTCCAGCCGCGGTCACATCCTGGGGGTGCGTCGCTGTCCTTGCCTTGGACCCGGCCGCGTCTGTCCCGGTCACGCATGGGCCTGGTTGTTAGAGGCGTGGGGGATGGTGTGCTTCCCCGTACTCGCCGCGACCCGTTCGCGTTTCTGACCAGGACGAGCGGCTCTGCCCAGTTAGCAGCTCTCGCAGGGCTGGTCGCGCCACCGTCGCACCCCCGTGGCCGCCATGCCTTCTTGGTGTGCTTCAGCGCGCGCCACACGGCCCGTGCCCGGGCGCCGGGAGGGTACTGTTTGTTTTCGTAGGGACTTGCTTCCCTGGTGGCATTGTGCACTCCCAGGTCCGAGGTTAGGCCGTTGGCCAGCACAGTGACGTCTTCACCGCGCTCTCTCTTGGGCGGACCGGTGGCATGTTGCTCTCCCGGTGTGACATGAGTAGGTGCATCTGAGTGAGGCGGTTCAAGCGTGCCGGTGTCCGTGCTTGCCGGGTGGAGCTCGTCAACTGAGCCGCCCCTACCTCGGGCTCCAAAAACTGTCTGGCCCGGTGGCGCATCGTCTTGCATTGAGCTCACGACGAACGCAGCCTGGCCGGTAGCAGGGCAGCCGTGAGCGCCCGGTGAATGCTGTTGACTTGACCGAACAGTAGGTAGATAAATCACCAGCCATGGATTTGCACGTCCCGGGCCCGCTTGTTGGGATTTCAGCACAAAGCATGCTTGAGCCGGCGGCGCGTTCGTTGGTTGGGCCGGCTGGCTTGGTAGGTGGATCATGAGCCACGGGTCGAGCTTGCTGTGCTCATGCGCCCTCAGCACGTCCATGCACATCGCCAGCGTGTACTCGCTTCCTTCTCTGGTCAGCTTCGCTCGCGCCTCACGGTCCAATGCGCCTCTGACCAGCTGTCCCCGAATCTTCTCGTTGACATCTGGCCCAAAGTCGCAAAAGACCGCGATGCGGCGCAGGGCCGCGAGCCATTCCTTAGCCGTCTCGCCAGGTCTCTGTACGCGGTCTAGGAACTGCAGTTCTGCTACCGCCGGGGACAGGTACGAGTCAAACCTGAAGCGAGCCATGTTGTTGATTGGGGGTCGTGGTAAATACACTCCGACCGTTACCAATCCACAGCGTGATGCAGGCCAAAACGCGCGGCGTTGTGCACTTCGCGATTTGGGTTTGACTATGTCCAAACGAGACTGCGCTGCGCCTGACTGACCCCACGTGGTAGATACTCTCCGTGTTTGTTGACAGTCAGGTGCGCATGAACTGGCTAGCGCCGCGCGCGGCGACGACGTCTTGGCTCGGTGAGAGTCGTTTGGTAAAAACAAACCACGGCAGCAGCCGTGGTAGTTACAGGTAAAACCGACAAATGTCACAATGGTCAGTCAATAAAATGAAACTGCCCGCAGTTTCCTATCCGCCCGGGCCGCGCGGCGTTGTGCACTTCGCGATCCGGACGGAGAAAAAAAAATAACTCACCTCGTCGTCACTTTTATGTCCAGGGGTGAGGGACAGTGACACGGTCGCTACTCGTACCAGACTTTATTACATATATGGCCCAGACATTAACATAAACACCCGGACACACACTGACACAGACTAACACAGACTAGCACAGACTAACGCGGAATATAGAACACACTGGGTTTCTACTGCTGGACCTGCCGATGGTGACAGGAGCCGAGCAGTAGAAGAAGTGTCGAGAGCGGCTGCTGCCGCTGGCTGCGGAGCCTCCCGGCCGGCGCCCTGCGCGCCCTCTCTCGGCCGGCTCCACAAGGCTGTGCCCCGGGCGCGGGAGCGCGCGCGGACACAGCAGTTTTCATTGATTTCCCTTAATTTTCATCATGATGGTTTCCAGGCTTGGGTACACATGAGTTCCAAAAATGTCGCCCCCTCGCAGTGCACCATGGCTCGCATAGTGTTTCCAATCGGTCGGATTCTGCCTGTACCCGACTGTCTTCCGTCTCTCTCACTCTCATGCGTGTCAAGTGAGAGGGAGAGAGACGGAAGACAGTCGTGTACAGGCAGAATCCGACCGATTGGAAACACCAGGCTCTCACGACCAAAGCGTTCGAGCCTGCGGCATGCAGTTAGTTCCCTAGCTGTCGCTCCGAGACCGTCACCTGTAGACTGATTCCATTGCCGCACCCCTACCCCTCGCTGTTTCTCTCTCGCTCCTACGGAGTTTGACGTGGGAGCGAGAGCGCGCTGTCTCTCTCGCACTCGAGGAGTGCGCCTACGAGTGCGTGCACCGGAGTCCCTCTGCTGCGAGGGGTCCTTCACTCGCCAAATTTTTGTACGCACACTACTTGCCCAAATCCAACCCGCGTTCAACTCGCAAAAACTCGCGTCAACTCGCGAAAAAAAAAATGCGTGCAACTTATTGCGAAGAAGTGCGTTCAATAACTCGCGAAAAACTCGCGCCTAACTCGCGAAAATGCATCAACTCGCCAAATCGTTGTACATATATTTTGGAAGTTGGGGACCGCTCGGCCAAAGTCTTATCAAAATCATATAGAAAAATCTGGCATTAGGTAAAAAAAAATCAAAGAAAATAATCGTATCATCCGACAAAACCACAAGGCTACTTTTGAGCCTAAAAAATCTGATAACATAATAATATATATAATAATAAATATTATAATAATAAAATAATAATTTGAGTGTTGATGAGCTCGTCGGAGAGCCGGTCGGGCCAAATATCACGCCGTCGTGCCCGATGACATGACACGGTGTCGATAACGAGCGGCGCTGGGATAAACACTCGAGGGGAGGGGAGGGGTCGACGGGCTGAGCTGAGGGGGTCGTGCAGGGGACCCTGAGGGGACCGCTGGGCACGGGGGGCCATTCGAGCACAACAACGCCCACCGCCAGCACCACCATGCCAGCTCTCAGGCCCGCCCCCACCGTCGCCCTCAACGATGGCACCAGGATCCCCGTCATCGGACTCGGCACCTACATGGTGAGCACGACGCGGTGCCAAAGGGTCGTCAACTCCGCTTGACCGTGTACGGAGGAATATGGAATGATATTACAGGTATTATTAGTAATATTACACCAATTTTACAGTCCTGATGTCATATTTCTGGGAAAATGGGTAATATCAACGTAATATTACCTGTAATATGGGTACTATCATCAATGTGAGGTAATATCATCTCGTGTACGGAGGAATATCGGAGTTGACGACCCTATGCGCGGAGCACGCTGAGCAGGCGGTCATGTTCATGATGTGAAAATTTACAAGATTATGTGACCATCAATAATCATCTAGAGGGGTGTACGAGGATTATGGAAGTGGTAGACCCTTAGCATATAGTGACGTCAAATGATTTTAGCCTAGAGGGCCACATGGAAGCGGTCGGCGACACGCCAGATTTGTTTAGTGTGGGGGTAGGGGGAGCGTTTGGATATGCACTGGGTGACTCACTTACCCCGTTCTTTGCGTAAGTAAGTATGCAACCCACACTCTAACTCGCAATGAACTTTTTCGTACATGTGAAATGTAACCATGTACACGTGAAGATTTATGAACAAAATTATGCCCAATTACGTAGAATATTGCGCATAGATCTGCATAAATTGTTACATGCAGAAAAAAATGCACAAAACTATACAGATTTATGTACAATATTCTACATAATTCGGCACGATTTTTGACATAAATCCTGCATGTATATATAGTTGCATTTCATATGTACGAAAAAGTACATTGCCAGTTAGTGTGCATTCTACTTGAGCGAAGGGGAGCGCCCCGCTCAGCTGAAGTAGAATGGGTTGCATACTTACGCAAAGAACGGGGTAAGTGAGCCACTCAGTGTATTATTTCCTTCACCTCTGGTTTCTCGAGTACAGAGTACTCCGTGCGTGTCTAACGGTTGTCTCTTCCCGCTCCTCGCAGGGCAACCCGCTGGGGCGGCGCCTCGAGTCGGACGTCGGCCAGGTGGAGCAGGCCGTGCTGGACGCCATCGACATCGGCTACCGGCACGTGGACGGCGCCCTGCTCTACCAGAACGAGGAGGAGGTCGGCCGCGCCGTGCGCGCCAAGATCGCGCAGGGCGTCATCAAGCGCGAGGACATGTTCATCTGCACCAAGGTGGGCCGGGCGGTCGCAAGTGTCACAAAGTATGGATATTCCAGAAAGAAAAACAAAATCTATCTTGGAAAAGTCGACGAAGGGTGGATTTTTCACTTGTTCTTTTCACTAACACTGTCAATTTTCCTTCCTGGTGTATGGAACGAGTATTGTGCGCAAAAACTATTGGATGAGTAACACCTCTGTCATTGGCAAAACCATAATTTATCGGGATCAGTTATTCAGTATCTATTCACTTTTCAAACGGTTTATCTGTGTAAAGAACGAGTCTCCACTGTTAATATCAATGTATTGATACAAACTTACAATTGTTTCCTCATATTTTTCTTTCTGTACTTCTTGTTTTACATAGTTTTTTTTTTTACTTACTTTGTGAATGTCTTTTTGGCTGCTTCCAGCTGTGGAACAACTCGCATCACCCGGACGCCGTGGAGAGCACCTGCCGAAAGTCGCTGTCGAACCTGGGCCTGGACTACGTCGACCTGTACCTGATGCACTGGCCGGTGGCCTTCCGGGACGGCGACGACCTCAAGCCCCTCGGGCCCGACGGCAAGGTGCTCTTCAGCCACGTGGACATCCTGGACACGTGGCGCGCCATGGAGCAGCTCGTGCGCAAGGGCCTGACCCGCTCCATCGGCGTGTCCAACTTCAACGAGCGCCAGCTGCGGCGCCTGATGGACCACTGCAGCATCCGGCCGGTGGTGAACCAGGTCGAGTGCCACCCGTACCTGTCGCAGGCGCCGCTGCTCGCGCTCTGCCAGCAGCTGGGCGTGCGCGTCGTCGCCTACAGCCCGTTCGGCTCCCCGGAGAGCGACTGGAGCCTGGGCAAGGTGGACCGGCTCCTGGACGACCCCACCATCGCGGAGGTCGGCCGGCGCCACGGCAAGACCCCCGGGCAGGTCATCCTGCGCTCCCTGGTGAGTCGAGTCGCGCCCGAGGGGTCCACCACTCTGGTAATCCTGTGTACACGTTGTCTGGTTCTACTGGTAATCTTATTCCCCAAACTCCTCTTTTTATCGTTTATCGTGCTGTTCTGGGTTTTCCCTCATTGAAATATGCAAAAATTTACGTAAATTTCCGCGTTTCTTCAAAAAACTTACCGAGAACTGTAAGTAATCACTGGTAATCGGTAATCGTGTGTACGCTCCTGAACCAAGTGATGGACCCCTCGGTCGCGCCCCGCCCGCACAGCATGGTGATTCCGAACACCGTTTTGAAGCGCCCTCTCTCTTGCTCACCATGGCCTTACTCCATGAGTGCGACAAAGCGAGAGCGACGAAACGAGTGTGCGGAATGGCCCTCCGGGAACGCCATCGTCGTCAAAGACCGAGGGGCGGCCAACTCGAAAAAAACTTGTACACAGAAATACCTGTGGATTTCTAGAAATACACTAAAAATACAAGGAAATACTCAACAATACACAGAAATACATAGAAATACTCAACAAAAATACGAGAAAAATACCAAAAAATACATTAGAGATACAAGAAATACATAGGTTGGCCGCCCCTTGTCAAAGACACGGTTCTCCTGAGCCGCGTTGCTCGTGTGCATGAGCAGGTGCAGCGGGGCGCCATCCCCATTCCCAAGTCGGTGACCAAGTCGCGGATCCGGGAGAACTTCGACATTTTCGACTTCGAGCTGAGCGCGCAGGACATGGCCACGCTCGAAGCCCTGAACAAGAACCGCCGCATGTGTCCTTTCCTTGAGTAAGTTTGGCTTCTGTCGACATGGACCCCGTTCCTTTACCTTTCAATATTTTAAAAAAGAAGGGAAAAAAAACACGCACACACACACACACACAAAAAAAAAACTAATCAATAGTTCAATTTTTGTTTTTACAGAGGTCTAGGTCACCCTGAATATCCTTTCTAACTTGGATTTTGAAGATCTTGTCGTAAAACACCAATCTTCTACTTTTAGTACAAATAAATAAATTAAGAAATAATAATAAAAGCGTTTATTCCACAAAGACCTTTTAAAAAGACATGACAACTGTGAAACACACTATCTGTCACAATGCTCAACATGGAAAACTTATAACAATTATACATTCCATAAAAATATTCATAGTAAATTGCTTATCATAAATATATGCAAATATGTACCAGATAAAACACATTAGATAAAATAAATGAAGGTGATTACACAACTACAGCTTTTCAAAGCAATTTCGATACTGAAAAATTCTGGCAAATGAAACAACGTTCACAAAATCAGATTAGCAATGCTTGGTCATTAGCAAAGCTGTCAAGCAGACACTGATGGTCTCACAATCCTTTCAGGTTATGAAAATAATGTGCTGGTATAAAAAATCTCTTTTTATCCAATAATCCATTGCAAAAACATCTATCTGGTACCTATAATGAAATCTACTGAAGTGGTGATAAAATTGGAAGCACCTATTTGATGTAACAAGTGCCCTAGAACAAACAATCAACAAAGACTTTCTCAGAATAAAATGAAATCTATATTTCCAACAATTAAATTAGAGGGCAAATATTATTGCCATCATGCTATGTTAACTATCCCCTCAGTCCCTGGAATCACAGTATATGAAGTTGTATATGTCATAAACCAGTGGAAAGATAACAAGAGGTCTATATCAATATTTTCCACCACTGCACTAATAAAAGTAACATTTGCAGCTTCAGAAAAAATAAGTAATTTCGAAGACTATTCAATGTTGCGTTTTCATAAGCAAGAGTTTTCTTAAAAAGTTGGATCATAATAATGTACATAATGATAGGAATAAAGTTATGCTTGAAACAGTTGTTCCAGCTAGACAGAAAAACACACAGTGGATAATATATACACATTTTACATCTGCTACAAACACTAATTTCTTACATATGCACACTACACACACACCTTGCCAAGCACTCTCTCACTCACCCAAACAAATATATGATAAATGACAGAACAAATACAAAATTACAGTTTAGTAATACAGTCAGTTTATAACTAACCATACACCAAAAAGATGGGATTAATTCATAAATTCATTTGTGTAACATACTAATCAAATTGACACAAAAAAATGGTATATTTTTGACAGAAATCTACAGATTTAACGTAGTAGTGAAATGCACATTCCTACACCAAATAATATTAAAACTGTTCGGCATTGCTTTACGATACCCTGGATTAAATTCAGTAGAATTTGCAACATTTGCAGCGTAATATCACAAGACTCTAAACAAACTTCTTCTGGTGCAGTATCCAAAATGTAGTAAATTTACAAAACTTCATACACTGTGGGTAATTCATACATATTTTAACAAAAGCCAACAATGAAGAGAAAGGACATCTCAAGCAATAGCTCTTAATGAGAAAACAAAAACACATAAATTTTCAATCAATTTGCAAAAGAAAATTGTCGAAGAATGATGCAAAATTAAGAATGACTCATTTACCTTCATTAGCTCAAACCACAGACAAGACTATCTCTCATCTTCAAAATGTGATGCAATATTTTTGTAGAGAGAGCTCTTGAGGACTCCAACACAACGCCCAGCACAACACAACACCAGTCGAACATTATACTCTGAAAAAGAAATAGCTTACTTTTCTTCCATTGAAAAGCTTGGTATTGCTATGGCTGATGAGAAAAGACAAAATGTTGACCAAATGCAACTAAGGTCAGTTCTTGAGAGTAATGCTTAACCATTATGATCAGGTAAACCAGTCTTCTGAAATTGATTGATTAAATACGAGAGAAAGGTTTAAGATACTTTAACCCACTGATTCATGTCAAAAATTTTTAATACTTAAATTGAATGTTATGGATTTGTGTGAAGAATGCAAACTTCAGTAAGCATGGTTTAAGAAAGTCACATATCATGGCATGACAAATCGGTCAACTTTGAGCAAACAATTAAAACATTATCCGAGCAATCTGAAAAAATTGATTGCCTCCTGGTGAATCAGGAAAAATCTTTTCACCATACATGCAAATTTTAAGTTGGCTTAGGCCTTACTGCTGCAAATGCTACTCAAGTAAACTTCGTATCTCTTTATGCAATTGGCATAAGAAATCTACATAAGAAGGAGAACCATCAACTCCACGATCTTCAACTAAGAAATGCTTCATAATCATCTCCATTTTATCCCTCTGTCGCACCAATGTAAGCTGAAAATTGTAAAAACTCTTAGAAAAGATACTTGGAAACAAATAAGTTCAATGCTGAACAATTCAAAAGGATACCTACCCTCATACATCTATGTCTTTTAGACCGGACATCACTTATAATTTTCCTTACTCTGTGTGATAATGGTGTGTCCAAATCAGGGAGGTGAGGTCTTTCTACATCAATTTGACTGGCATTTGCAACTCCAAATACAGATTGGAGCCACTCAGGGCTAGCAGCCAAACCAATCCACATGAACATGTGAATTCCATTTTCTGAAACAATTTTGTTGTATATGGAGAGAGATCTAAAAGTAAATTACAATGACTAAGAGGATCTAGTAATTTGATTACCTAATAAGTACACTCCAGAATCTTCCATGTTTTCAATGCTGCATCGAATTGGGAATGGCATTTCAATGGAATCAGCACTGACAGTGTGAAGAGGCATAAGCCGGGGGTAAAAGAATACAACGGACGATGGCACATCATGTGTCATTACAGCCTGCATTACGAAAGATCGATCATCTATGGTCATATCTGAACCTGTCAAGTTAACAAATCATGTCAAAACACTTAATGAAATTATGTTTATTTGTATGATTATTTGTAACACAAGAGTGGGAGAGATAGTCCTTACCACCAGATAATGCATCATTTTTCAAAAGACAATTTAGGTACAGTGGAAGTAGCTTCATAGTTTCCGGGAGAATAAGTTGGCCTGCTGATGAGGGGCTGGCAACATTTTTACGATAACAAGCCAAGATTTGAGCACAAACGTTGATAAGTCCATCCTTAACTTGCTTTGGTGCATGTTCAAGTAGTCTGAAACAAGCTTCAGGCAAATTTTTTTATCAATAACACAAATTTTGATAGAGAGAAGAGAAAGATAACTTATAAAGTGATTGAGAAACACCAACCAAGCTTTGAGAAGAAGTTGACAATTGTATCCAAATCACAAGTTCTAAAAACATCAGCCATTTGGGAGCTGGTTTTTAAGCCCAAGTTTAGTATCCGAAGTCTTCTTTGACCACCACAAGATGTATAAAGCAGCGCAACTTGAATGTAAGCTCCATCATCTTCTGCCAATTTATCATCATGCTTAATTTCAATAGCAACTCCCTAAAAAAGAAAAAAATTGGTAGAAAATTATTTCCAAATAAAGAAATGAGAGACACATTTACAGATTGATAGAGGCCAAAAGAGATGGCTAACAGTCTGAAAGCGTCATTACCTTGTCACAATCTACGCTAGCTAGTTCCATGTCAGTTGTGTTACTCATGAAGAAATGACCATAGAAATCAGTGGGTCGCACTCCAGTTGATGTCCGAACCCTCATCACCGCATCAAAACCTATAGACCGGCTAATATTTCTTTGCAAATCAGCGATCAAGCGGTGTCCGTCATTGTCAGCCTGGAAAATAAGAATAATAAATCAGCAACCCACTAATAAAGCAGACAATTATTTTTGTTCTCTAAAACATAAACACAAGGAATTATTTTACCTGGAAATAAGTGTATTTGTACACTTCTCCTCCAGTCAAACGAGCCACTTGGCCAATTGTTGCAATATCAATATAGGAATTATTAAAGACAAATAGATCCACACTGCACCCCACTCCCACACACTCTTGCCCAAGGTTGTTGTAAACATTATTTTGGGGTGTTAAGACCGTCTTTTCTTTGTCTGTTCCTAAAAGCTTGCGGTCATCTCGATTTTTAAGTTTACCAGGAGCCTCGGCAATGGGCAGTGACGAGTGGAACACAAGCAGCTTCCCTGCACACTCAGCTGCCTTTAATGCCTCCATGCCCGCTTGAATGGCTGGCGCAAGAACAGTTTCTGTTTCTCTAGTGTCTCCAAACATGGCTGGGATCTGCTCCATCAATGAATCAATAACAGAAGCAGATTCTTCAGCATCACAAAGGAATCCATCCAAAAGTGGCATGAACATTTCTTGAACATCTCCAACAACCATCATTTGGGGTTGAGCAAGACAACTCTGAAAATTTAAACAAGGTTTACAACTCACGTCAAGATAAGGAAATTCGTGCCATCAGAAACAATCATTTTAATTTACCTTGATGTTGTAAAAGTGGACTGTGTTGTTGTAGGTAATGAAACCTACTTTCATGTTTGTCTTCTGTGCACCAACGGCACTATCAATTGGCAAGTTCTTTAACAAATCTTTCATTTGTGAACACAAGAGATGTACCATTCCTGATTTTATGTTATTATATGATACATCAATACAAAAGATTAAAGCTGGTGGTTTTGGGACAGTGTTGTTTCTGCAGTACTCTTTAGTTGCAACAAACTCATAGGCCCCCAAGACCAGCTCAGGACGCTCAAAGCGATCAACTCTCATGCCAGTGTGGTCAAGGTGCTGGAAATAGTCGGGAGGTACTTCTGTTGTGGCCTTGCAAAACAGACAATGGAATCTTCTGCCACCATCAACAAATTGCATAAAAGGACACATGTATGCTTTGCAACGAATACACCTTACAGGGCCAACCTCTCCCATATCCACTACAGGAGGGGGCAACTCCTGAGGTTTTGTTTCTGCCATAGGGCTTATGATGAGAGCTAGAGGGAGTTTTGTCTGCAAAAAATAAAAATTCATTGGTACAAGGAAAATAGGGTTTAGTTTTACCAATAAATGTTTTTGTATCTACCTACCTGTTTCATAATATCGGCAGTAGTAGGTATATTATACATGGAGGCTCGAATAAATCGGGGACTACAATAGCCTTGATCTTGCACAATGAAATTAGTAGTAACAAGAGGGGGAGCTTTTCCTTTTTGAAGAGTACCAAACACACCCCCATTATTTTTCTCATCTTCTTCCATTACTTGAACCTGGTAGGGCAAGAATCATAACAATTAGGAAGTGTTCTCCTATTTTTTTATGCACTTCTCCAAAAAATCTATACTCTTTTTACCTGGCTAGGCATGTGAGCTGGATCCAACCTCTTTTGTTGCGTTTGCTGCTGAGCTGGATACATCCCACCTTGAGGGGCACCATATTGAGTGGGAGACTGCATCCCCTGCGGAAAATTATTTTGATATTTGGTAAAACAAGCAAAGGTACCTTGCCCAGGTAATTGAGCTATACAGATACATTCTGAGCCTATACAGGTACAGAGAAGGGGGTAAGACGGAGAAGGAAATAGGAAGAGAAAGGGAGAAGAAAAGGAAAGGAGAAAGAGGAAGAGAATACAATTGAAAACGCTTAAAAACCCTTAAAAAGATAAGTGCACAAGGGGTTTTGCCCAGGTACATTGGAAAACGTGTGGGCACCACTGGAAACAGGTATGATTGAAACTCAAAGAGGCACATAACAGTGTAAACTTTATAAATACCGGGGCAGGAGGGTATCCCTTGTTCATATGTGAGCCAGGAGCACCAGGTTGCTGGGGATAACCCATACCAGGTTGCGGTTGAGGAGGGTACTGGCCAGGCACTTGAGGTGCCGTGCCTTGGTATCCCATCTGTGGACCATTTGTCACAGTACCACCTAGAAATCATATTTCACATTAGTTAAAGTTCAATGTACATCCACATCATGACATTTGCATACCCATATTTTGGAAATGTATTCAGAGAAAGAGAGAGAGAGAAGGAGCTGTTATACATTAAAAAATTTACCTGGGGGAAGTGGTCCTCTATTCATCCCGGGAAGAGGTTGACCAGGAATGCCATTCATGTAAGGACTGGTCTGCTGGAGTGGAGGGCGACTGGTATGTGAGGGTGACTGCAGGTTGGGCATCCAGGGAGACTGCGGAGGGATACCAGCACCATCAGCAGCCGTCCCAGCAAGTGCGCCACCATTAAGAGGGGGAGGGAAAGTTTGAGGTCCAAGGTTTGAAGGTGGGAGTTGACCTGGGCCGTTTCTTGAAATGGCTGACTGAAATAGACAATAATTAATATTATAAGAGATTGAAAAAGAAAAGAAAAACGCGAGACTAATAATTTATAGTATAAAACATAGGTCTAACTCACATGAGGAGCATATTGAGATGACATATTTGGAGGGCCCTGAGCCATTGGTGGGCCACCAAATCTTTGTGGCGAGTTATTGAGATTCATACCAGACATCTGCTCAGTTAGTTGACTCGGAGTGTTTAGCGGAGGTCCTTGTGGTAGACCCTGTGGTGGTCCCTGGGGTGTAGCCTGCGGCAAGCCCTGCTGTGGGCCTTGAGGTGGGCCCTGTGGCGGGCCCTGTGGCAGACCCTGCGGCGGGCCCTGTGGCAGACCCTGCGGCGGGCCCTGTGGCAGACCCTGCGGCAGACCCTGGTGCATGCCCTGAGGTGGGCCCAGGGGAGAGCCTTGAGGAGGACCTTGAGGACGACCCTGAGATGGGCCCTGTGGAGAGCCATGAGGAGGCCCCTGGGGTGGACCCTGTGGCGGACCCTGGGGCGGACCCTGGGGTGGACCCTGGGGTGGACCCTGGGGAGGACCCTGGGGTGGGCCCTGGGGTTGGCCCTGGGGTGGGCCCTGGGGTGGGCCCTGGGGTTGGCCCTGAGGTTGGCCCTGGGGTTGGCCCTGGGGTTGGCCCTGGGGTTGGCCCTGGGATTGGCCCTGGGGTTGGCCCTGGGGTTGGCCCTGGGGTTGGCCCTGGGGTGGGCCCTGAGGTGGGCCCTGAGGCGGACCTGCACCAAACTGCTGTTGGTTTGGTTGTTGTCTGGGTTGTAAACCAGGATGTGCTTGGCCAGGCTGAAACCCAGCGGGCATGTGGTTGGAATGAAGAGATTTCATCATGTCAACGGAGCCAGGACCAGGAGCCCCAGCTGGGCGTCCAGATGGAGGTCCACTTTGTAGGCCAACCGGTGGGCCAGCTGGAGTGCTGGCTGGAGGAACACCCATGGGACCTGACGTAAAACATAAATTGTTTTTCTTGTAATCATTGAAAAGTCATAATTGAAAGTTGCAAAAATACACTACTTGATAGATAGATGTAACAATATTGAGACCTCTGAAATTTTATGACAAAATATACTAACTTATGAGACATACCTTGTGACATGGGTGGGTGTGAAGTTTGACCATTCAAAGGAAAAGACGCGATTCCTGGGGAGCTGTTGACTGAATGTCCTTGCATTGCTCCAGGTGGAGGTGGACCTCCAAAACTCCTCTGTGGTGGTGGTCCATAACCTTGTCCAGCAGGAGGTTGGCCATACCCACTTCCCGGAGGTGCTCCATATGGCATTGGTTGTGGCGGCGGATACGCCGGATTCATGTTCAAGCTTCAAGACAGAGACACAAATATTTGACTTTAGTTTATAAGATATGGCCCAAGACTGTGAATGATATCACATGACAACTATTAATGTAACAAAGTAAAACGCAAATTAATATGCAGGTTAAAATGCAATGTGACAGATAAATATAGAATGAAAGAACCGAGTTTTACATAAAACTGACAACGCAAATCACATGGCAAGAGAAGCTACAGCTCATGTATTCTGTTGGCACATCTGTTTCAAGTGTCAGCAGAAAATTATTAGCCACAAAAGAACAAGATACCTGTAAGTTAAGTGAAAAACCAGATTTACAGATGATTAACAAAGTAAATTTGAGATGGAATGCCAAAAGTTCACGTAATAATGTGTGCCAGTGATATCTAGGTCGGAGTTCCTCTATATTCTTTCCAGCAAGATGCCTAACCTCTTCCTGGCCACAACATTTAAATTTATAAATAAGAACGTCGAATTTGATGCCGAAAATTTTTTCCACAAAAACCAAAATGAGAATAAAACTCATAACATCAGGATTCAGTAATACATTTTCTCAAAATAGGTGTCTTTTCGAGAACGCCGAATTCACTCCGGACGAATAGAAGAAAATGTCATTCTGCTAGACGGCTTGTGACAGTTGTAACTCAAAATTTTCCCGTTATTTCGCACAGCTGGGACACTCAAAGCAGCTCACCGGTCAGCACCACGAGAAAGGAGAAATTTCAGTACAAAAATCCGACAAGATAATTCCAAAAATAAATAAAATTTGAGGATTTTCTGCTCCCCGTTTACTCCAGCTGCACAACGTCTGCCACGTAAGGCTGGGCCAACTCAGGAACAGAAGTACAAACATAAACACAGAATATTACGAGTCTCCTGAGGCCACGTCAACGTTCTTGATTTGAGACGGCAGGAATCTTTATTCAAGGAATAAATATTTCCATTTATTCTGGAAGGTCCCAGAAATTCACCGTACCTCTCTGCAGTGAACGATAAAAGTGATTTGACAATGTAGGTGTTCTACACCCTGCGGTATGTTTTGTAGTATTTCTTGGTCCTCTTTTATTTCTCATAGTCTGTTTATATATCTTTGGGTGAGCTAAGAGAAATTCCTCGTACGTAAAGTTGACAGTTTTAACCAGTTTTAACGTATGAACTTATGCCTTTAGCAGAATGAAACAATTGGAGGAAAATAAGAAAAATATAGTACGCCCTTCAATAGTCATTTAATTTTGTGAGATGATTAGAAAGTTTCAATGATATCCAAAGTGTTCTGAAGCTAGCCCCAAGTTTTGATGTGAACATGAAATTTGTCATTCGACAGGCCCGTTTTACTTCCTAGCGCTTCTGCTACAAATGATAAAGGGGTTAAGTCAGTGTTGATAAATTCAGTACAGAAAATTTAAAAGTTTAGGGCTTTTTGATTTGCTCTAGCCATATTTATTGACTTCCAAGTAAAATTTCCGTCGTATCCTTCAAAGTTCACTTTCTCAGTTTCCTGTTACTTCCACTCAATTCCCTTATCGTCTAAATTAGACAGCAGTTGGTCTTCCTCCGGCAACCGGTCCCCCTCGTTGTTGCTTCCAACCACTTCCAACCCTACACTCTGTAGGATACCTCATCATGGCACTTGTTATATCACAAGAAAGCTACGATCAGGTAGTTCGGGAGAATGTTGAAGATTTGGATATGTCTTTGGAAGAAGCTGCCCAAGATGCCATACAACAATTTACTGCACAGGTTAGTTTGCATTTGACAGAAATGACAAGTCAAGGGAAAATTCACATATATTAAAATCTGCCATTCTATCCAGGGTGTCGATCTTGGTAACATTATAACAGATCCAACCATGAGAAAAGAAGCTGAAGAGGAACTTAAGGGGTGCATCACACGCTTATCTGATGTCGAAAATGTTGATCTTCAAGATGACAAGTTTGGAACCGATCTTCAGACAATAAGGAAATGGTGTGACAAGGGCGTCCCGTTTAGGTATTGCACTAGAACTGCCTTCTCAGCCACACTGTCATTTTGTCTTTTCTTTCCAGTTTCTTTTTGTATATAGTTCAATGTAATTTTGGCTCGCAGGCTTCTTGCAGGCAAATTAAAAGCTTACAATACCTTGATAAACGTCCTCCATCAACATCTTGATGTAGATGGAAAAAATGTGCCTATTCTCAAAACTCTCAATTCACTTATGACAGGTAAGCTAGCATATTATAGATAACTTGCAAAGAGACTGTTGAGTGATGTAAGTATTATTTCAGGCTATCCAGATTTACTTGATGATGCTGGAGTAGAGGCGTTGGTCTCCATCATCTCAACTTCAAGAAATGTTGATACTCTTGCAGCAGCTCTGCGGATGATCCAAACATGTTGCCTTAAACATGAAAAAAACAGACAGGTAGTTATTGATCTATTAAATTATATTTTATTTGTAAAACAAAAAGGCATAACTAGATTTTTTTTTCCTTCCAGAAATTTGCAAACAAAGAAATTCATGACATAATACATTCCCTTTTAGAACACCCAGATTGTTCTTGTTTTCTGATTGAAATCTGTGAAGTGATAAAAGCCTTAACTCTTGATGATGACATTCGTGAACAAATTAGTCGGGCTCATGAGCATGCTCGATTGTTGGCTGTCAATAATCTTTGCAAATTGTGTGAATTGTTGGGCAGTAAGTGACATATTCAAAACAGTGCCATACTGTTTTTATTAAGATTTATACTTCTATTAACACTTTTTTCTCCGCTAGACACCAAACGCGTAGGTCCGGGCGGGCCCGTTAGCTTTCTTCCGCGTCTATCACCTCTAATTCCTTCTGCTTCTTGCTGCATGTGGTTACTCGGCTGCCGTGTGCCTATATCCTTTGCTGCCTGCCTGTCTACGTCGCCTGTTGCTGCACGTTGCAGTTTTTGCGTGTTTTGCCCTGCCTTTGCAATTCTTTATACACCGTCAGCCCCTACACCACGGCCCTTGGTCGCGGAGCGCGGGGGCAATCTCCCCTAGGGATGAGTGACTTCCGCGGTCCCGACGTGGGGGGGTGGTCATTCGTCTAATTCTACTTCTCGTCTAGATTTGGGTCTAAGGGTTGCCGACGCCAGCGGCCTGCGTTGCCTTGCGCGTAAATCGTCAGACAATCATTACTGGAGCGAGTCTACGACTCTGCCCTTAGACTCCCATAATAGTAATAATAATACTTCTATTAACACTTTTTTTTTGTTTTTTACAGTTTATAAGAATGATACGGATATTGTTCCATACATTCTCGGAGCTCTATCTTCCATTGTTGTTCGCAATGAGTTTTGTGAAAAGGTTGATCAAGCTGGTGGGATTATTCATATATTGGATATTCTAGCTGCCCACCCAGATATAGAGGTTTGTCATAATTAGTTCCAAAACCTAAGATTTTGAAAACTTGTTCAAATAATACAATGAAAGATTTATGAACAAAATTTACTCTGTCCCTAGAGAGTAAATGCCCAGTGCCTAAGGATGATTAAAGTTTTGGCTGGAAATGATGATGTCAAGTCTCATCTGATGCACTCTGGAGCGTCACCCTTGTTGCTTGCAGCAATGTCCCGTCATAAGGTACTTTTCAATGCACAATCCTTCAATTTTAAACCTTCTGCTACATAACTATTTTCTCTAAACGGTGTTGAAATGTAACTGGGTTCACCAGCATAAAAAGACGATCATAAAATTTCCCTGTCTTTGAAGAGTTTTACTCAAAATATGTTTTTATTTGCAGGGAAGCAGTCTTATTTCATCAGCAGGCTGTAGTTGTATTGCTGCTTTAGCATTACGGAGTCCAGAAAATGCTCAGATTTTAGTAGACAATGGGGCTGCTGATGCTATCATTGATGCCTTAAAAATTCATAAAACTGGAAATGTTCAGGTTGGTTTTATTTTTCTATATAAAAAATCCTATACCTTTAAGTCTTCCAATATTGACACGTATTTGTTATCTTCAGAGAGTGGCTAGCCTTGCGATCAGGAATGTGGTGTCCCGCAACAAACAACTTTGTAGTGCTTTCATATCGTTGGGAGTAGAGGACTTACTAAATTCAGTAGATAAGGCTGCTTGCTGGGATGAAGCAAAAGCTGCACTTAGAGATCTGGGATGTAAAGTAAAGCTTGATGAACCATTCAAAGGAAAGGGTATTAAGTTGGAGAACTGATTACTTCCTACTTTCAGTCATAAATTTCACACTGAAAAAATTTGTTTTTACTTTTTTTCACGTCTTTATTTACAAAATGATTCCCCTATTAACAATCTATGCATTTTTTGTTGGTTTTATAGTTTTTTATCCTTTTTATATTTCAAACAAGTAAAACAATTTCACCCCAACTAAACTGAAAATATACAGTTTCCACTTTCATTTCAACTTCAACAAAACTTGTTAAATAAAAGTGTAACCAGCTACAACCGTCTGATTATGAACTCAATTATCCTTAAACTACTTTTTTTTTTTTAATAGTACATACTATAAACGAAGACAAACTTTGAAAAAGGTTGGTTAAAACCAATATGATTTCAATAACATGTTTGGCATGATGTGATTCTAATGACTAATTGGTCAAAATGGTTGTACAATACAGCAGCTTTTGAGTGGCCTTGTTGAAGCCAAACTTACCTGCCACACAAAAATATAATTACAATTTGATTATTTTAACTAGAATTGGTTTGCATCCACATGTGGAAGTAAATGAAATCACGGGACAGCCCACAAGATATGAAAATATTCATCCAAATTTAAAAAATAGGAAGAAATACTGCAAAAAAATATCCAGGTCCTTTCAAATTATTGTACAAAAGTCTTGCTGTTTTCTCTGCATTAAAAACAAGTTTGTACAATGAGCTCCAGCTCCAATATTTAAACTAATATCCACAGCCAAATGAATCAAAAATCAAAAAATTTTCTTGTCAGACAACTAGGTGCTCAGAAATTTTATAACTTTTCATAACTAATCGACTCTAGGCAAAAACTGTTCTTCCCTTGCAGTGAGTAGATATTTCACAAGTAATATTGGGATGAACAGTTGACTGACAGCATGGCAGGTAACACAATAGAAATCAGTCAAGCTGTTAAGGACTTGTGTATGAGAGATAGGTAAGTAACATAACAGTCAACCCATAAAAAAAATTTCATAATTGATTGAATTATGCAATGATACATATAGGAGACTGTGGGCAGTCCTACTCACTTTAACTCAACAATTCTCCCAGAGAACAAAAAACATGTCATTGTGCTGATCAACAAAATTTAGACTTAAAAATAACATTACTAACTACACAATAACATTTCTGAGCAATATGAACACTGAAAGTATTATAAAGAAACTGACAACAGAAGTACATGTACTCATTAATGATAACCCTCACAGAGTGCACAACAATGTCCACAAAAGCGTAATAGAACTCAACATCTGACTGTAAATATACAGCACCAATGTCTTTCTAGCCACCAACCAAGAAACTTAACTAAAAACATAAACAGAGTCACAGATAAGCAAATTTTGAACCATTGTGAGGACTTTGTCCATTACAATTTGTTACAAAATTTGCTAATCCGTGGCTTTAAGACGTCTTACTGCAACTATCTCTGAAAAGGATGATTCTTAAAGAAATTGTGTCTTGCAGAAAAAAGTGGCTGCTTCATTACAAAATTGAAGACTTCTTTTTTAAGTTAACAAGCTTACCATTTCAGATAGTATTGATCTACGTGAGTTCAATACAAAACAGAGACCCGCAATTGGAAGATCAGTCCAAGCAGCCACAGAGGCAGCAAAAAACAGAAACCAATCACAACAGAAGTTAACTGCCCAATGCAGGCTTCTGATGGAAAACTAATTACATTTTGAAATTTCTCTCTTTTTTTTTTTTTTTTTTTTGTTTCTTTTATATTTTATTGAAAACAATAGCAAGTCAAGCGCTCCTTGACCACCACTTGACTATCTGTTATTGATTGAATTATTGCCATTAAGATCGAGTGAAAGTATAAACAAGCTATCTAAATAAAATGTGAAGAAGTCAAAGAGTTAAAAATTTACAAACTCGACGTGGTTTCAGTTAATTTTTAAATTGAATGAAAAACAACCACAACAAGAAGCACAACAAAAATAAGGTTATATAAACCAGAAGAGCAATGAGATGGATTGCCACCCTGTTGCAAACGCCACATATTTTTTTCTTCTATTCTCTTTCTTGTTTTTTTAAATTTTTTTTTTTTAATTTTTTTTTTTATATGCTTTCAATCACAAAGCAAGTAGAGGCAGATGAAGCTGCCTGGATAACAACCAGCTCAAAAGACGTTTTCACTTACGTAATACAAATCAGAAAAGGTAATGATTACCAACTGCATATAAGAATTTTTTCTTTACAGTCTAATTTTGTAATGAATCATGACTAAGATCTCATCCTAAATCTTCATTCTTCAGTGTAGTACACATTTCGACATTATGTACACTGGACTAGGAATAATAATTCATAATTTAAAACATCTGACCCAGTATCAATAGTAGGCAAATTTACATTAGTGTTTACATACAAAGAAAGCACAGGACTGAATTGAATGTAGCAGTGATGTTGAATAAGGTATTTAAGTACGGACATTGTAGATTCAAGGCAAAACAAAATGTCAAATACAGATAAAATTGAAAAAACTGACTACACACCATTCAACATCCAGACTATTCCCATTGGGCCACTGTAAAAATCCTGTATATTTACAATTTGATATATCAATGGGGAAAACAAGCTAACATTCAGGATACATACCAAAATGTATCGCTGCACCTTTTAAATTATAAGCGGTATAATACAGTACAAAATTCATACTTTTCGAGAAAACAAATGTTTCAAAACCAGATTTTCTTGGCACAAATGGACCCTCACAGCCTTCAATGGTTCAGACAAAGTGTCAGATTTCCTATAAGAACAAACTTAATTTCTCCCAAACTAAATCTCCTTTCATCAATTTTTTACTTAAGTCATTCTAAGTAATCAGGAAATAAAACAGCTGAAATAAAATAATAGAAGTGTTACTTGGATTTTAATGCAGTCCCTGAGCAGTTTCATGACAAATCATGTTGAATAAAAAGTGTCATCTCAGAAGAGAACAAGAAAACATATCAGGAACACATTCACACTGCAATGATCAGACCCCATCTTGCACTAATCATGACTTGAATGCAGTGGGAGAAAATTTTGACTCATGTTCAGTACACTTCGCAATAAACTTGTAAGTCAAGAGCACACCATAGAATTAAACTGCAACACAGCCAACTGTACGCTCAAACAAAAACCAAAAATCACACTGAAAATGAACATGGTTCAATGAACTGGCAAATCTTGTGAAGACTGTTATAAGGGTTAGGAAAGGGAAAAGCAAGACAGATAAATGAAGTAACAAATTAAAATTAAACTTAAACGTCACTTAAAGCGTCAACAGATGTTTTAAAGATTCTATCATTTTTATAAAAAAGAAAACAACCCTGGTGTCTCTTGTAACAAAGTACTTCATACCATTAATTTTTCACGGTACCCTTATTCGCTGACTTCAGAGCTGGGCGCAATGGACTTTTGCTTGCACTTCTGGCTTTTGGTTTAGCGTCAGCTTCACCAAGCTTGAAGTTTACTCGTGCTTTACTCGCTGCCGCATTGCTCTTGTTCTCCACATCGTTAGACTGACTGTCGTCAAACGAGTTCAGTCTCCGCCGGCGCACAGGTCCACCCGGCGCTCCTGGGTTCACAATTCGGCCTGAGCCAAATGAGTTGGTGCGGCGCCGACTCATGTTAGAGAATGGAACCTGACTGCCCGAGAGACGACGCACACGCTTCGGAGCATGCTGAGTGGTGGTGTTGGTAGAAGGAGCATCGTAGCTGCAGCTCTCAGACGCACTGCGATTGCGGCGTCCCGCCCCGTGAGATTTCAAATTTAAGATTCGCTCATTCTCCTCAGCCGGCTGAAATGGTTCACACACATAAGTAGTATCAGCATTTCTGAAATACTTCACAAAAACACATGCACAAGAATCACTGTACCTCTAAACTTCTAAAATCATCAATGGTCTTGAACCTTGACACAATCTCCTTGAGTTTCGGCTCTACAACAAGCTTCTTGCTGTGTTTGTAATATTTCAAGAAAGCCCAAAACTTCTCCAATCCATAATATTGCCCTGAAACATAAATCATTTGATGCTGAACATATGACATGTGGCACTAAAACACTAAAACAGATAAGAAAGAAGCAGAGCACGTACCACTCTCATAGTCTCTTATTGTTTCTTCTTGGAAATCTTGATATAAATTTGGTTTAAAACGTTTCTCTAAGCCATAGCTGTAGAAGCGGAACAGGCACTCCAAACCATACCTGCAATATTATAGAGGTTAACACAATATTCTGTCTTTAAAAATTGAAAGGAAGTAAGATATGAAAATACCTGAATCCTTCCTTGGCATCTTCAAGAGCCACACTTCTGAATTCATCATACATTTTTCTGTTGAAATTTTCCCTTAGGAAAAATGACCAGAAACGGAATAATGTATTCATCTCTTGAGACTGACCAATGCCAAGCTTGGAACGTTCTGAAATAGAGCAAAGGGAATAAACGACCTAGCACCTACACTCTGGATGCTATTTAAGAAGTAAATGGTTGCATTAGCTCACCTTTAAGGCATCTGCTATGATACTTATGATACGCTTGCTGCGTGAAGTTATTTTCCTTCAGCAGGGCATGTGAAGGATGTTGGAATGATGGCAAAGATGAGGGTATACTGCCAACACTGCTAGATAAATGTCCTTCACTTGGGCTTGTACCAGTGCTACTACTGCAAAAAGGGGGGAAAAGAAAATGGTTTTATGTAACGTCTGCAAAGAAAATAGAACAGGGTGACATGAGCAATCTTAAATTACCTTGTGGAAGCAGTTCTAGGGCGATGCTCCCTAACATCCATAATCCATCCAACATGGTGTTCCACAGGTGGATTACTAGAATAGCGGGTCTTATATTTCTTTCCCTTACTTGGAACCTTATCCTCTTTGACAACCGCATAAAATCTCTGGTGATTCTTTTTGTTTGAGTCCTTACGATTTTGTTGGGCAGACATTTGGAATTCAGGAGCATCAGCAGACAGCTTGGACACAACCTAGGGCATAAGAAATTCCATTAAATGGCACAAAACTTAAATTTCAATAATAGAACAAAGTATCAGAAATTACCAGTGATGATGGAGGTGGTGGCGGGACTTCAGAGTTTGCATTCTTTTGATTAGATGCAGAAGCCATTTTGTCAAAAGTTTCTTGAGTAATAACATTAACAGTCTTATACGACCCACTAGTGGGTATCCAACTTTGAATGTTAAGCTCATCCTCATAGTAGGCAAGTCCATCATTAATTGCATGTTCTAAATCTTGTGACATTTTAACACGAGATGTATAGTCACCAGTACGATCATATCCTTCATGCTTTGAATAGCGTGCTGGCAGATGAAAGGAAGCTTGGGTAACAATAAGAAGTTTATTGATTTCGTGGTCAGATATTTCATAATCATCTTCATCTTCAGACCTAAAAATAAAAAATAAAATGACATTTCAGCAAGGTTTGCTAATGTGTTTCCAGACAAATGAAAATGTCAAGAACCTACCATTCTGTAAATTTGTTTGTGCGATGAGTTCCCAAGGCCATACTGTCTAGTTCTTCATCAAATTGGAAGTCAAGCTCTTCCCTATCATCTTTGTTGACTTCTTTTGGCTGTTTACTTTCAGTCTCTTTGTCCTTCACACGAATTTCATCATCTTTCTTGGGTGGGAATTTTACTTTTCGTTTCACCTAGAGGAGAAAAATTAATTTGAGATCGTAACACTTTGAGAGCAAATGCTTAAGATTATAGGAACAGCTTGATTTACCTCCTGCCACAATTCATTGTTATCAATTTTGGCTGCTGTGCTACGGAACAGCTGGAGAAGAGGTTCTGCTACCTCTGTCACTTTGGGAATAGCATTGCGGTTGGGTGTGAGACACTTCTCAATTAGTTCTCTCTCTGCAAGAAGGAGTACATAAAGAGATTGCACCAAACTGTTAAGGGGGTCCAAACATACAAGGTAAGAACTGTACTGACCTTCAACAGTAATTGTTTTCTTATCACTTTCAGTGCTAATATTCCCTTTCTTCGGAGGTGAACTTGGATCTGAGTCTTTCTTTTCTCTGGAGGAATCTTTTGCAGTTGCTTTCTTTTCAGTCTGGTCTGAAGGTTTTTCTGCAGAATGGGGGATAAAAGCTGGGACTTCAGGATTCAGATTCTCATCAGTTCTGGTAAGGTCTGGTGGTGGAATGGCATTGGGTGGGAGGGGTCTAAAATTGCGAGGAAGAGGAGGTGGAGGCAGATTGTGCAGTGGTAAAACAGGGGCAACACCAGATGAGGCTTGAACAGTACTGAGTCCTGACAGAGCTGGGGCTGCCACAGATGAAGAAACAGGAGGCATCGCAGTGGATCCTACCGCATCTGGAAGTGGCCATCTTAAAGGATCCTCTTTCGTCCGCACCTACAAAATGTGGAAGGTAAATGAATAAACAATTATTCTCTGTTCAGATTAGTTATAATTAAAAAGAATTAAAGATGTAGAGTTTAAAGCACTTCAAATATTTATATTTTATCATGGTATACCTTGAAACCATTAAACAACTCTAATTTGTCTGAGCTTCGAACAGCGGCCAAAATCATAGAGAGGTCTGTAGTTAAAGCCTGTAGTCTGTGGAATGATGCTATTAAGGTCACTGGCAAATATCCCTCAGAGTCCATTTTCCTTCGAAGGAAAAAGTCTTTCATAAGATTTTCTTCGCTGAAGTAGTACTCACTGAAAACAAATGGTCGACATAAGGCGGGGATTCAAACCACACAGCGATGCGCACACAGAGAGGGAAACTGCGCTCACATTTGTTTCTTCACATATTCCTGGAGTGTCTGGCCGTCCATATTTCCATACGAGGTGTTGTCAAAGTAAAAGGCTCCCATGTAAGGCATGGCGAAGGGCATGTCGCCCAGACCGTTGAACTTGGAATGGGCAAAGAAGTCCGCGCCCCCGCGGTGCATGCCACCGCCCCCGCGGCCGCGGCCGGCGCCCCTGGAGCCACCGCGAGCCCCGCGCCCGCCGAACCGCGCCCCACCACGACCGGATCCGGATCCAGAGCGGTGCGGGCCAGAGGAGCGGCCTCGGTCCTCCTCACTCCGCCAGTTTCCATTCTCACCATTCTCATAATATTCACCTGGAGAAAAGAGAGGGTTGTACCACCAAGACGGCAGAGAAGTTTCAAAATGGTAAGCAGATTGAGCATGAAAAAACACTCACCATCCTCCCCTTTCTCACCGTGGTACCAATCTCGCTTTCCTCGTGTCTTTGTGATGTCAATCTCAAGAGGCACCCATTTTTGTTTCGACACTAATCAGGGGAGGAAAAGAAAAAAAAGCAAAATACAGTATAGAAATAAGGCAGGACTGCAGTAGGCTCTGAACTCACCTTTCTTTTTCTTATCCACAGAATGGTCATCTTTTGTAGAGACCATTTTTTTTGAGTTGTCTTTCATAGAGTCAGTCTTCAAGTCACGTTTTGATTTGTTATTATTTAAATTTGACTCCTCACTTTTCTTGCCTTGATTAGAACTGGACTTGTTTTCCTTACCATATCCATTGCTAACAGGAATATGTTTTGGCTGTTGGAAAAATAAGTTTCTCTTTGATGTTTTGTGATTTATAAAAATTAAAAGGTAATTGAGAAATCAGTACGTTTGGGAATCAATGACAGAACTAGGTTGACATGTAATAAAATAAAATGTGTGCTAGAAGCCACTATATAAAGATAAAGCACACCGAAAAGTTAAGTAAAAATTAATAAAAGAGGGAAATATTGCAATACAAACCTCTACATTCACAGTCCCTAGAGTAGGCCAGTCCTCGATATCATTAAAGTTGCTTGCCTGGAATGTACAAGTACCACACATGAACATGCAGTGCCTTTAGTGACATGCAACAAACCAAACACACTGCTGATCCACTTATTATGCAACTTAAGCACGCCTGGATTAAATAGACAGTAACTGTAAACCAGTATGAAGTTATAACCACCCACTAACACTAAATAGCTTGAGAATAGGAAAATAAGGGTCATTCTGAACACATGTAGAGTAGCGAGAATATTGAAAGCTCCTAATTTATGTAGTTCAAGCCAAGGACCAACTAACTAGACAATATCTCCCTTTATTATTATTTTTGTGGAGAATAGTCACACAACAATCAGGAAAGTGCGTGTCCGGTGCTGCACTTCAAATAAAAACTACCTGTTTAATGTTTCAAACAGAAAACCAACTAACAGACAGTTCCATGTCCTCAGACTTACAGAAATTAAAATTTGCAATAAACTTTTAAGTAAAATCAAGTGCATAACACAAAACAGATTAAGCTTGGGTCTGAAGCCTAAAGATAGCAGAAAATGAGGTCTACCTTTTGATTGAATCGTTTCCTATCCTTCGATGCTTTAATGATGATGGGGGCTGTCTCCTTGTTTACTCCGTTTTCTGCAACACATAAAAGCGACATGTTTACCAAAAAATTGAAGGGCTCTTGAAACTGCGAAACACTAAGCACGCTAGGTACAGAACTCTACACCACCCACCTACTTTGAAAACAAATTATTTTAATTTTTTTCTGAAAATCACTGCAGGAGCCTAGACAATACCCATCGCGGATGATCCCGAGTAACCGCGTCTTACCTAGACACTGCCTAGACATAGGCAGGTTGCAACCCAACCTTACAGCCACACATGACAGAAATAAACGCCTCCTCCCCCTCCCCCCCTGTTTGTGGTCCCCCTGCCCCCCCCCCTCTGTTTGTGGTCCCCCTTCCCCCCTCCCGGGGTCATGTGGTTGGGCCCCAGCCAGTCGCCTAGGGCTTCCCTGACTGGCCGGGCCTGCCTCGCTTCCTCTCCCCGGGAGGGGGCGACTGGTAAACAGGGGCACGGCATTCGCCGGTAAACACTCGCCATCCTTGTCCTGCAGGACAAGGACGGCTACGCAGTGGGACTGGGACTGGGACTGGGGGGCGGGACCAGGGGCGGGACCGGGAGCGGGACCAGGAGCGGGACCGGGAACAGGACCGGGAGCAGGACCGGGAGCGGGACCAGGAGCGGGACCGGGAGCAGGACCAGGAGCAGGACCGGGAGCGGGACCAGGAGCGGGACCAGCCGTCAGATTCAGAAGAGCGCTTTCGTATCTCAGTCCTTGTCACACGCATGAGTCTCGGCCACTAGGAGTGAAGGAGAAGGCACTAAACATAACGATCTTCTGAATCTGGGGGCGGGACCGCGGAGAGGGAACCGGGAGACGGAACCAGGAGAGGGAGCCCGGGGGCGTAAGCTCGAAAACACAACATGCTTAGTTTGTAAACACTGAAAAATATCCTCGTAAATTTACGATATTTTTTGTAATTTTGATTTACAAAATATGTCGTAAATTTACGACTGCCCATTTTTGCTCGTCGGTCAATTCCACGTCGATAGGGAGTGCTTGTAAATTTACAATTTCAAATTGTAATTTTACGACTTTTATCGTGAAAAATTTTCCCGTAACCCTTACGAGTATTTTTCATAGTGAAGCCATCCTACATAAAAACAATGTGGCAGCCGCATGTAGGCAGGCAGGCGCCACCACCACGCCGCCAGCAGCTCTGCGACTGCGCAGCAGCACACCGATCACACTGCCCCCCCCCCCCCCTCAAACGCTTCAGAGGAGACTCCAGCGCGACTTCAGCGCAGCCCAGCCGCTCTCTTCCAGGAGAGCAAACATGCAAAACGATCATCGCATACCCAGCAAGGCGATTCCGAACACCGTATTGTAACTCCCTCTCTCTTGCTCCTTATGGCCGTGCCCACTGAGTGCAACAAGGAACGAGCGACGGAACCAGTGAGCGGAATCAGCCTACAGACACGCGCACTGGACACTAGACACCCTCCTCCTCAAGTGTGTGAATGTCCGGTCCCAGCTGTGCGCGCTGTGCGCAGTTCAGACGCACCGGGGGAGTCCGGCGGGGCGGGGGGCGCCGGCGCCAGCAGGGTGGCGGCGGGGAGGGCCAGGGCCAGGGCCAGGTCCAGGGCGCGCCGCAGCCGTCCAGCAGCAGGGTATCGCTCAGTAGTGTCTTCTCTCTCACTCCTTATGGGCCAGCCCCGCGAGTGCAACAAGGACAGAGAATCGCCCTGCAGGGCGGCAGCAGGACAGCAGGCAGCAGGACAGCAGGCAGCAGGTCGCGGCGCGGAGCCAAGCGCCAACACGTGGTGAATGTGCGGCAGCTTTTCGCGACCAACCGAACCGAGCGACCGCTTCCGTCCTCGCGAACTGTGCGGGCGCGCGGAGCTACGCCGCCGCGGTGTGGCGGCGTGGCCGTCCTGCCCCCCCCTCCCCCCCCCCCTCCTCCCCCCACCCCCCTACCCCTCACAGCGAGTCGCGAACTGGGCAAACCAGGCAGGCAGGCACACCCAATGGCGTCGAACCAACAGTGTGAGTGAGAAAGAAAGAGTGCGGGAGAGGAGAGAGAGAGTGAGAGAGAGGGGCCCAAGTCGTGCCGGCGACACTAGTACACACGGGCACCTGCGCGCCCGCGAGCCGGGGGGGCCCCGGGGGGGACGCGTGGGGTCCGGACCCCGGACCAGAGGCTATAGGGCTGGTGAGCTGGCCCTGTAGGGTGACACCGCACCCCACAGTGGTTTCGTCTCTGTTCTTGTCCGAGGGATCGACCACTCAGAATTTTGGTGTACATGGTATATCTGGAATATTTGAAGGATTTCTGGAATATTTTGGGAGTATCTGGAATATGTGGGGAATATCTGGAATATTTTAATATTATCTGGAATATCTGGAATATTTTGGGAATATCTGGAATATTTGTGGAATATTTGGCTAATTTTTTGAGGATTATCTGGAATATTTTGGAATATTTTTGGAATATTTTTCAGTGTGCACATGTAATATCTAAGTGGTTGACCCCTCGTTCTTGTCGCGCACTCATGGGGCACGGCCAACAGCCGCATGAGGCGCTAGTGGTGTCCAATGGGTGGTCGCTCGGCGCCGATGGGTGCCCATCGGGCGAGCGAGAGGGACGGAGCTAGCGGTCTGCCGACTGATTCAGAAGATCGCTCTCCTCGCCCTGTCTCTCTCGCACTTAGGGGGAGCGTAGCACAGGTGCGAGAGAGACAGAGCGAGGAGAGCGATCTTCTGAATCAGTTGACTGCTAGCGCGTGCGAGAGAGGCGGCAGACAGGTGGAGTAGGGGGTTGACCACCACCCATTGGACATCACTATGAGGCGCCGCGCGCAAGAGGGAGAGAGACAGAGGACATCACTATGAGGCGCCGCGCGCAAGAGGGAGAGAGACAGAGGACACAACGAGACGCTGTTCGGGATCACCCCCTCGCTGCCCCACCGCCGCCGTAGGACCTTGCGCACGGCCTGCTTGTTGAGGGCGGCGGCAGCGGTCGCGAGCAGACGCAACGCGATACACAGGAGCAATGGCGGAGCGGGGCTGCAAAAGAAAGCAAAAGTGCGACCATGCCCGGGCGGGGCGGAGCGCGTGGGTCCCGAGGAGTGGGGAGTGGATCCCGCCCCGCCCCGCCCCGCCCCGCCCCGCCCCGCCCCGCCCCGCCCCAAGGTCCCCGGGAGGCGAGCGGGTTGCGGGATCGGGCCGGGATCGGGACCACTGGACCAGACCTGCCCAGCCGCCGTCCTTGTCGCACCTGTGGCGGTGCCCTATAGGTTGGGGATGGCAGGCCGGGCAGCGGGCCGCGCGTGCAGGTGCAGGCCGAGCTGTAGGGTGATTCTAGTTTCATCGCTCTCTCCTTGTCGCTCTCACGGGGCACGGCCATAGGGAGCAAGAGAGAGAGGGCAACATAAGACGGTGTTCGGCATCGCCTTGCTGCGCCCGCTGGGCCGAGACGAACACACCCGCCCGGCCCAGCCCGATCAGCGCCGGCGTGCAGGTCTGCGATGCCAGAACGATGACCTTGAACGTTATCACTGACGTACAGCAGCGCCATCGCCCGGCCCACGAGGGGCTGGGCGCCCGGGCGTAGAGCAGGGAAACGAGCGAGCGCAGAAGCTCGCATGCGTCCGAAAACGACAGGTGAGAGTGAGACGTCCGAACAACAACTTCGCTTCCACTCACTCTCACCTATCGTTTTCGGAGGTATACGAGCCCTCTGCGCTCGCTCGTCTCCCTGCTCTACCCGGGCGCGGGCCGGGCCGCGGCACGAGAGAAGACAGGCCTAGGAGGAGGAGGTGCTCCCCTCACCTGCGCGGTGAGTGGAGCGGTGAGTTCCGAAGGGTCGCGTCAACTCCGCTTGACTGTGTTCGGAGGAATATAGAATAATAACACACGGAGAATTTTTTTGTTTTGTTAATATAGCCTTAACAACATTTTGCTGTTTCAGCAACTAAACATCTGTTGGCTGAGCAAAGCATTTGTTACTACAACAGTACTCTAACAAAATTTTTGTTGTAGTAACAAATGCTTTGCTCTGCCAACAGATATTTTGTTGCTGGAACAAAAAAACTTGTTAATGCTACATTAACAAATTGTTGGTTGTGAGAACAAAATCCTTTTCTCCGTGCAGGTATTATTGGTAATATATTACACCAATTTCACAGTACTGACGTCATAATCATGGGAAAATGGGCAATGTCAACGTAATATTTGAGGTAATATCATCTCGTGTACGGAGGAATATCGAGGTTGACGCGACCCTTTGGTGAGTTCTCAAACGGGACGCGTCCGAAACCGTGGGTGCGAGAGAGAGGCTGTAACCGAATAGTATCTCCCTCTCGCTCCCTACCTGCTGCGCACGGAGAACTCTGCCGGGCCTCCTATGAGGGAGGGCGGCAGGGGAAGGGCCCCGTGAGTGCGACAAGGATAGGCGCGACACTGATCTTCGGAATCAGACGGTAAAAGCGACTCAACTGTCAGAAAAAATCACGATGTTTGTTACGGTAAAGTCTGGTAGACAATTTGCCTGGTCGGCCTGTTCCTGTACCTGATCGAGTTCGGTCTTTTAAGTACGGATTACGGTTATTTTTAACACAGAGTCTTATGAAGGCCACAGTGAATGAAGTACGGTCATGATATGTACCTTGCCCAATGCCCACCACAGTTTTCCGTACTCAGTCCTGTACTTTGGTGCAGGATTTTTGACAGTGTCGATGGCGGAGGCGGACGGCGCGGGGCGCGGCGGTGCCTAAGGTCGAGAACTCCACTTAGCCGTGTTCGAGGGGGCGACCACACCCCTTTTAATGTGTACACATGATTACCAAAATTGTCCCCTCGGCCGTGTTCGAGACAGTATACGAATATGACCGGTAATGTAGGTCAAATGCTTGTAATATAAAATGATATACAGTAATATGTCGTAATATAGAGTAAAAATTTTGGTAATGTCAAGTAATATGTGGTAATAAACAGGTAATACAGCCACCGGGTACGAAGTAATACCAGGTGGCTGATTAACCCCGGGGAATTTTTGTACTATGCAACCCGCCCGCACCGCTCCATCCGGGACTGCATACCCATCAGGCGCTGGGGACCGGCTCCAAGCGCGAACGCTCCAAAACGCCCAAAACCTGCCACGTTAAGATCCCACAAGATAGGCCCAACTTTGCTGCGCTGTGGCTCCTGAACGGTTTGTCCTAAAAATATGAGCTGAAGCTTATTGGCTTCCTTGGCTCTTTATCTACTAGAAGGTGTCAAGGAAATGTCAAAATTCCGAAAAAAAAATTCAAATACCCAAGATTTGGGTATTTTGTTGCAAATTTAGACGTTTTTTGGCCAAAATATCGACTTTATTCGTCGTGCACGACCTATGGGTCGAATCTGTGGCCATATTCTTGTTCCTTGGACAATTTTACATGGGGAAACCAAATTTTTACCACCTCGGACTTAAAACCTGCACGTTATCCAAAATACCCAAAATGAAGGGTAAAAAAACGTAAATTGCCTACAGCTCAGTCAATAATTTTTTTTTTTTGGATCTAAAATTTTGGTTGGAGACTCCCACCTAGGTACGCAACCTGCCCACCAAATATCGTGAGAATCCGAGATGGTCGATGTCAGGTCCTGTCGCTTTTAAATAAATTTGCTCACATTGTTGGTTGACCATTACCGTACCAAACACTGTGGTTTTTCTCTGACAGTGATGGCCCAGCGAGTAGGTGAGAGGTGAGGAGGGGAGTGGGAGTACGGGCGGGCGGGCAGATTGCTGCATGATTGCCGGACCGCGGCAGCGGACTATACTGTCAACCGAGCCTCTCATATACGAGAGGTGGTGGAGGGAGACAGGAGATATAACTCTCTCCCTCAGTCGCCTAGTCGGATCGGTCGACTCGACCGCGTTGCAGAGCTATGTTGCCTATACACAGTGCAGTGCGAGCCCAGCGGCACGTAGGCACACAGCACGGGCGGCGGAGGCGGCCGCCAGAGGGCGCAGGGGAGGAGGTGGAGGGCGACAGCTTCCTCGCGTTGCAGGACCTCCCCCTCGCAGGGCCCTTGTCCTGTTCTTACCTCTGCAGCCGAAGCCGGGCCGACCCGCCTCTGCTGCTCCTCCGTCCTTGTCGCACTCATGTGGGGAGGGAGGGGGGCGCTTCCATCCGCAACACAGCATAAACTGAGTCTGCCGACTGATTCAGAAGATCGCCATGCATGGCGTAAACATAGCCGCACTGTGTTTAAAAAAAAAAAAAAAATCCGGTCTTTCGCGAATGATCTCGGCAAATTTCTTCCACGGATTATTTGTCAGACTTCCGCAACGAATGACTTGTTAGATTCAATTAAGTAATGATTAATTTTACAAATTATTCGTTGCAATGTATTATGACATTTTTTAATTCTTGCCTTGTTAATTTGAATTCATAAAACGGAAAAGAACAAAAACTACAATACTTGCATACCATTGTCAACTAATACCGTATGTACCGGGTGTTTCTCTGAATGCGTAACAGTGTTGCGGGTTTGCCTATCCCACTCGACCGTAAGGCGCCATGGCCCCTGCAGCGCTGGCGAGTATGCAATACCGCAACACTGTTACGCATTCAAAGAAACACCCGGTACATACCATTTTCAAAATCCCGAACTATCCGTATACCAATGAATCACTAGGAAAGCCGCACGATTCGTCACGTTGCAATTACGAATCATTTGTCATTGAAAAATACGAACAATTTCTGAAAATAATCATTCGTTGCAAAAAAGTTGGTAAATTTACGGATAAACTTGACAATGCGCGCGCCTACACGACACTGTGAAAAATAGTCGTAAGTTTACGGGAAAATTTTCCACGAAGTGCAGTTGTAAACTTACAATTGCAAATCGTAAAATTACAAGCACTACGTATCGGCTTGAAATTCATTCACGAGAATCAAAGATCTGTCGTAAATTTACAAAATATTTCGTAAATCACGATTTACAAAATTTATCGTAAATCTACAAAGATATTTTTCACAGTGGAGATGCGTCTCCCTACAGTGTACAAACACATACACGCGCGACATGGTACAGCCTGAGTTAGGCCCGTCGTGGCCCAGCGAGCAGCACACCTAGGCAAACCCAAACACCTGCCGACTGATTCCACGGGACTTTCGCATACTTCCGTCCTTTTTGCACTGACGAGGCACCGCCACTGGGAGAGAGAGAGGACCGCACCCTCCCCCGCCTTGACCAATGTGCGGAGTCAGCGGGGGCCGGGCAGAGCTAGAGCGCCTGATGAGTGTCACTCCACCCCTTCCACTCGCACGGAGCGGGTGACGATGTGACGATCATGAGGGCCAGGGGCGTAGCTAGGAACGGGGGGGGGGGGGGGGGCAATGCCCCAAGGGGCACCAAATTCGCCCCGCAAGGGCGCCGGGCGCCGAACCCTGTCCAAATGAGGCCGTAAAGTGAGCCCTGGCGGAATTTTGGCGTTATTGGAGGCATATTTTGGCGCCCTAAAAAGTATTTTTCCACCCCAAAGGCCAAAAAAATTGCCTTTGCTCGCTTCGCTTGCAATATTTTTGGATGAAAGCTAATGCGAATCTCGCTACAAGGACGTCTTTTTCCGCTTACATTTGTTTAATCCTATCCAGTTTCCTTATATTATTACCATAAGTACAATTTTTTTTTTCCCTGAAAGTTTTTTTTTTTTTAAGGAAGAAGGGGAGGGGGGGGGGGGCGCTAAAAGTCCTGTAAGGGGTGCCCCGACTGAAATTCGTTCCTACGCCCCTGATGAGGGCGCCTACCCCCTGCCCTGCAAACTGATTCAGAGGAGCGCTTCTCTCGCTCTGTCTCTCTCGCACCTGTACGACGCGCCTAGTGAGTCAGTCGCGGCTGGTTGTTTCTCACCCTTCCCTCTCCGCTCCGCTACTCTATCGGTTATTTCGGGGATGCTGCTGCCGAGAAGCTCCACATCCACACAAGCAGGTTCTTAACTCCCGCCCCGCAAGGCAGCCGCGCGGCTTTGGGCTGGTGCGGCGGGGGACTTAAAGAGCGGGGGGGGGGAGAGCCTCTCCGATCAGCTGTCAGCTGGCGAGGTGGCTCGTGGCTCGACACCGACACCTGGCGGGCGGGCTCCGCGAGGCAGAGTGTGGGGGGCCGGAGCGCAAGCGTGCACTGATAATGTAAGTGTTCAACTAAGTGTATGACACTTCGTCGCACACTTTCATCAGTTGACTGGAAATTTGCCCACTTAAAAGTGGTGAACAGTAACTTTGAACACTTTATGGTGTCCGAACCTGAACGTTTAGACCTGGAGTTTAACACTTTTAAATGTTCAACTTTACTGTTAAACACTTTTTAGTATGCACATTGCCAGTAAAACACCTAAACGTGTGCAGCGTAGTGTTCCACTCTTTAATGTGCACGCCGGCTGAACACTTTTGTTATCAGTGTGCCTATCACTGCTGGGCACTTGACGCGAGGAAGTCTCCCTACCCGGGAGCGAAAGAGACGGGTGAAGTTTCTGACGCACTCGTGTGAAAAGGACGTAAACACGACAACCCTACTGACGATCCTGACAATGATTCTGCAGACTGACTCCGCTCCGCAAACCGTTCAGTAGCAGATAGTGTCCTCTCGGGGTCTCTCTCTCTCTCTCTCTCGCGCGCGCGCTCTCTCTCGCGCTCTCTCTCGCGCTCTCTCTCTCTCTCTCTCTCTCTCTCTCTCGCTCTCTCTCTCTCTCTCTCTTGCCCCTTGCGGCCTCCTCGCCCTATGAATGTGACAAGGACAGACACGAAACCGCCCTGCAGCTGCAGAACCAACCTGCTACCCTGCTGCACAACAGCGTGCTATCGTGCGTACAAGGTGGGGTGAGATGGGGTGGGTGGAGGAGGTGGGGGTGGAGGGGGAAAGGAGTGGGGGTAGAGAGAGAGGGGGATAAGGAGGTGGTCCGCTCAACCCTCCTGAAGGATAGGCATTCCGCACGACGGGAGACCCAGAGCTGCGGTCTCCAGACCCGAGCGGCGCGGCGGGGAAGTTCACGGCCCCACCCCGCACCAACGGCCCAGTCGTCTGATTCCGAAGATCGCTCTCGCGCCTCCCTCCTTGTCGCACTCATGAGGCCGCGCCGTCCCCTTCATAGGGAACCGCCATAGGTGCGACAAGGACGGAGGCACGAAAGCGACCCCCGGCGTGCCAGCCCCGCCACGGGGTGGATAAGTCTGAACAAGGGACAGGCGACGGTGACGGGGTGCCAGCCCCTCCAACCATCCGCACTGTTAAATTCCTACGCAAAGAATTTTAAAGCTTCGCGGTTCGCGAAGCATTTGCTATGCAATTACAAAGCATCACTTTGCAATTGCAAAGCATTATTCGCAATTACAAAGAAATGCTTTGCAAGTTGCTTCAAAAAAAGGCTGCAAATAGATTCGCTAATGGCAGGGGCAGGCAGGGGCCCGTCGTGGCGGCCGACATGACACGGGTAATCGCGCAGAGTTCTCAAACGGGCGGGTCCGAGGACCCGGAACGTGTCCGAATGCGCGGGTGAGAGCGAGAGGGAGATACTTTTCAGTTACAGCATCTCACTCGCACCTACGGCTTCGGACGCGTCCCGGTTCCCCGGACCCGCCCGGTTGAGAACTCTGGAATCGCGGACATATCATCCCGAGTCCCGGCGAGATCCTCCCCTCTGCCTCCCCAGCAAGCGCACCTAGGCTCTCGCTCGGCTGGCAGGCAGAGCAGGTCACTAAACTAGTGAACCTGGCTTGCAGCGCCGTGCGCGCCCCGCCCCACGCCCCGCCAGGCTACCGCCCCTAGGCGGGGCGGGGCGGGGCGGGGCGGGGCGGGGCGGGGCGGGGCGGGGCGGGGCGGGTGGACCAGGCGGCCTTGGGGCCCCCGCCGCGCCGCCCCCCGCCGCCCCAACCGGTACCGGGTAGTGGCCATGCTGGCCGAGCCGCCGTACTGATGTGGGTGAGGCGAGGTAAGGTAAGGTAAAGGTAGCCGACATTTGCTGCGGCCGACCCGGTCCGAGTGACATAAGGTGGGGGGGGGTTGTCATGTTTAAAAAAAATGGAAAATGTCAACGTCTGGAAATTGAAGGAAAGGGGGCGAGGGGGCTAAGCGTTTCAGTCTACCGTACCACAAATTTCCTGACACGTCATGGATGGGGGAAACCTGCTGACTGCCTGATTTTCAATTTGGTTTAATGAGTCCAACATGGGCAGGGAGGGATACATCTAAGTCCTTTCATTATAAGGCTCTGTGTTTCTCAGTAACGCCTCCCCCCCCCCCCTCCCCTAGCCCCTCACAAAGTATACAATAATTACAAATAACTGCATCAATATAACAAAGAAAAGATTTTAAAATAAAAATATAAGAAGGTTTTGGGCAGCAAGACATTGGAACTCTATAAATTAAGTTCTTGTTCCCAAAAGCTTAAAACAATTTGCCAAATAATGCTTAACAGAAATAGATTTATGCATGAAAATAGCATTAAAATAGAACGGATATTTCTTTTTCCTTTTGGTCTCCAACTAGATGGATGTCCGCTAATCTGAGTTAATGATTTGTACAGGGTTTTTCATACTTCACACAGATAAGATATAGGTCTCAATCACAGTCCATTAAGAAAAGGTAAAGTAAACAGCGTGGAATAAGAATTAAATAAATAGGTACATACCAACAGCTGGAGACGGCTGTGTACTTTTAACGGCAGGGACATCTTTTTTCACTCCGACAGAAACAGCTGTAGGCTGTTCATTGGAGGTTTCCACTGATGGAGAAGGTGTTGCAGCTGATGTTTGAACGGCAGCCTTCGTGACAGTTGATTCTACAGATGCTGTCACAGCAGCAGTTGTTGAAGGCGCCGTTGCAGACTCAACGGGCAAAACCGCTGAAGCAGGTGCAACCACAGGTCCCTCTTTCCCAGTGATAACTGACGCAGCATTTTTATTCTTCATCCACGGATTGACTTTTGGAGGCGGAGCCTCAACAAACTTCTTTTTCTCCGCTGCTTCAGCGACACTCTCCGAAGAGCTGCCCTCTTCTGCGCCAGTGTTTGCTGCGGGTTCTGCAGCCTGTTGCTGCTTCTGATGCGCACTCTTTGAATGAGACTTCTCAGCCTTCTCTGGTGCTGCCTCTTTCGGCAGAACCTTGCTGGGCTTGTCCACTGTCTCAGGATTCCCCGACTCAGTCTTCAGGTTGAGAAGGGCTCCTGCGTAGGAAGCCGTGGCCTCTGCAGCTGGGGCAGCTGCCGCAGGTGGGGCCGGGCTCTGGCAGGCAGCTGCGGTGGCTGTGGCCGCCATTTTGCACGGACCCCAACCTAGACCTCCGCACGGCTAGCCGGGGTGCAGCTGTGTCAGCGGCGCAGCTGGGCGCAGTGTCAGCCACCTGCAGGTGCGCAAACAGCTGCGGCCGAAGCCTGGGCGCCTTGCGGCCGTTAAGTCGGCGACGCAATATGGTTCGGGTCAGCAGATTCGGCGCTGGCCAGCCTGCAGCACGGGGACAGCGGGGCTGCGCTAGCTGCGCTGCTGGGGTGAGGTTCGGTGCGCGCACTTGAACACTGCACTATACCGACACGGCACAACGAGACTCGCCCTAAGGGCCCCCAGCCACACGACATCCAGGTCGGGCGTCCTCGGGACACTCAGGCACCCGGCCGCTTCGTGCTCGCACCTCTGGCACGTGCACTGCGAGAACACTGTGTGCAGCGTGCCCGTGCACGTCTCGTCAACATATTCCCGATAACACTCGAGCGCAGCGTCAACGTGTCGTCGGCCGCACAGGATTCACGCACGACACTCGCGTCCACACTCGCGCCTGGGGCGCAGAACACGTTTCATAATGTTTACACGGCACTTTACTCTCAGTTTTTTCCGCGAGGTTCGGGTACGGCCTGGTCGTCGGGTACATGTGCTGCGTTGCGCTGGGACCAACAGAGACGTGACGCTCTTGTCTCTGGCGACAAAAACACGCGATAGATGGCGCTGTGAGAGAAACGTGGAGCCGTGTGAGCTGAGATCCACGTCGATGAATCGATACGGGTGCCTAGCCCTCTCATGAACCGTCTGAAACACTTTTGGGGGTCTTTCGAATCCGTATATAGCGTTTTAAAACGGCATTTAAAATATCTATCTATCTTTCTAAAATACTTCTTCAAGAGAGGAGTGTTACCCTCTCACAAGGCATGTGCATGCAAAAGAGACGAAAGAGAATGTAGTGAGAGGCTACTGACTACTTTTCTCATCCTCTCAGATGAATATAGCCTCTCATCAGACTCGACCTCAACAAGGTTTTATACATCAATGCGTCAATCTTACGTAAGTAACAGTAAATTTTGAGTCTGGCAGATTCCGATCATTCCGATATTTTTCGCATTCGTCGTTTTATTTTCGCGAATTTCGAGGAGAACATTGGCTGTTCACGGGCTACTGTCAGTCAAAATTGTTACCTGACATCAAAATTTCCTGCTAATCGTAGTTGGCATGTTTCCTTCTCTTAGTTCTAATTACGGGAGTGAGTAACATGTAAGGGCATGAGTTTGCCCTCACTATACATGGTAGCAGAAGACTAGGACTAGGATGAGTCACTGCGTGTCACTGAACGTGTTCTGTAAGGACCTTTAAATATCAGCAGTACTATCAATCTTGACCAGCTCACCATGGATAACTCGAAAGATATAGACGACATTCCCAACCCATCAGACATTCTTCGTAGAATGGCTGAAAAAGTTTCCGCATTAGAAGTAGATCACAGTATGGCTGCTATCAGGTAAGTCTGAGCACTTGTTGAACTTAAAACGTTTGTTGAGGGAACTCTGGTTTTCTTGTACAGATCTAGAAGTTTCAATTGTGTACTGAATGACTTCTTATCGCTGGTTATCATACTTCTTTAAAGGTACTATCGCTCTGGACTTGAGATGGTGCGAATGGCAGATATGTATTTGAAACAGGGTAATTTAAAAGAAGCATACATCCTTTATTTGAGATTTATTACGTAGGTTTATATCATGTTTCTTAAGTGATTCTTGATTAAGAAGAGGCCATATTTTGAGAAATTATCTCATATGTGCAGCTTATTCCTGGAGAAAATCCGTAAGCATCCTGGCTGGGCTCTGCTTCCTAATCAAAATAAGAAAGAAGCCTCAGAGAAGTTGAAAGAGGCAATACCAAAGGCTGAGAAGCTTAAACAACTCCTTCTTCAACAGTATGAACAAGATTACCAACAAAAAGTATGACTGTATTGTTAAAGAAATTTATTCGCTATGTTTGTTTTTAGTAGCAGTCTGAAATGACAAAACATGTCTGCACAGGTTTCGAGATTATTGGAGATAGAAAGACAGCGTAAGATTGCTGCTGAGCAGGATGCAAGAAAGCTAGAACTTGAGAAACAGAAGCAACAACAACTACTCAAGCAGAAACAAGAAACTGTCATACCAATCAACCGTATGACCTCTGATGTTGTGACTGGACCTATTGTTCCCTTAGACAGCATTACATATCCAGATAGTGATAGCACATACAGCAACAATCAGATTTCCCAACCATCCGCTCCAACCATAGATCAGTCTGAAAACTTAGCTGGTTTGACTCTTCGTGATCAGAAAAGTGAAAGTTCCAGGTAAGATATTACTTGAACTACATACCCAGTTGAAAAATATTGATTGAGGCCTGAAAATAGAGTGGTAATGAAGTGTGTTTTAAAGATCGCACTTTTTCTAAAGTGTTAGCTGAATGTTGACTTAGTGTGATTTTGAAACCGACAGGCTTCCAACATTTGATCGCAGCACCAAACCTGCTTCTCTTCTCAACTTATCTGTTCAATCTCATCGTGGGTTACGCATTGTGGCTGTACCCAGTCGGTTGGTTGAAAGATTCTTAATATTGGCTCATGCCTCTACTCTGCAGAACATTGAAACCTGCGGCATACTTGCTGGACATATGGTTAGTTTCCTCCTGATCTCGCTGTTTTATTCTGCTTTTTTTTAATTCAAATGATCAGTTTTATAATCCGATTGCCTTGGTTGTGTAGGATCAAAATCAACTAGTCATATCCCACCTCATCATTCCGCATCAAATAGGGACGCCCGACTCTTGTACAACACAGAATGAAGAGGAGGTTTTCATTTACCAGGACGAGCATAATCTTATTACTCTTGGATGGATTCATGTATGTAAAACAATTAATCATGAAGTTTTACTTACTGATAACAACATCATCAAGCGTTAGTATCATTAAATGTAATAATGTACTTATTCATTTTTCTAGACCCATCCTTCACAAACAGCATTTCTGTCCAGTGTCGATCTGCACACCCATTGTGCGTATCAGATGATGATGCCTGAAGCAATTGCTATTGTTTGTGCTCCTCGTTACAAAGAGTATGCTGTTCAGAATATTGTTGCTGTTTTTCTATTACTGTATTTTCTCCTGTTCTGAAATCATGCTAATTTCCTCTTCTCAATTATTTAGCAATTCCATATTTTGCCTCACACACAATTATGGCTTGGACTTCATTGCAAAATGCAAAAAAGATGGTTTCCACCCTCATCCCTCAGAACCACCTCTCTTTATGGTTTGTGTTTAAAATCAAATGTTTGCTCTGCCTTTTTGTTTTATTGTTCTTTTAGTATTGTTTCTGTTTCTTTCAAGTAATCAGTACTTCTGATCTCTTATTTTGTAGGTTGCTGAACATGCTCGTCTAGAAAGTGATTTGCCTGTGGAGGTTATTGATCTGCGGAGATAAAAATCCAATGTTGATGAATAATTATAATTATTATTTTTTTTTTTTGTAAAGACATTGAACGAAGTAGAGCTTTGTAAAATATATCCATATGGAATCTTAGCCTATAGAAGTGCTTCAAACATTCAACAGGTAAATGTTCACCTAAGCACTAAATGAAAAAACCTTGTCTGGAATGTAAAATATTTCTGTATTTTGCAGAGTTAAACTTTATTAACTTTAAACTCAAACCCTCTTTTGTTGTATTGTAGATCCAAATTCAGATTACATAACGACTGCCATGTTCAATAAATACAGTATGTCTTTACATTCCTGTTTACAGTATTTTCTGTGTCTAACTTAAACTAAACTGTCTTTAACTGTCCAACACCTCTGAGTGTAATTTTCTTTAGTTGGAATTGTCAAATTTCTCTTAGGCCTTGACATGATTCAGCTTTATACCTATGTTGTTGACTGCTACCCTGCACAAACCGTACTTGTTGCAATCAACCTAATGTTTTCATTATTCATAGAATTTACAGAAATGCATTTCTGTTCTTAAGTGTTGTGATGTTGTGTCTGCTACATTGTGATAATTTAATTCCCTCTCCGTAAGCAAGGAAAAGTTGGCCTACAGATTCCTTTAAATTGTTTGAATGTAGGTTTACCCCATGAAAAAAGTTAGAAATTATTTTGTATCTCTAAGCCTGATGTTTAACATTTTCCACGCATAGAATTGGAAATTGACTGTTCACCTTTGTGAAATTAACTACGTATAAGTACCTGTCCTATTCAAAATCTTCTATATCTCTGTTATTTCTGTTCGGCTGAGTGCAAACTATAGTAAAAATCATATTTGTAATTTAATATATAATTCTGAATAACAAAGGCGGTTTTAGTGTCAACAACCCAAAGAAGCAAAATATTTTTACATAAAAAAAGTATTTGACAATATAGTAAACAATAATTTTTAACTAAATAACTGCAGTTGCAATCAAGGAAGAAAGTCAAAACCTGGCCTCTACAAAATAATAAGATGCACTCAGCCTAAACTGCATTGCATTCTACTAGTTGTTTTTATTTTATTAATTATAATTCCTTGTTAAACCTTCTTATGTGTCAGTGGCGAACTTGTGTGAAATATGTTCTTTGTAGTATTCAGCCTAGAAATATCAGATTTTTAAAAATGCAATGTCTCTTTTTTTAGAAAATTATTCTAAGTATTTGGTGACCTCTAGTATCAAATTTCTTCCTGCAACTGCACTTTTAAAATTTTATTTTATGTGTTCTTCCATGCGGATTCTCTGCAAGTTTTGCTAGTCAGTTATGCTGTACAGTTTTTAATTATTTTTTTACTAAATAAGATGAAATGTGTACCTGTAAACGGATCCATAGGAATAAAATCCCCCAACCGAGTAGCTATCTTTGTTTTTTTAGATTCGAACGTTCCCGCGCTGGGCGGTCAGCACCTTTGGAACCTTCCGAGCGTCATTCGTGAACTGGGAGTGGGGGGCCGAACCGAGCCGAACCGCGCCGAACGCAGCGCGGTGCGGTGGCGGACTGATCAAGCTGCTTTGTTGTTGTGGTGAACTGCGGCAGAACTGGGCAAATTTTTGGAGGAAGTCAGAACAGAACCGGCTGTTGACCTGCCTCTCGACGTTAACGACGTAAGTGTAGGGGGTTTGCTTCTTCACCGTAGACCAGTCAGCGCACTTTGTCGAGCTCACATCGGTTTCTGCCGTAAGGTAAGTGCTAAGCTTCCCGTCGTTGCTATGCTCAGCCAGGACGCTTGGTGTGTAACGGTCGTTTCGACCGGAACGGCGGGGACGAGTATTTTGTTGATGAATTTTCGCTGAGGAGACCCTGGATGTCGAGGGTTCGACCTGCTCCCCGTCAGGCCGTGGGTCGTGGACCAGGAGTCGTGGAGCCGGACACGTGTTGGACATGGAGTGGCTCGCCCCGCCCGGGCCTCCTCCTGTTGCTCGGCTCAGACAAAGGGAGGCTGCAGCTGCCGACTGATTCAGAAGATCGCTCTCATCTCTCTGTCCTTGTTGCACCTACAGCGGTGCCCTATGCTGGCCATGGCAGTGCTCCATGAGTGCGACGAAGACAGAGGTATGAAAGCGATCTTCGGAATCGCTCGGCTGCCCATGGGGTGGGAGGATCAGCTGCAGGCTCACCTGCATCAGCTGACTGTGCGTGGGGCCTGCTTTGGATCACTGCCAGGCGAAGCAGCTGCTGTCTTTAGTTTGCTGGAACACTCAAGGCAATTAGGAATTTTCTCACTCACCACAGGTCTACACAGTTTGGATCGAATGGGCATAAATGTTTCACGTAGTGCTGTTAGTCGACTGTCAAAGTCTCGCAGACCTTAGATGAGAATCAGCCTGTGAGTAGGTGCTTTCAAAAAGGGCCCCCAGGTGGATAGTGTTATATGTGCAAAAGTAGGAAAAAAAAAAGAAAATTGCATTGACAGTAGCAGTTTTCTTTGTTAGTATGATATAGATACGTGGTTATGACCTGTGCAAATGACTGTTGGTGGATAACAGAAATTACTTTTGCTTTTTCTCAACTCAGTTTCTACTCTTGTCTTGGAGGCAAATTGTTGCGAATTTTGTCTTCTTCAGGCACCCACTTTACATTCACGGAGACCTGCTACTTATAGTTTACAGTATTGAATAATTCAGTTTTATTAATCTTTGACTTATATGTGTTGTTGATTTCTTGTCGTGAGGAAACCAAATCTGTCTAGCCAACTCTGCCGTCATAATTGTTTGCTGCCTTCATGTGCTTCATGCTGATGACCAGGACATGACCAGGAAGGGGAGAGCTCCCTCTCTTCGCTGACAGTGTACAGAGAGGCTGTCTGAACAATCCTTGAGAGTAGACTGGCTGGTAGCATGCCGTATTTGGGCCTGTCGGGCGCGCGGGTGTGCCCAGCTCAGCCCAGCCCAGCCCGTGTGAGAGATGGACACGATCGGGTACCGGCCGTACCGGCGCTTCCTACTCGCCCCCTCTCCCCCCGTCCCGCGGGGGGGGGGACACGAACTGGAGCTGGAAAAGAGCAACTTCCTCGACCTTTGTGTGGCCGGTGTTGTTTGAGTCCCGACGGAGGGGGACACTCCCCCCCCCTCCTCCTCCTCCTCCTCCTCCTCCTCCTCCTCCTCCTCCTCCTCTTCACTTTGCCTGATCGCCGTCCTCGTGCTTGCAGCTTGCAGCCCTGCTCAGTCGCAGACCCGCAGTGGACCGTGCTGCTCCGCTCAGCCCCGCTCAGCCCCGCTCTGCTCTTCACTAGCACGGCTCTGCTCCCGTCTCCTTCGGGTTGGATCGCTTTCGGATGGGATTGGCTTTGAACACCATGGCAGCTCCCAACGAACGTGAGTATCAAACTCTTCCCGCCACTACCGGGTCAAAAATACTCTCCGAACTGGTTTGCACGCGTAATAGTTCTCTCATTCTTCTAATTTATTAAAAGAAAGAAATTCTTAAGTTGGCTTGAGCTGCACTGAATTTGCTTCTTACTCTTCAAAGTTTGTCTTTGCTTTGCTTTCTTTTTAAATTTTCTAATAAAAAGAAAAGAATCTGTGTTCACAAATATTTCTGCGCCGTTACGCCTTTCAGCGTAAAGCTATTTGACCGAATGGATGTGCGGACCCTGGCGGCCGTGTCACTTGGCTCGGCTGGACACACATTGCACTCTGACATTTTTTTTTTTTTAAATTATTATTTTGTGTCTGACTGGTGTCGAGGGTGGCATTGGACGCTTGAGTGAAGAAAGGGTTTGCCTGACTCGAAAGTACAGGGCCGGGGCCGCGGCCGTAGTCTGGTTAATAAGCATCGTTGTTGGCAATACGTACAAGAATTACAAAAAAAAAAGTACCCATTTTTTTTTTTTCACTCTGAACGTTTCATTGGTGCTACGCCGAGGGAAGGAGTCAGCTGTGTCTCGGTTTCTTCCGGAAACAAAGACGCTCCTCACGAATGTGAGTGAGTATGTGTGTGTGTGTGTTTGTTGGGTGGGCGTCGCGATGCACCGCTGGGCCTGGACATGCCTGGAGCTGGAGCCGCGTGGGCGCCGCAGCGGATTGCAGGGACTGCAGGATCTGCCCGGGCTGCAGAGTTCTCAAACGGGTGGGTCCAGGTACCCGGGACACGTCTGTAACCGTAGGAGGTCCTCTGGAAAAACAAAGGTGTGGTAAAGTGCATATTTCCAGTTTTTTTCAAAATGTTCTCTCTATGATCAAACCATTGAAATTTTAGGATACATGATCGCAGTGCTCGCAAAATTCCGCGTCAAACGATCCTACATGTGCTAGGGTTCTCATAAGCGCGGTCAGCAATGAAGAGCAAGTATTAAAGTAATTACAAAAAATGCAATCAATTTTTGCCATTTTTTTTAACAGAACCCAGTCACATAGGCTCGTTAAAAGAGGAATTTTGAGTAGATTACGAAAATTAGTCTTAAAATTCAATTTTATTCCATAGCTAGGAAATATTTCGAATAGACATAAACTGTAATGTCTTTGGTGCTGGAGTGCCTTTGAAAGCACTGTTGAAAAATATCTTTCTGAAAATTCCTAAACGTCAGTTGGATATCCCACCTTTGTTTTTCCACACACTAACTGGCTATGTACTCTTTCGTACATATACATGCAGAGTTATGTTTAAATTAAGAAAAAAAATCGTGCCGAATTCTGTAGAATATTGTACATACGACTGTTTAATTTTGTTTTTCTGCATGTAATAATTTATGCTACGCAGATCTATGCGCAATATTCTTCATAATTCGGCACGATTTTGTTCATAAATCTGCATGGTTATATAGTTACTTTTCATGAGCACGAATAAGTACGTTGCCAGTTTGAGTGCAGTGTGCGAGTGAGGTGCTGTAACTGAATGGTATCTCCGTCTCGCTCCCACCTGCGCATTAGGACGCGTTCTGGGTCCGGACCCTGCCGGGCTGACGAATCTGCCCTGGTCAGGCCTCTGCCCAGGCTTCGCTATAGCTTCGGCTAGCACTGGCTTAGCACCGCGACAGACGAGAGCCGTAACGGATAGTTTTCCCTTTGCGTAATTGACCCTCCACGCCACGTGTCCCTGCTGCCTTGTGCCTCTTGCCTTTCTACTTTCCGCCCGGCCCAGCCCGTCCCGTCCCGTCCCGCTAAAGACCCTGCCAAGGGCCCCTGCAACGCCCCTGCAACTCCCTTGCAACGCCCCTGCAATCGCTGCGACACGGACACGGCCCGCTCGTCTCGCCTTGCAGTTCGCCGCGCCTGGACAAGGCGGGGCGGGGCGGGGCGGGGCGGGGCGAAGCGGTGTTCGTTGAACCGTTGAGCAGCCCAGGCCCTGCCAGAGTCTGAAAGTACTGAGCTGCGTCACGCCCCGCCCCACTGCCCCACCCCACCCCACCCCCGCGAAGACTTGTTTCCTTGTTGGACTTCCCTCTTGAGCATCCCTGTATATCAGACTCCGTGGTCCAAATCCGCCAGCGGGACTTCCCTCGATACCCACCCCCAACCCTACTTCGTGCCGCTCTGATTTAAGAATTGTAAGAAAAACTGACGACGGTGTGCTGGGCTGATTGAGCACGTCATCTCTCCATCTCGCGCTGATCTACATGAAAAGTGGTGGTAGTACTGTACCCAGCGGGCCCGGCCCGGCCCGGCCCGGGTTATTAGGCCGGACGTCCAGGCCGACATGACAGCTCGGCCCACGAGGGAAAGCGCTGCCCCGTCCAGCACCGTGGAACCGCTAGTTCACGCGTCTCTCAAATGGAAATGCGTCACATGGCGGCAGCGCGGCGATTAGATTTGAACCTCCGCGCTGGCGGCGCGCTCGGCGTGCTGCGCTGCAACTTTCCTTTGTCTCCTCGCGGCTGCTGTCCTTTGTCTCCCACGTCTGGTCTGGGTGCGGGGCGGGGCGAGGGGTATAGCCGCCCGGACGGACACCCCGGAAACGCACAGCGCGGAGTATTGCCACCACTGGTATTGTTCATGGTTCGGTGACATGAATGCTTTATGCTTACATGGCTGCGTGGCCCGAGCAGAGAATGGACCTTTTTTTTTGGGGGGGGGTGGATATCGGAAAGGGTGAACTGGTTTCGGGGTTCGTCCTTCTAGGAATAATTTTGACCAGTTTTAATAGACAAGCTCATGATTTTACGTGACGAATAGATGTCTTGGTTGACGGTACTTGTTTTGGCTATGACTGTTCCGGACCAGTTTGAGCGCCGCTGCTCGAGCGCCGCCCCGAGCGCCGCTCTTATTCGCGATTCGAGGCTCGCGAGAGAGGAAGAGGAGGACGGACGGAGCAAAACGGTACTCCGCGCCCCGCGCATGCGTCGCGTTCGGCCAGCTTTTACTCGTGTGGGCGGGGCGGGGCGGGGCGGGGCGGGGCGGGGCAGTCGGTACTTCTGTGGCGGACTCCGCTGCAGGCCGCCGCCCTGCCGCCGCCCCAATCTATACGATCTATCCAGGCAGCTGCAGCTGGCCCAGCTGTTCGCCGCGCGGACAGCTGTCCTGCTGCTCCCTTGCTTCTACTGCTCCTCCTGCTGCTCCTGCTGGTCCTGCCCCGCTCCCCCTCCTGCTGGTCCTTGTTGCACCAACAGCGGTGCCGTATGCTGGCCATGGTAGTGCTCCATGAGTGCGACGAGGACAGAGGTATGAAAGCGATCTTCGGAATCGCTCGGCTGCTGCTCCTCCTGCTCATGCCTCTTGACCCACTGATCGTCCTGCTCCACTCCTGCAGCTCACGCTCCTCCTGCTGCTGCTCCTCCTGCTCATGCCTCTTGACCCCTTGATCGTCCTGCTCAGCTCCTGCCTCCTCCTGCAGCTCCTGCTCCTCCTGCTCATGCCTCATGACCCACTGATCGTCCTGCTCCACTCCTGCAGCTCCCGCTCCTCCTGCTGCTGCTCCTCCTGCTCATGCCTCTTGACCCCTTGATCGTCCTGCTCAGCTCCTGCCTCCTCCTGCAGCTCCTGCTCCTCCTGCTCATGCCTCATGACCCACTGATCGTCCTGCTCCACTCCTGCAGCTCCCGCTCCTCCTGCTGCTGCTCCTCCTGCTCATGCCTCTTGACCCCTTGATCGTCCTGCTCAGCTCCTGCCTCCTCCTGCAGCTCCTGCTCCTCCTGCTCATGCCTCATGACCCACTGATCGTCCTGCTCCACTCCTGCAGCTCCCGCTCCTCCTGCTGCTGCTCCTCCTGCTCATGCCTCTTGACCCCTTGATCGTCCTGCTCAGCTCCTGCTTCCTCCTGCAGCTCCTGCTCCTCCTGCTGCTCCTCCTGCTTCTTGACCCCCTGATCGTCCTGCTCAACTCCTGCAGCTCCCGCTCCTCCTGCTGCCGCAGCCTCCTGATGACACGCACATATGCCCGTCGCTGACAGCCGCGGCGTGGCGCGTCTTTGTGTTCTGACAGGCGGGGGTACCGGTGCGATGCGGCGGCGGGGGGGTGGAGGGGCAGGAACAGCTCCCCATTCTTGTTTTTGTCGTTGTGTGTACACCCTGCTGCATGCCTCGGCGGGCTTGCCTTGCTTGTGTTGCTGCAGGCCGGTGATTTCTGCAGCAGCAGCAGGCTGATTCCGAAGATCGCTCACGCGCCTCCGTCCTTGTCGCACTCATGGGGCCCCGCCATCCCCGCCATGGGGCTCTGCCACAGGTGCGACAAGGACGGAGATACGAGAGCGATCTGCAGTGCGCCAGCAGGATCGCGACTCTCTGCTCGGCTGCACGTGCGTGCCGGCGTGCCGTGTCTGTGCTCGTTGTGGGCGACGCAGACAAAGACACGAAGACAGACGGGCACGGGCGGTCCGCCAGGCAGGAGTCCTCTCCTGAGGCGGCTCTGGATCTCGTTGTGCAGGCGCAGGAAGAAAGCGCATGGGCGGGCCGGGCTGTGTGATGGATCGGACCACTGCCGTGCAAGGAAGCCTGCTCATGCTCGGCGTGCGGCTCGCGGCTCTGTCCTGCCCCCTTGCCCCCTACTCCCACTCCCCTTCCCCCGGTTCCTTCTTCTCGACCGCACGGACACACGGCGGCGCGAGTGCGGTTAGAAATGTCAATCGCTGGATGGCCGTGGGTTCGAATACCGGCAAACCAACCACCCCCACCCCATTTCTCTCCCTCTCTCGCGCGCGCGCCTGTTTTTTAGCAGATTTTTTTTATTTGTTTATTTATTTTTATTATTTATTTTTATTTTTTTTTTTCGAGATCTTGATGCCGTCGAGAGGAGCTGGGCTGGGCTGGGGGATCTCGCTGCTTTACGACGGCCTCGTTGTCGGCGCCGCGGACCGCGAGTTCCCCCTCTCGCTGTCGCGGGTGAATAAGACATGCGCGGGGCCTGAGTGCAGCCCTGCAGCAGCACGTGGCGCCGCCGCCGCGGCTGGGGTGTTGCGCCCGGCGCGCCCCACCTCAGCCCGCCCCGCCCCGCCCCACCTCACCCCGCCCCGCCCCTAGGCCGATATTGACCGATGCCGGGGGAGGGGGTGGCGTTGCCGGGGGTGGATTCGCGCCGGCTGGAGGGCGGGACGTGGGGGCCCCAGCCGGCACGTCCCCGTCAGACGCAGCCTGCCCCCGGACCCGGCGAGTCGCCCGCCCCCGCCCTCGCGTGCGTGTGTGTGTGTGAGTGTGTGTGTATCGGTAGCCAGCATGATCTTCACGGCCTTCTCCGGGCTCATCCAGCAGGGACTCTGCATCTGCTGCCGCGCCCCCGGCCGCGCAGGCAACCTGCCACGAGGTGAGGCTGCAATGCCTTCTAGTCTTTTTCCCAGCGTTCACCCGTCCAGGTTTTCTTTCTTTTTCTTCTAATCGCGGTATTAGTATTTTGAAGATCAATCGTCGGAGAAATTTTACACTTCACTTCTTTCCTGCCTCGGAACTTCGATTTTTAAAAATTATTCCAAAACACACTGAGTGCCATTTTTTTTTTTCCTTTTTTTTTTTCTGAGAGCGCTTTCTTGTTTGGCAGTGTAGCCGTCTTATGCTCCCAGCGGGGCGCCGCTGCGGGGCGGTTACAGCCAGGGGCGTGGCCCGGGGGCGGCTCGAGACTCCAGCTCAGACCCAACAATATGGTTGCAAATATCATTGCGGCATTTAAAAAAAAAAATTCTTATCACAGTCCGATTTTTTTCGCTGTTTTTTTCTTCAGCAGATGGCATTTATTTTGTTCTGTTTGTATTGTCAGAGCCCATGATGTCTCTGTGATATTCCGTCCGAGTATCGCAGAGGTGTTTCGTGTGGAGTGCGAACACTGAACACTTTCGCTTTTCCTGTATGACTGCGTTGATGTTCACCGTTTCACATTTTCTATGGAAATGCGGGAGGTTAAATTCCGCAGCGCGCCTTTCTTTTCGCGTGTTGTCTGGAGTCCGACGGCTGGCGGCGCGCTGGTGGGCAGCTCTACAGTGAGGCTCTTTACCTCCCCCGGGATGCGAGCGTCGCTGCGTATTGTCACTCTGTCGCAGAGTAGTTACCTTTCCCCTTCAAATCCCCCCCCCCACCCCCCTGGGAACGCCACGCCACGCCCCGCCCCGCCCGTCTGATCGAACGACAGCCGTCTCAGTCTGCCCCCTCCCCCCCCCCACCCCGGTGGCGCCGCCAGCAGTGACTCATCGTGACTCGCTAGTCGAGGCGCGGAGTCGGAGAGGGGGGCTTGAACTTCCCCTTTCAGCGCGCGCGCAGATTTGCAAATTACACACCGTTGCGAGGGCTGTGGTGTGGTGCGGGGCAAGGGTCTACCACCTCCATAATCCTCCTACCCAATTCTACATGATTATTGATAATCACAAAATCCTAATCATCTACAATTTTAAAATATTGACCAATTTTGAAAAATTATGACAAATATTATCAAATCTTATCAAAATTTGCGTGATTACTGGCTAATAATAAGTAAATATGTTCAGGATAATCTTAAATAGTCATTGATAATCATCATAATCGTGACTGATTATAATCCTCGTACGCAAATTTTCAAAGTGGTAGACCCTTGGTGCGGGGTTGCAGGGGGGAAAAGGTGCTGGATTTGAATAAGGTATACTCCCCCCTCCCCTTTATTTCTGCTCATCCCTCTATTTAAGGTCGACGCAAATCTTCTCTCGTCGTTTCTTGCCAGCCAACTTTTTCAAATTTCGAGTTACCAGCCAGGCGCTTCCGAGGGGCACTTCGAAAAATCATTGTACAGCCCCCCAAAAAAACATTTAAAAAATAAAAAAAATCAAAATAAAATCAAGTAGAAAGTTGCATAAAAATCCGAAAAATCGAGAACAAATGAACCCAAAACGGAGAAAAATGGGATCAAAACAAGAAAAAAACACCTTTTTAAAAAAAGTAACATATTATTTCTTTTTTATCTCGTGAAAAATCAAAAGAAAAATCGAAATCAAAAATCAAATAAATCAAAAATCAAAAAAATCATTGTACAAGTTTTATATGAGTGATCCCCCCCCTCGGGCGCATCTCATGTTCATTTGAGTCGTAGCTCTTTGGGCTCATTGTTCTTGCGAGTCAACTCTCTATTCATCTTCAGGTTCTCGTTTACACCGCGTGGGCCTCTAGTGCTGCTGGTTTCGCACAATTGTCCGCATCTACGCAGAAGTTTCCGCGTTTCCCGATTTCTCTCTCGGTGCAGTATGTAGTTTGACGGCTGCCGGGCGGGGCGTGGCGTGGCGTGGGGGCGGGACTGGTCTGTCGTCGTACACACCAGGTTGCGCCCCCGGCCCGTACGAAATAACGACTGCGACACACACGCGTGCACACACACACGCGTGCACACACACACGCGTGCACACACACACGCACACACACACGCACACACACGCACACACGCACGCACACACACACACGCACGCACACACACACACACACACACACACGCACACGCGCCACCTCGTCCGTCAAACTCGGGGAGAAAGCACTCGCACAGGACCAGGACCAGGTCGGGCTGCAGCACTGCACTGTCTGCTGCAGCCCCGCCCCGCCCCGCCACGCCACGCCAACGCCACGCCCCGCCACGCCCCACGCAGTCCTGTGCGTCCCAGCTCGACAAGGAACGACCTGGTGAGGTGGGGCGTGCCCCGTGTCGATTAGCGATGTCTGTCGCGCGCGTTCGCGGCCCCTCACTTTCCTGCCCCTACCTCAGCCCCCCTTTCTCCGTCCCCCTCCTTCCTATTCCTCTATATCCTCCTCCTTCTCCTCCGCTCTTGCCTCCCTCACCTCACTCTACCGGTTTTTGGCCGGACGGTCGAGACCGTTTTGGTCCTAAACGTCTCGTACGTTTCATATCGTGTCGTAAAGAGAGGGAAAAGAGAAGTACAACTAGTCGCGCAGCAGGAGACAGGTGCGGGAGGAGCGAGCTGGTGTTGGACTTTGTCAGGACCGTGGCGCACTTTAAAATTGTTAAGGGTCTCTTCTGGTCGTGCCGCCTCGACCCCTGCCCTGACCGTCTTTGGGGACGCCGTTTACGACGGTGGGCGCGCCCCCTGATCGCCCCGGTACGGTCCAATACGACGGCGAGGCTGTTAAGGGCGAGCGAGTGCGCCTTAAACATGTCGACGGTGGACGGGGCCCGGGGCCGTAAGGCAGGCGGGAGAGCTTCTTCGGCGTGGGCTGGTTGTGGTCGCTGCACTTCGGAAAAAAAACACATCTAAATCTCAGGGATTAAATGACTCAACTTTTTGTAATCATGGGGGGAAACATGGGAAGAAACAAATCTGAACTGCGGTGTAGAACTGTCAACGTCAACTGTCGTAAAATTTCCTAAATTTTGCATTGTTTTTTTTTTTTTTTGTTTTGTTTTAAGGAGAACTTTGTGCAATGTAAGCTTTAAATTTTTCTCTAATGTTTCTCAATTTTGTCACTTGCTTCTCTTTTATTTTGTAATCTTGAATTACAAGGAAATCAATTTTAAACTTGTTCTCCCCCACAACATAATTTGGATAGATTGAAGAAAATTCAAGCATACAGTTGATGGAGCAGAAACACTGGATGTGTTTCTCCTTCTCCCCGAGGCCGATGCGGGCATTGAGGGTGTTGGTGTTGGTGGTGGAGAGGAGAGGGGTGTTCCTGACCGTGCTGGGCGTGCCGTTGCAGTGCCGGGCGCGCGGCCCGCCGTGCGCCGCCTCGACTCCAAGAGCGTGGCCGTGGTGAAGGCGCAGGCGGCACCCAGGAGGAGCCGCGGCCGCAGCCCCCGGCAGCACAAGCGCGTCAAGTACAGCAGTGAGTGCGGGGCAGCACGGCTCTCTGCTTTGTGCTCAATTCAGCAAGAAAGTGAAAAAAAAAAGTTATTTTTGCAGAATAGTAGGTTTTTTTTTGTTTTTTTTTTTTGTAATTTTGTTCTTGCGATGGACCTTCCTTAAGTTTTCAATCGATATTTTCAGATTTTTAATGAATAAGATTGTTGCACTGCATGGAAGTTTTGGCATGTTTTCTACCTATGCACCCAGTTTTGGCTGAGCTTTCCATTATTTTGTTTTCCTCCCTGTTTTTATTTTTGCGCTGTGCATCGCCTGCGGGTGAGAGAGAGAGAGAGAGATGGGGTCCGCAGGGGTAGCCGCTGCGGCCGTCTCTCCTCTCGGACTGATTCAGGGCGACGCGAAGCGACTCGAGGGGAGGGAGAGTTGTACTAAATCGCGGAACTGAAGACAGAATCAATGTGTGCGGGGGAGAAAAGGGGGGGGGGGGGGCTCGCATTTGTGGTATAGGACAGAAGAGTGAGATTGGGCTGGGCGGGCAGTTTTAGTAGGGGTATAGGGGGGGTGAAGAGGCCAAAAGACGCCTGGCGGCCTTGTGTGGTAGGCGCCTGCCTGACCCGACCCGGCCCGGCGCTACGACCCTGCGGCCTTGGCTGTCGGGCACGGGCACGACCTTCAGGGACATGTCGGAGCGGGGGTGACCGTTTAGACGTTCCGTGACTGGAGGCCCCACCCCGGGCCTGGCGTGGTGTCTGGTCGCATGCCATGACCGGACTGATCCTTTTAACGTCAATTTCATTGGGCAAATATTTTGTCGGTCGAATCTACGTCCTTGAAATAATTATCAACCGCTGACGGATCTGTGTCCGTTGGATTTATTTTTACCTGTCTGCCTGGGGGAACATCAATGATCGTGTGAGAGATCGGGGGTATGGTCTCAAGTCTCAAGGACTCTTTTAGGTTAAAAACTCACACTGAAAAAAGTAAACTAAAATGAAATATCTGATTTTTGTTAAACGATCTGACTGTGAATTTACTTTTCATTATCGTGTTCATTTACAGAAGAATTGTGTAACCGTAGAAAAGAATTCCATAACTTTACGAACTTAATCTGTTGTTTCGCGATTTTTCTTGTTTAATCTACTTATTTTTTCATCAAACTACTCGAAAATCCTGTTCACTGATTTAACAGCGGAACATGTAAATTTGTTTTCGTTTTTTTTTCTCTTTTTTTTCTTCTTTTACAACAAATGTATACAGCACACGCAATGAAAGTACTAGTGCGTAACGTCGGCAATTATTACAGTAAATTATGTAGTTTTTCAAAAAAAAAAAATTACATTAAAATTCTTCGTGTTTTTTGCTAGAGTCGTACGCACTGTCACCTACCCTGTCCCGAGCCGACGCCGGGGTCGGGCCGGAGCCGGAAGTGAAATTGTCGGTCTGGCGCGGCGCGTTGGTGGGGCAAGTGCTGGTCGATGTTTCGCACGCACGCTCGCATACACACGCACGCCTACACTACTGACAGGTCTACGACGGCGGATGGGTGTTGTTGAATTTTTGACGGAGACGGGTTCACTCTACATCCGGCCAGGGCGTGGAGCAGGGACCCACCGGCGGCGGTGCCCCGCCCCGCGGATCCTTTCTTGTACACTGGAAATGTACTTGTCACATTTCTCGCCCGTAATGAGGGGAGTATTTTTTCATCGCTCAGTAAAAGTGACTTTCGCTTGAACGACTCGAATCGAGTATTTTCTGGAATTTTTAAATCGCTCCAGAAGAGTGACATTTGATGATTTGAATCAAAAAGAGTCATCAAAGTGACTTCAATAGAGCGATGTTAATCCATGTCGCTCTCCCAGGAGCATGAAAATTTGGTACAGAAAAGTCGCTCTCCCAAGATCGAAAAAGGCGACTCTTCCATTTTCAGTGTAGCGCTGCCTCGACGCCACCGCTTGGTCTTGGAAGGGGCCGGGATGGGATCGGGGCTGGGGCCGCAGGCTGACGGGGTCCTCTGCACAGCGGCCTTATAGGGGCCGGGCCTAGCCTAGCCTGCCCGCGAGGTGCTGCCGGGTCACGTGACCAGTGGAAGGAAGGAGGGGGGAGTATTTGCTCATTTAGATTAAAGTGAATACCGACTTCGACTTCTACTCCAGACATCTTTCTGCGGCTGGTCTTCAAAGGCCAAAATTGAAAACCCTTTAATTCATCCAAAGTGCCAACTTCTTTCTTATAGGGCTCTTCTTTTTACTCGGGTACGTTCCCGGTTGGGTAGCAGCCCGGGTAGGAACTGGGTCCGGATCGACGGGTTTTCCCGGGTACCCGGAGTACTCGGGTAAACCCGGAGGACCCGCGCCTGCGAGTATAGGCAAATTGCCATACGGGCATGTCAAGTTGCCTGCCCACAGGCGCGGGTACCGGGGGAAAACCGTCGACCCGGTTCGTACCTGGGTTACTCGAGTACCCGCAGGTCAGGTTTTTGAGAGCCCTTCTTCCCTGTAAATTAGTGAAAATAATGAAATTGCTGTGAGAAAGGAGGGAAGTTCCCCGGCGGTGCGGGAGCAGGGCCTCGCGCCGCTCCGACGTACTCGATGCGCTGCCCAAGCCGGACCTACCCCATGCGCCTGGGGTATAGCCGGTAGAAAGTCGAGCTGCCATGGCACGGCACTGGAGGCCTGATTTTTTTCGTGTTCAGGGCGTCTTTAGACTCCTTTTGTTTTAGCTTTCATGTTCGATGCCGATGCTTCAGATTGAAGAGGGCATATTTTCTTTTATTGATGTCATCTTTTCCTTTTGTATCTCAGCTTTCGCTTTGACAACACAATACTTTTTTACATGCACATGCCTCCTTGTTTCTGAGGGCAAATTTACAACATGCTTTCTTTTGTTTTCAGCTGTTGAAATCAGAGCCCAGGAGACATCAAAGGGTGGCGTCAAGTATGAAGCAATTTTGGCTGAACCTGCTGTTCAGACTCCTCCCAAACGTAACACATCTCCACTCCGTGCTCCTAAGTCAACTGTTCCTCTTGAGGAGAAGTTGAAGGCGGCAGAAGAACGCAGACTGGTTTGTATTTAATGCATTTTCTACCTCAGTATTGTGCAATTCCTATTTTAACTTTTGTAAATTTTGCAGTCTTTTGAGGCCAATAAAATTGCTCAGCTGGCAGCTCAGATGGAAAAAATTGAAATCATTGCTAAGAAACGAGAGGAGGAGGTTTCCAAGAGGAAGGAAGCTCTAGACAAGAAAATTGGAAATGCAGTTGAGAAGCGTGAAGCACATATCACCTCAGTAAAAGAAAAGGCCAAGGAGCAAGTTGAGAAGCAAGCTGAAAAGGCAGAAATTCTTGCCAAAAAATCTGAAGAGGAAGCTTCCAAGAAGAAAGAGGCCTTGGAGAAGAAAATTGAAAGTGCTCTGGAGAAGCGTGAAGCTCACATTAACTCTGTCAAGGAAAAAGTCAAGGACCATGTAAGTGAAGTGAAAACTATGTCACCTATTGAATCATTTTTGATGTTTTACTAATTGGATTGCTTTTATTTGTGCTTTGTAGCTGAAAAAGGGAGAAGAGACTCGTCAGAATCTGGACAAACAGGCAGATGAGATGAATCAGGCTTTGCAGGAGAGCTTGAAGAAAGCTGCTGAACAACGTGAAGATAACATTAAGAAAATGCTGGAACGCCTTCAGGAGCGCGTAAGAAAAATTATGTCTTTCATAATTGAGGTACTTTATATGCTAATGGCTATTCTTAAAACTTTTCAAAATTCTGACAGGATCGTCGTGCTGAGCTAGTAAGGCAGAACAAGGAACGCCTTTCCTCATCATTCTCAGACAACCAGCAGGAGACTGCATCTTCGGGATAGGCCCTATGCATCCACTAAGTGTTGCTTTTGAATTGAAAACATGTGATGTTCTAAATGAACTGATAACAATCAACTAACAAGCAACGTCCTTCACATTTTTATATGCCTTGAAGGCAGGCTTCACTTTATTTTATTTTTAACACAAAATGTGGGAAGTAAATTCTCTGCATTTTTATTTTGTTATGCCTGTTGTAAGATCTCATAAGTCCTAATAACGAACTGAATTCTGAGATGTAGTCCAGAAATTTTTTTTAAGCTTCTCCGTACTGATAATGCTAAGCACAGGACTTGCGCACAACTGTTAAGTGCCTATGTTTTAACCAAGCTTAAAGCCGTGTGATTAATGTGTGAAATAATGATGTACAATGGCAGTTTGCTAGCCAGTGACCATTTTGCATGCATTGCTCAAAGCATTCATATTTTATCAGTTGTGTTTTTCTTTTACAAGAGAATTTTAAAAAATGAAACTAGCTTTTGCAATGTATTCAATATATTTTAAGTTATTTTTTTATGGTGTTAGCTTTTCCACTCGAAAAAAGCCTGTATAAAAAGTAAATAAAAATTTTAAACTTTGCATGCAAACTTGTTTTCAATGTCTTTCTTTTATTTTAATTGCCGGGAGACAGTATTGTTTCTTATTAAGAGTCATCCTAAAATGCTCCCCTATTAGCTTTTGCTCTGATCAAAGCCCAATTCTGAACGTTTCATAATCTACCCCCGCTGTTTTAGAGGCTGTCCGAATTCTCGGTCGGTATGGTCGGTCGGGTCGGTTCGGTCGGTGCGAGAGAGATAGCATCCATTTGAATTGCACACATCTATCTCTCTCGCACCGACCGAACCGACCCGACCGACCATACCGACCGAGAATTCGGACACAACCCTAGACACATACTCTATACTTTTTTCTTCTTTGTTTTCTTCTATTAAGGACTATTCCTCAGTCTGAATCTCCCACCCTGACCCTCCCTTAGCTCTGGCCCTTCCTCCCTCGTGCCCCTACCGCCCGCAGCCCGGCACGGTAGGGCTAGGCTAGGGCTCCCCTGCCCTGCCCTGCACCCTCGCCCAGTCAGTCCACGTGCAGCCGACACGAGGGGCCGTTCGCTCGCGCTCCGCGCCGCTCAGGCAGGTCTCCGGCAGCGCGCCCGCGCCGCGCCGCGCACCCCGCGCTCTAGCGACCCCCTGCCAGCCCGCTGGAGGCTCTCTCTTTGTCCTTGTCGCTCTCACGGGGCGCGCCGCGCGGCTTCAAGGTGCAAGTGAGAGGGCACTACTACTGAACGCTGCTGTTTCGGAATCGGCCTGCAGGCAGAGGTTCGTCGTCTCGCCTCGCGCCTCTCTAGGTCCGCTCCTCACCGCGAGTTATCGCGTTCTCACACGCTAGGACACGTGACACTAAGAGTTTCTCTGAGCCGCCGCGCATCGTGAGTGTGTGTGTGTGTATGTGTATGTGTTTCACATAACTACTAGCCGGGAGTGGACGAGGCCGGGCTCAGCTCAGACCGGCGGCATTTGCCGAAGTTCCAGTGCGTTCAGAGCGACTGCCCCATTTATCGCGAGTTGAAGTTGAAGAGGGTGTGGTGGGCGCGCGGCGCAGACCCGACCACGCACACGCACCCTCCCTGTCCCCTCCGGAGCCTCCGGGGGGGCTGCTGCCGTCGGATTCCGAGAGTCGCGGTTTCATCGTCGTTTCGTCTCGCGCTGTCCTTGCCGCCCTCATGGGGGGGAATCCATAAGGAGCAAGAGAGAGGGCACTACTAACCGCTTTCCGCCGGGATCAGACGGCTGGGCAGCGCGGCAGTAGCACCCTGTCCGCTGGGCCGCCGCCGCCGCCGCCCCCGCGCCGTCCTCTGCTCGTGCTGCTCCGGTCAGGTCGACGCGGACCTGCTCCGCCCCGACGGCCGGAAGGGGACCTTCCTGTTCCTGTTCCGGTCCGGACGCTGCTGTCGTCGTCGCCGCCGACGTGTTGCCTTTGAACCCTGCAGGGCGGCGATTCCGCGCGCCGACTTGGTCTCTCTGCCCTTGTTGCACTCACGGGGCTGGCCCATAAGGAGTGAGAGAGAAGACACTACCGGACGATACCCTGAATCCGCCTGCTGCCGCGCCGCGCCCTGCGAGCCTCGTAGCGCGCTCCTCGCGCGGCTGACCATGGAGGCCCTCAGGCTGGACGCAGCAGATCCAGGGCGACCGCAGCTGTAGGGCGGAGGGAGATACAGCGCGCGCCGCCACGCCGTCGTAGAGGATTCTAACCCCTCTAGCCCGGGTAAGTCCAACGCTCAGTGAGGGACGGACAGGACAGCAAACCAGGCGTCTAAAACGCTTCTATTTCCGTCGAGCCTTTGCTGACGTAACGAATAGTTCCCATACCTGCTAGCTATTCCTGACAGTTCCTGACGAATGCAGAGAGAAGAACCAATTTCTGGTAAGGAATATCCTCCAAATGACGCGCATCGTTCAAATAGGCTAAACGAGGACCTCATTTCGAGGTTAACCTGCTTCTGGCATGGAAGCGTAATGATCGTGAGACGAAAATTTAAATTTTCGTTGTTTGTTATAGTGGGTTGAATTTAGGATTCGTGTGAAAAATACGATCGACTGAAAGAATATAGGCAAACCTATGGGTTTGCTCCTTCATCCCCCCCCCCCCTTTCCACTTCCCGAGAATAGAAAATCCACTAATTGATACAGGAAAATCTAAACCACTAGCTTTAGTGTGAAAATACTATAGGAATCGCATTACCAGATAATACTCTATATTCTAGTATATTCTTTTGAGGAATACTCTAGTGGTAATGATTGGTAGTTTTTTTAAGAGGACGAATTTTTGAGTGATAACCCCTCGGGAGCAGGCGCAGGCATCCTGGCCGACTGATTCAGAAGGTCGCTCTCATCTCTCCGTCCTTGTTGCACCTACAGCGGTGCCCTATGCTGGCCATGGTAGTGCTCCATGAGTGCGACGAGGACAGAGGTGTAAAAGCGATCTTCGGAATCGCTCGGCTGCCCGTCACTCGTTAATATTGCCCATTTCCTGTTGCTGAACTTCCGCGCCGCATCGCTCTTATCGCACCGGGGCAGGGGGCCCGTCAGCCGACTGATTCAGAAGATCGCCCTCATCTCTCCGTCCTTGTTGCACCTACAGCGGTGCCCTATGCTGGCCATGGTAGAGCTCCATGAGTGCGACGAGGACAGAGGTATGAAAGCGATCTTCGGAATAGCTCGGCTGGGCTGGGACCGCGCGGCGCGGCGCGGGTGATCCTGGTGCTCCTGCCGACTCACGAGGAAAATGCGCGCCGCACCCAGAGCGCCGCGACGCGCCGCGACCCCTCTTCCTGCCGTCTGATTCCGAAGATCGCTCTCGCGCCTCCGTCCTTGTCGCTCTCATTGAGGCGCGCAGCCATCCCCAACATAGGGCGCGGCTATAGGTGCGACAAGGACGGTGAGATTCGAGGAGGGCGATGTTCCCACCCAGACGGGTGCGCCGCCCTGCCCTGCCCTGTCCATGTGATTGATGGATGCCCCGGTGTCTGCGCTGATAGCGCCCCTAAGGACGGTCCTTATGCTCAGTGGGGCCGTCAGGCGCGCTGAAAAGGCCGCCCCCCCCCTTCCCCCGCCCTACTCCCCCCTCCCCTGTAGCGTGGCAGAGGACCTGAACGCACGTAATAGACACGACGTCGTGTGGTGGAGGCAGGATCACCGCACCCACACTGGAAATCCAAGTGTACGAATTTCGTGCACCTGCAGGTGAGCGAATGTATGTCGCACACTTGCAGGTGAGCGAACGACCATTCGTACACTTATAGGTGTGCGAACGACCATTCACACACTTGTAGGTGTGTGAATGATTATTCGTACACTTGCAGGTGAGTGAATGGCCATTCGTAAACTTGCTGAAACCTATGGAAAGGCCTGGCTTTCTAGGTGTGTGAATGGTTGTTCGCTCACCTGCAAGTGTGCGACAAACATTCACACACGTGCAGGTGTGCGACATTCGTACACTTGGATTTCCAGTGCAGCCCGAATAACGGGGATTTCAGATTTAATATCTGTGTGACCCGACTATTACGTCCATTACGCTGTTTCGCTCTGAACTGTAACAGATTTGGCCTAAACCAGCAAAGTAGCCCCAAATTACCCAAAGAAAAATAAATAGAATTTTGGCCATTACGCTCCTTTCTCAAATCTATTACGCATACTAATACGCCTTTAATGCGGATAGTGACCCGACTATTACGCGAGCAGTTCATGCCCCCTCGGCCTAGCCCAACTCCCACTACCCCGCGCGAGTGCAAATGAGACGACTGATTCGGCGGGAATCGCACAACTAATATCTGCACGAGGAGGCCGGCGGATGGCGGATCGCTTCCGCTGGGACTCGAGAGGGAACTCTGTGTTCTGCTGCCTTACCTCCGAGCTTACACTCTAAATGACTATGGACTTTTATTGTTACCAGCCCCTGGACTTTTTTAAACATGCCTAAGCCGGGTACAATATTGTGTGTAGTTAGTTACATTTTAGAAAATTTTGTAACTAGCTAGTAACAAAATTTTCAAAAATGTAACTAAATATACACAATATTGTATCCGGCTTAGGCATGTTTAAAAAAGTCCAGGGGCTGGTAACAATAAAAGTCCATGGTCATTTAGAGTGTACCTCCACCCCCCACCCCCCCACCCTTAGCCCTCTTCCTTGTTCCCCCGACCCACCCCGACCCCACAATCTTACACCAGCCGACGCGACGGGGCGGTCACAACGCGGTCCTTGTGGTGTGGGCAGCTTGGTGTAGAAATTCCGGAGGACTGTAGACTGATTCCGCAAAGCGGTTTGGAGTGGCCTCTCAGGTTTCCTCTCTCATGGCGTCGCCCCCATGAGTGTGACAAGGACAGAGCGACGAAACCGCCTTGCGGAATCAGCCTGCTACCTGCTCCGCCCCATACCTTCCCCGCCAACACCCCCGCCCTGCTCCACCCCTGACCGCCCTTTACCGGCTGGTGCCAGGCAACTACTGCGCCCCCTGGTCGGTGACGTGGTGCGCCTGGAGTCGGGGGTGGGGCGAGCAAGGCGGTGCGCCCAGCAGTGACAAACAGACTGAGCCCTGAGGACTGCGCTTGGTGTGGTCTTTACTAACGCCGCCCTCATTAGCGAATCGAAATGTCAACACTTTGAAAAGAGGAATGGGAAAGTTGCAGCAACCATTGCAAGGTGAGCTCAGAGACAGCAGTGTTACCAGTTTATTGTGATGGCCAAAATATTAGTGACCTAAACCTGTTGTACTACCCATGATTTTATGGTTGTCGCTGAGGTATCCATACATGGTTGCCGCATTTCGCCCGTGTCCGCGGAGAGCACTTGCTGAGAACCGAGTGTTTCTTTGAATGCGCCTAACAGCGCTGCGGAATTGCATCCTCGCCAGCGGCTACAGAGGTCATGGCGCCTTACGGGCGGTCGGGCGGACGGGGTAGGCAAACCCGCAACACTTTAACGCATATTCAAAGAAACAGCCGGTTCAAGGAGATGATAACAGCACTATATCGCGTCTGGAGGGGCGGGGTGGGTGTCGATAGCACGTTGCGAAGGGAAGGGTCTGGGCCGCGACCTTGTCAGCGGAGGGGACCCCAACCCTCCCCACCCCACCCCACCCCGCCTCACCTCACCCCACCCCACCCCGCCTCACCTCACCCCACCCCACCCCGCCCCGCCCCACCCCCGCCGGCGCGCGTGCCTCCCTGGTCGGAAGGAAGGTCGGAAAGGGTTGCCTCTCGCGGCCTGGCCGGCCCTGGGGGTACTCGCACCTGTCAGCGCAGTGCAGGGCCCGACCATAGACCCCAACGCGATAGGCTCCGCGAGTCGAACCATGACCCTCAGCCGACTGATTCAGAAGATCGCTCTCATCTCTCCGTCCTTGTTGCACCTGCAGCGGTGCCCTATGCTGGCCTCGGCGGTGCTCCATGAGTGCGACGAGCAGGGAAGAAGTATGAAAGCGATCTTCGGAATCGCCTCGGCAGTTCGCCGCACGCGAACTGCCCCTCCCCCCTCCACTGAAAATCTACGAGTCATAATTCTCGCCCTCATACGACTTAGAATTTGAGGGCAATTTTATTACTCTCTGGAGGGTAAGAATTTTTTTCCTCGGCCTTTATGAGAAAGAATTTTGAGACCTCGCCCAAATAAAATGAGAATTCGTGCTCAAATTAAGTGAGGTTAAAAAATCCTTACTCGAATAGAGCGAGGCTTAAAAATATCTCGCTCAAAAAGAGTGAGCTTAAAAATTCTCACTCTAATTTAGTATGGAAAAGTGTCCTCTCCCATTTTCACTGTACAATTTTTGACTGTCATTTGACAACTATCGTCCTGATAAAAGTGGAACATGATAAATTTGTCATAATGAGCTTGAAAATTATTTGTCATATGCCAATGACGGTAAATTTGTCTGAAATCAATCGATTTGGATAATTTTCTTGTCGAAAGATAGATGTTCTGTCAAATATCAGACAAAAAAATAGTCATAGGCAGACAAATTACTTGTCATACAGTGAAGACAAAAATATTTTCAATTTCAATAAGTATGTTGTCACATAAACATATCATTTGTCATAAACACAACATGAATTAATTGTCACAAAATATGTTGTCAAATGACAAAAAACTTTTAACAGTGTTGTGTGAGAAATTGGATTCCAGGGTTTGCAGTGGAGTGCGGCTGACCTCGTAGCACGCACTGGGCGGGGCCGGGCGGCACGGGGCGGGGCGGGGCGGGGCGGGGCGCGACGAATCGTTACTTTTGGAGGAGGCCTCTCACCCCGCCGGGAGAGCAGGTGCGGTTAGTCACCCACTTGGGCGCCTCTGGGTGGGGCCCGCTGCTCGCTTCCGCGCGAGGCCCCCGACCGCACCGGTTTGGACCCCCGAGGCACGCGGGCCCCGGCCACGGCCCCGGCCACGGCCCCGGCCACGGCCCCGGCCCCCCTGCGGCGGCCAACTGTTGAAATGTGAAGCCGGCACACGAACATGACGAGGGCGGGGCGGCGCCGCGGGGCGCGGGCTGCACCGGCCTATACCACACCATGGCCTATTTGGGGGAGAGAGGATACTAATAACACTTAGAGCTGACCACACCGCGGCGCGCCCGGGCGGGGCGGGGCGGGGCGGGGGGAGGTGGCTGACCAACGGGCGGGGCTCCGTGCCCCGGGCGTCGGAACGCTAATCAAGCCCCCAGGGCGGTGGTCGGTGGTGGCGCGCTAGGAATCGGTCTCTAGGGAGGGGGTGGGGGGGAGTGCTGGAGCCGTTTGTATACCACGCCGGTATTAGGACCCAGGATGTTCATCGGAGCTCATTCTCTTAGTCCATGACTGCTGAAAAATCCTTACTCCCCCAGACCAGGGGGGAGAACATTATTCCCAGCCAGCTCTCCCGGGCCCAGCCAGGGAATTTTAACTCCCCCGGGCCGGGGTGGAGTACATTATTTCCCAGCCAGGGAATATTTAATATTTACTCCCCCAGACCAGGGGAGAGTACACTGGAAAGACAAAGGTGCTATCTAATAGAGGCGTTCGTGAAACAGTGCCTTTCCAAAGGCGCTACTGGCCTCTAAAGGTGCTATTTTCGGCTGTTTTAGTGCCTTTCCAAAGGCGCTATTGCAGTAGTGCCTTTGAAAGGCATTACGTCGCACCTTTGTTTTTCCAGTGTGCATTATCCCCAGCCAGGGAATCTTTACTCCCCCAGACCAGGGGGAATACATTATTCCCTGGCAGCTCTCCCGGGCCCAGCCTGGAAATTTTTACTCCCCCGGGCTCTGTAATGCAGTCACACTGTCATGCAGTCACGCTGTCATGCGGTCACACTGTCACGCAGTCACTGTCATGCAGTCACACTGTCACGCAGTCACGGGGGGCGATCGAGCGACGCGAATGGAAATACGCAAAGATCTTCAAACACAGAAAACACGAAAAAAGCATGACTGAGCGCCGTGAAACAACCTTTAGGTGGCAGGCTAATTACAATGACCCCCCAGGAAGGGTCCCCGACCAGCCGGCCTTAAAAACTGCCCCGCCCCGTCTCCCCCACCCCCTTTCCCTTTCGCCCCACCCCACCCGGCCCAGCCAGGGCTGTGTTATTCGGAGAAAACTAATCCACTCCCTCCTACCGTCTTTCGCCGAGCGTCGAAGCTCAACGTAGGCCTAAGGCCTACCTGCTGGCCAGTATACCCTCCAACTTATTGGCCGGCGCGGCCGCCGATGCCCTCGGCCCTCGGGTTTCTGGAAGCCCCCTCCCTCATGCTTCTACCTCGTCTCCTCCCCATACTCCCTCGCCAGGCAGGAGGAACCCCTCGAGTCGGTCCGGTCAGCCACAAGCGCCTGCGGAGGGCCGGGTAGACAGCACGCCCGCACGCCCGTCGGCTGGTGGCCTTCCTCCCCTCGCAGGCGCCCCCATGCGGAGCGCACAGCGCAGCGCTCGCACACTTATTTCTGTACGGACTCGCGCCGCCACGCGCTTACCAGGAATTTTGCGTCATGTTGGTGTGACGTAATCAACAATACGTGTAAAATCGTTGGTAGTCTGGATCGAGGGAGGAATCACTCATACAAAATGTGTGCAATGATTTGTTTGACTTTTGATTTATTTTTTATTTTTTCTCTTTTGATTTTTCAAAGAAAATATGTCTTGTTTTGGTAAATTTTGATCTTTTACCGCAATTTCTCAATTTACTTCATTTCGGTTTATAGTTTAATTTTTTCTCGATTTGCCGGATTTTTCTGTATCCTTTCTGTTGATTTTATTATTTTTTTAAAAAAAATTTCAAGTAATTTTGCCCGTACAATGATTTTTCGAAGTGACTCCCCCCTCGGTTTGGATGATGAAATCCATATGATTGCAGGATTCTTGTGGACAGCGCAACATAATATATTTTTTAATTATTCGTCCTACTCTGGAAACCCAAGTGTGTGAATGTCGCACACTTGTAGGTGTGCGAGGATTCATTAGTACACTTGGCCGCTTAAACGTGTGAATTTTCCTAGGATATTCACACGTTTGAGTGGCCAAATGTACGAATGAATCTTCGCACACCTACAAGTGTGCGACATTCGTACACTTGGATTTACAGTGTATAGCTCATATTCAGATTTTTGGCTGAGTCATGCACTGCAATCTGGCGTTTTTCTTCAAACAATCTTTTCCCCTCCCACTTTGCAGTGACTGTCGCGGCCGCATGGGGTGCAACTCTAGCACGGCGGCGACGGGGGCGGTGGCGGCTGACCCTGGGGACCCCGGGGACGGCTCAGCGGCCTCCTCGGCCTCCTCGGCCTCCTCGGCCGCGGACGACCTGCCCGCCGCCGTGAGCGCCAGGGCGACCTGCAACAAGTGCCGCGCGCGCTCCGCCGAGGTGGACGAGAACGGCAAGGACCTGCCGCCCGTCAGGAGGCCCCGGGAGGTGCGGGAGGTGCCCGACGGCGAGGACGAGGCCGAGGAGGCCATCGGTGAGTTCATTCTCTCATATTCCTCTACCGGCAACTCCGAGGAGTTGTCGGCATCGGCAGCACACGTTTAGTTCAAGGAAAACTCTTGCGCAATACCCAGTAAAATTAATAAAAGGAAATTGCAAGGAAACTCCAGAAAAGTTGGACCCGTTGTCCGCACCAAAATTCAGAGCTGCTTTCCTTAACCTTACTCAATTTCAATTTTAAGGAACGTTAGGCATTTGGGAGCGTTCTACAATTCGTTTTAAACTTTAATTGAGGTTGGCTGTGTCAGAGTAACGAGCACTGAAAATGTACGAGTCCTTATTTTCGCTCCCATACGAGTGAGAATTTGAGGGCAATTTTATGCCTCTCTCGAGAGTGATAAATTTTTTCCTCGCTCTAATTGAGAAAGAATTTTGTAACCTCGCCCCAAGAAAGTGAGGATTCGCGTTCAAATAAAGTGAGGCTAAAAAGTATATTACTCGAAGAGGGTGAGGTTAAAAATTCTCACTCCTTTTAAGCATGCGAATAAGTGTCCTCACCCATTTTGCGTGAGAAATTGGATTCGAGGGTTTGCAGTGAGGACTTTCTGTGGGAGCGCGTCCAGAATGCCACGATGCAGGCAGACCGTGCGGCGGTGCCCGGGCCCGGGGAGGGGGGTCAGCAGGGGACAGAGGCACTGTGAAAAATACTCGTAAGGGTTACGGGAAAATTTTCAATGATAAAAGTCGTAAAATTACAAATTGAAATTGTAAATTTACAAGCACTCCCTATCGACTTGGAATGGACCGACGAGCAAGAATGGGCTGTCGTAAGTTTACGACATATATTTTGTAAATCAAAATTACACAAATTTTTCACAGTGGGCAGGGAGGCCGGCGGAACACCCTCGAGGCCGGACCGAGGTAAGGCACCCCCCCTGTCGGTGTGCCCTGCCCCAAGTTGACACTTGTGTCGACGAGGAGTGGAACGGGGCGAGGCGGGGTGGGGCGGGGTGGGGCGGGGTGGGGCGGGGCGGGGCCGGGTTGGCTTGGGCGTTGTGCCGGGTAGCAGGGCGCCTTAGTCAATAACATTACAACACGCAAACTTGAAGGGAGAGCCTAGACAAAGGCGCAGGGGCGGAGGGAGGGCTGGAGAGGAAGATGGACGCCAAATAAAAGCGGATGGGGTAGGGCGATGAGGCCGTAGGCCGACCATGCACACGGTCACAACAGCGAGGACAAAAATCCGGAAAGTAGGAAGTCACGTCATTTTCTTCCTCACATCACTTTTATTTTCTCTTTTTTTTTTCATATACCTTGTGATGATAATTCGAACTGTTTGGAGTCCCGCGGACTATTAATCTTTGGCATAAAAGTCCTTCTCTTTATATAGCAGCTGTGCTTTCCTCGGAGCTTTGTATCCACCACGGCGAGGAAGGTGTGCTTTCGGGACGGGGCTGGGGGCTGGGGGCGGGGGGCTGAGGGCTGGGGGCTGGGGGCTGCGGGGGCTGGGGACTGGGGGCTGGGGGCTGGGGACTGGGGGCTGGGGGCTGGGGGCTGGGGGCTGGGGGGCTGGGGGGCTGGGGGCTGGGGGCTGGGAGTTGGGGGCCGGGGGCTGAGGGCTGGGGGCTGCGGGCTGCGGGGCTGGGGGCTGAGGGCTGGGGGCTGGGGACTGGGGACTGGGGGCTGGGGACTGGGGGCTGGGGGCTGGACGGCACACCGGCGCGACGAGCCGGCGTGGAGCTTTTTGCTCCGGCTCTGGGGTCATTGCTCGTCAAGGACGCGCGTCCAGCCAGCCCCGCGCAGCACGGCCAGCCGCGCCCGCGCCAGACTGTATTATTGAGTTGTTCTATCACAATGCTCACCCCCCCCCCTCTCCCTCTCTCTCTCTCTCTCTCTCTCTCTCTCTCTCTCTCTCTCTCTCTCTCTCTCTCTCTCTCTCTCTCTCTCCTCTCCCCTCTCCCTCCCTCTCGCGCGCGTCGCGGAAGAGCGCCCAGCTCAACGACCCCTTCGTTATGTTGTATTCCTGACTTCTTCGCCTGATTGCCTAACACTCCGGATATTTCCGGACGGTTGGACTGTATAGGCTAGGTATATTTGTTGGTGGGGTGTAGTGGGGCGGGGCGGGGCGGGGCGGGGCGGGGCGGGGCGGGGCGGGGCGGGGCGGGGCGGGGCGGGGCGGGGCGGGGTGGGGCGTGGCGGGCGTGCCTCTAAGGCCGCCCGTAGACGAGCCGCGACGCATGGTCAGCGCCCTGACCCATGACCGTTGACCTCTGCTACCCATCAGCCCAGCCCCGCCCCGCCCCGCCCCGCCCCGCCCCGCCCCGCCCCGCCCCGCCCCGCCCCGCTCCGCCCAGAAATCCAGACCGGTAATATGGTAATGCTCGGTGCTTTATACAAACCGGGGGGGCGGTTGTTATGCATTCGCCCTTCTCTTAAAGCTAGAGATATACTGTTTCTTGCGTTATATAGTCGCCGTCGCGGCGCCGTGAGGCGGTACACTGTTTCGTCGCAGAACTTTATTTTTTAACTTTAATCTTTTATAGAGAACACAGATTTCGCTTCCCTGTGCTCTGCTGTTGTTACCCGCCACGTGAATCGGTGTCTCTGTCTGCTGATTACTGCGCCTGTGCGGTGTGCGCAGCGCCAGGCCAGGCGATACAATTAGGTAGCATCTGAACGAGTGGTGCGTGTCTCGGGACTGTTTTCTGCGTGTCTGCTCTGTTTTCCTCTTTCTTTCTTTCTTTCTTTCTTTCTTTCTTTCTTTCTTTCTTTCTTTCTTTCTTTCTTTCTTTCTTTCTTTCTTTCTTTCTTTCTTTCTTTCTTTCTTTCTTTCTCTTCTTTCTCTTCTTTCTCTTCTTCATCCTGGAGGCCCTGCTTTGCCTTCACGCTACGCCACGGAGTGTGTCCACAGCACTGCTCTGTGTGGGACAGACTCGCCCGGATGCACGCGAACCTCCTGGCTGCAGCCGCGAGGAAGGGGTGCATTCGGCTCTACCCCATACCTCTGCGCCCGCCATGGCCCGCCCCGCGCTACCCCGTGCATCGCGACCCCTCGCGCTATAGGGCCGTATGCGCGTGTCGTATACCCTTGTACATACCCCTCGCCCAGTGGCGCAAGGGGGCGCTCGCGCGCACCCCGATGGTCCGATGGTCCGGCCCTGTCCCTGCTGAGCGATTCCGGTGCACGCACTCCCCGCTCTGCAGGGTTGTTACAAGTCAGTAAAGTCAGTAAAAGTCAGGGAAAGTCAGGAATTCTGGAAGTGGTCAGGGAAAGTCAGGAAAAAATAAAATGACAGTCAGTAAACTTTTGCTCACCGACTCCTCTTGCGGTTTTACCCCGTGCCTGTGGACAAGATCCATGGTAGTCTCAAATCAAGGGGCGGCCAACTCGAAAAGAACGTGTACACAGAAATACCTGTGTATTTCTAGAAATACACTAAAAATACAAGGGAATACTGTACAATACACAAAAATACATAGAAATACTCAACAAAAATACAAGAAAAATACCAAAAAATACATTAGAAATACAAGAATTACAAGGCAAGTGTACACAGAAATACATGAGTTGGCCACCCCTTGTCTCAAATTTTCCTCCTTTTATTGCGTAATAATGCATGTTTAACAATCTAAAAAAAGTCAGTAAAAATCAGTATTTTGGTCAGGGAAAAGTCAGGGAAAAGTCAGTAAAACTGAAAATCCAGATCTTGTAACAGCCCAGCTCTGTCTCTCTCGCTCTCAAGGAGTCTGCCGAGGGTGCGAGGGCGCTCTGTCTCTCTCGCACTCACGGAGTGGGCCTACGAGTGCGCGCACCGGAATCACCCGTCTGGTGTCTGCCTCTCGCGCAGAAGGGACGTCCGGGGCGAGACGCATCCAGCCGCTGGCCCCGCTAGCCGCTGTCCGGCCGGCTGGTGGTGACCAGCCAGGCCGCCAGGCCTGCCCTGCGGTCGGATTCCGAAAGTCGGTCTCGTCTGCGTTTCGTCTCTCTGTCCTAGTCGCACTCATGGGGCGAATCCATAAGGAGTAAGAGAGAGAGATAGGACACTACTTACCGCTTTCCGGAATCAGAGGCAGGTCCGGCGTGTTCGGCAGCGCGTAGTAGTGCCGTCTCACTCGCACTCAGTCCCAGCCGCTCGCGGCTGCCGACCGAGCCAGGAAGTCTGCGTCCGACCCCTCCGCTGGCCCCCACCCCTTCCTCGAGATACACCCAAAAAGACCGTAATTTTTTTTGAAGAAATTAAAGTTTTTCCATTTCTTGAAAACTCAAACAATTTTTCCATTGCCCTAATGAGGGTTTGCAGGATTTGCACCAGGCGTTTCATTGGTCAGGCGTGACCCCCGAAGATTCCCCCAAAAATTTCAACTCTTCTCCGAGTTGAGCAGACAGACACACAACCAAACAAACAAACAAACAAACAAACAAACAAACAAACAAACAAACAAACAAACAAACAAACAAACCAACAAACAGACAGACACCAGGCCGATTGTAGGAGCACGCGCTCTCAAGCTTTTTCAAAGCAGAGGGATTGGCTAAAAAAAAAATTAAAAAAAATACTGCAACTTTGACATACATGTTACGCCATAGGGCTTAATTGATGCCGTGATCCCATGCGACTGATTCAATTTCAGATGTTCTTGAAAATTGTTGCCTCATTAGGTTAAAAGACCAGTGTAAATTTACAACTGTAGCTGCACGTTAACTACTTCACTTTCGTCAAAGTCTACAAGATAATGTCAGATACAAAAAAAATCAGTGTAACACAAGTTGTAAGCTATTGTAATTTTTTTTTTTAATGATTGCTCCCGTAACGAGAGCGGGGCGTTGTTGTAAGCCCCCACCGCCCAGCTGGCAGCTGCACTTCCCCCGGCCTGCCTCCTCGAAAGGAACAAAATTGGAGACTATCGAGGATGGCGGGCGCCGCTGCGCCGCTCGTCTGTAATCCTCGTCCCACTATGCCCCCGCCGCCGCCGACGGCCGTCGTAATAGAATTTTGATGGAGAGGTTTTAGATATCTTGACGTGCTTGGCGTTGTCGTATCACGCCGCCTGCACGGTCCAGCAGCGTCGTGCTCGGGCCATAGCTCGGCCAGCAGACGTGTGACTCAACCGCCTGCACTGTTTTTCGAAATGCGAAAAAAATTCTCACATTTTTGTGCGATGAATATATACACTTCTTGCGATTCCCAAGATTTATTGCTTGTGAAAGAGCGATAGATTTTTATATAATAATTTGAGCTGTAAGTGTCGCATTATAGTGCTATGTATCTAGTTTTCTAGCATATTATCGATGGGTCCTAGGAATAAAGGTCGATGTTCCGCGCGTCTAAAACAAAAAGGTTGATCTCACGCGCTTTCAAAACACAAAGGTCGATCTCACGCGCGTCCAAAACAGAAAGGTTGATCTCACGCGCTTCCAAAAGAAAAAGTTCGAAGTCCCGCGCAGCATATTAAGATGGTTCGATCTCACTTTTAAAGATTTCTCAGGAGAGCGGAAAGAAAGTTTGAACGCGCTTTACAATTCACACGTGATAGTTTTACAAAAAGTAATGATGCCACTATGTTCAGTTCACTTTGGTGAACCCGTACATGTAAAAAAAAAATATGTATATTATGGCCATTTGCGTCAATATGAAGCATCTATAGAGGAAATGCATTATAATTGGTGTTCGACGGTTGCGCTAGTAAATTATCGCACACACTGTGAATGCCGGGCTTTTTCGACAAAGATTTCTCAACAACATTATTATTGCCTCCGCCAGCAGTAGATTGCTGGCGACGAGGGCCGCGATCCGTACCAAGAGCGAGCCAGGCGCGTATGGAGGGGGTGGCGGTGGGGGCGATTCCCCCCCACCCCACCCCCCACCTCCCCTTATGGTCTCTGGACAACAGCCTGAAAGGTAGGCAGATTGTGTTACAATACCCCTGTATGTAGGCAACCTGGAGCCCCTCTTGTTGGGAGGTGACGTGAGGTGAGCGCTCACGTGAGAGATGCGTGTCGCCTTATACTAAGCAAACTGGCCAATATTTTTGCAGAATTACAATCTCCGCACTCTCTCCTTTCAAAAAATATGTGGGTTTGTCTAGTTCCATCTCTTTTTTATCTCACTTGAACGTTCACCTCACGTAAAACGCTCACGCGTGCCTAACTTTACCGAGGGGCGGCCAACTCGAAAAAAACGTGTACACAGAAATACCTGTGTATTTCTAGAAATACACTAAAAATACAAGGGAATACTGTACAATACACAAAAATACATAGAAATACTCAACAAAAATACAAGAAAAATACCAAAAAATACATTAGAAATACAAGGCAAGTGTACACAGAAATACATGAGTTGGCCGCCCCTTGAACTTTACACGCCTAGCGCACCGCACCGAGCGGCGCGCAGCTCGCCCGACCGACATCGAACCTTGTTCGCTGGAGTACCGAGCGCGTTCCGGAGATCGAACCTTTAGTTTTCAGTGATTTACGGGTAAACGGTTCACAATACAATAAAAACACCCAAGACCAAAAAGAAAGATCACATTTTTATCTACCAGAATATGTAAAAATCTCGAAAAGGTCAAAAAGTGAGATCGGACCGTCTTAATATGCAGCGCAGGAGATCGAACCATCTTAATATGCAGTGCGGGACTTCGACCTTTTTGTTTTGGACGCGCATGAGATCGACCTTTATGTTTTGAAAGCGCGTGAGATCAACCTTTTTGTTTTAGACGCGCGGAACATCGACCTTTATTCTTAGGACCCATCGAATAAGTGCGACATTTTTAGCTCAAAAATGAAATGACTAAAAATATGGCCCAGAAAACGTACAAGCATTACTTATAAGTGCAAAACCCTTTATTATGACAATAGTAAGCATTGATCTTTACGTAAAAGTGCAAAACTTTTTGTATAAATTGTATAAATGTGCATTCATTAACTCGCACTTGGACTTTTAGTGTTTTAAATGTCGTAAAAATAGAAATGACATGTTTGGAAAGAAATTCATCTCAAATATTCCTGGTTGGGGCTCTGCATTATGCCTCTCTGCGATAGGCTTGCCTCCCTGACAACAACGCTCTGGCTGTGTAAGTCGGGTGTGAAGTCAAGGCTTTGAATTTGTAGTGTACGTGTGGTTCTCACAGCATCTGAGAGAGCGGGGGAGGGCGAGCTTCGCACACGCGGCCACACTCAGGCTGTTGACGACGGGGCCGCCCCACCCCGCCCCGCCCCGCCCCGCCCCGCCCCGCCCCGCCCCGCCCCGCCCTGCCCCGCCCCGCCCCGTCCCGCCCCGCCCCGCCCGCATTGCGCCACTTTGTAACTTATTCATTTCGGCGTCAGGACTGGCCGCGGAAGGAAGCAGCGAAACGCACTACCACCGTACCGCGCAGTGACCTGTCCTCTCTCTCTCTCTCTCTCTCTCTCTCTCTCTCTCTCTCTCTCTCTCTCTCTCTCTCTCTCTCTCTCTCTCTCTCTCTCTCTCTCTCTCTCTCTCTCTCTCTCTCTCCCCTCTCTCTCTCTCGCAGCCCACGACAGGTCGCGGGTCGCGGGGTCACGCTTTTTCTCCAGATTGCCCCGCGCGCCTACGTGCCGGAGCTGACTACATTCCTTGACTTCTCTCCCTCTCTCCCTCTCTCCCTCCCTCCCTCCCTCCTCCCCTCTCTCTTGCGAGATGCTGGCGCAGCCCCTGATGGCCCGTGAGAGCGCCGCCGCTGCGCCTCGCTCAACCCAATAAGTGACTTTTCAAGAGCAGCACTTATAAAGTGGCATCGGCTCCGCCCAGCCCCACCCCGCGCCAGCCTGGCCCGGCCCGGCTCAAGTCTACTGCGGGCTCGCTCTATATTTATCAACTTGCACTGCCCTGATAACGTCGGTAAAAGTTTGTCCTGCAGTCAGCCTAGCCTCCCCGCTCGGCGCCCTCCATAGTGATACCGCGACCGACCCGATCCCGATAGAATAGACTGAAAAGCTCCAGAGGTCACGTATAGCGCCGCAGCATTCGCCCTGCTAGCGCGCCCTCCCGCTGTGTCCCACGCGGAGAGGTATTCGCGGAATTCGCAACCGCGAGCGCGCGCAAGCATTAGCTATTTGCATCGGCCATTTCCGCCATAAACGGTCTCATACCCGAAAGCACCGAAAGCCATTCGATTCTGTCTTTCGTCCAGGGGTGGGTGGGTGTGGGGACACTGGTAAAACTAAAGCGTAGCCGCATGGTCAGAAAATTGCACTCTGAGGTGCAGAACTTTTTAGTTCTATACTTTAAACTGTAGAACAGTTCTGCACTTGGATTTGCAGAGTATACCAGAGCCACGGTATAAAATCACTAGTCATATTTTACCCCACCGCTTACAGAGGGGTGAACTTGCTCTAAGGAATAGTTTTATCAGTTATTTTGTAACGTAAATTATTTTAGGGCACATGGATTGGTTTAAGCACATACGATGACAGGGTGAACAGTGACACGGAAAAGGTCCCCAGTTCAATCCCAAGCGCGGAATCACGCCTTGCTTGTCTACCACGGACTGAAGCTGGCCTTGGCAGCGTGCCTTCCCGATTCGGGCGGTGTACCGGCTATTTCTTTGAATGCGTAACAGTGCTGCGGGTTTGCCTACCCCATTTGCCCGTTAAAGCGCCATGCACTGTAAAAATTTTTGTTGTTGATTAACAGCAAAAGTGTTGTTAACTTTTTAAACAACATTTGTTGTTAAAAAACAAACTTTTTGTCAAAAGTCAAGAGATCAAAAAATTTCTTTTTTTCAAAAAAGGGGTTTTGGTCTCATTACTGCGCAGAAAGGTTATTAATTACAAACTTCACTGTTCTCCGACAAAATGTGTTAGTTAAAAAGTTAACTACAATTTTGTTGTCACGTTACAACACATCCATACCGTTCCATACACATCAGTTTCTTGTTTGGGGCCATACGGTAAGAACATACGGATATTTTTAAGTGGAATACTAAAAACAACTCCTTTGTTCGAGAACAAGGTGCTCGTCGTGCAAACTCTTGTCTCCTGACAACTATTTTTTACAGTGTGGCCCCTGCAGCGCTGGCGAGTATGCAATCGCGCAACACTGTTATACGCATGCAAAGAAACACCCGGGACGTGCACGGAAGCGCGGTTTCAGGTGCTGGTTTAACGACATTTTTGACAGTCCCCAATTCCTTTCCAATCCCTTTCCGAGCCGTGGGCCAGCGCCACAACAGAGCGATAACTCTGAGAATCCAAGATAAACAATTGTCTTGGCTCGCCTCGCGCCGTGGCGAAAAGGGGGGGGGGGGGGGGGCGGTGTCCCAAGCAAATCCCCGCAACCACCGCGCGGCACTAACACACTTGCTACCGTGATAGTGCCGTTTCCGGTGCTGCCCGACTCGACCGGAAGTGGAGCGAACCGGAGACCAGATCGGACTGGAAGCGGGATACTAGTTAGTTAGTAGTAGTAGTCGGGTGGGGCGGGCGACTCGCTCCCTCTTTCTCCCGATCGGCAGCCCGCTACGCGTTGGATGGCCAGTCCAGCGCGACGCGAGTTGCTTGTTCCCATGCTTCCTGTTCCCTTTCCTTGTTTCTTCTGAAAAAATATAACCACAAAAAACTAAAGGTCATGTTGTGCTGGAAGCTACGATGAACAACTCTGCAGCTGCACAGTAGCTCACGGTGAGCATTCCATAGTTGAGCCACGGTGAATGACGTTTTTGTCTCTAGCTAAATATGTCTGTGAACGAATATCTTTGATCTGTAGACCAATTTCACTGTCCTTACACATTACAGTGAAAAAAGTCAGCTAGAGATCTGAGCGTGTACCATCTACCAGGTGCGGTAAGTTTACAGTATCATATACCGTTATTTCACACCTTACTTTGATACATAAGGCGGCACCTTGCGGCAGAATTAACGTTGCCGTACGGTAAAATCAAATCATTTTCCGTCACGCCACTGTTAATTCTGCTGTGCCTCACCGTATACGCTGTAAAATCCATGCCGCTATTTCACCGTAAAAATGGCGGCTTTTTTTTTTTACAGTGTTACACAAATTTTGCGTTCAGGGCCGCAGAAAAGTGTCGGCGATCTTGATTGCGATTACGGCATACGCTCCGGCGGAGGCTGTCTGGAGAGATTGGGGTGGGGTGGGGCGGGGCGGGGCGAGGTGGGGTGGGGTGGGGTGGGGTGGGGTGGGGTGGGGCGGCTCCTCGACAGCCTCAGCCGCGAGTTTGCATCGGGCACGCGCCGCCGCGGAGCAGTGCCGCATCACAGGGGCGGGGTGCGGGCGGGGTGGGGCGCGGTTGGGTAGGGTGCGCGCGCGGCCCGTGGCGGGGCGGGGCGGGGTGGGGCGGGGTGGGGCGGGGTGGGGCGGCCAGGTCCCCTTCCCTCGCGGCCCCCCAGGCAGGCAGGCAGTCCGCGTCCCGCCCCGGCCCAGTTCGGTCGTGTATAGTGCCAGCGCGCCGCCCTCCGCCCGTCTCTCTCTCTCTCTCTCTCGCCATCCCCCTCTCCGGCTCCCTCCGCCTCTCTCGCTCCTCCGACCGCAGCAGCGGGCAGAACGTGTCGGATTAGACGCCCAGGGTGCCCAGGTGAGCTTGTAGCATAAGCGCAGCAAGTGCTCGATCCATAAACGCGCCAACGAGGATTTATGGGGGCGAAGCTTTTGCGAAAACTTTTGAGGGGAAATGGAGACAAAATTCTGATAAGTTCGAATCAAGTTCAACCATGTTCAGGCCAGTTCGATCCCAGTCAGTTTTGGGAAATTTGAACTTACTCAAAGCAAACAGGAACTTTTCCAAATAAAGTCCAAAGATATGATGTACCTAATTGTTCTTTAAAAATTTAAAATCATTTAAGAACTCCATTAAGAATTTTATCCCAGCCAAAGAGTATTTTCGGAGTGTTCCTTTTCTTTCTCATCATCCGTCCTTCCATTCGACTCTTCAGTGCACATAAACGTTCTTGTACGGGTACCGCCGGGTACCGGCGTATAATGAGGACTGTGGAAAAAACTCTGGCGGCGTACCAAGTGCGGCGAGCTATAAGTCTAAGTGCTCATCGCATGCGTACACTGTGAGAAAAACCGTACCTCATACACCTAAACAACGGTTTTGAATTAACAATTTACGGTGTTTGTTGCCGTACATCACTAATTTACCCTATACCAGGTACAATTTTAGTACACTATTTTATTGTACTTCGAAATAACGGTAAAAAAATTGTAGTTAAATTGTAGTTTTTTCTCACAGTGTATGTGGTTTAAGTGTGTGTGTGTGTGTGTGTGTGTGTGTGTGTGAGTGAGTGTGTATGTGCGTGCGTGCGCGCGCGCGCGCGCACCGTTGTGTCTCACTACCTGTCTGAACATCCGTTCGTCCGTTAGGATGTCTTGCAGACTGCCCGTCAGCCGTCAGACTGCCCGTCAGATTGCCCGTCAGACTGCCCGTCAGACTGCTTGGCAGACTGTCCGTCAGACTGCCTGTCAGACTGTCCGTCAGACTGCCTGTCAGACTGTCCGTCAGACTCGAGGTCAGACTGTCCGTCTGACTGCTTGTAAGACTGTCCGTCTGACTGCCTGTCAGACTGCCCGTCAGACTGCCCGTCAGACTGCCTGTCAGACTGTCCGTCTGACTGCTTGTAAGACTGTCCGTCTGACTGCCTGTCAGACTGCCCGTCAGACTGCCTGTCAGACTGCCTTTCAGACTGTCTGACTGACCACTCGTCAGGCCCGTCAGACTACCTGAATGACCACCCGTCAGACTCGTCAGACTGCCCGTCAGACAGCCCGTCCGTTCGGTGCTTGCATCGCTCGCCCACCCTGCCCATTCCCATCCCCATGTCCATGTCCTTCCCCACCCTCATTTCCGCTGTCACTGTTACTTCTTCTTTTTCATCTTTTTTCTTTCTCCCTTTCCTCCCCTCTTTTTTCGCTTTTGATGAATAAAATTGGAAAGCAAACGGCTATGGCCGTGCCCGTCCTGCCCCGCCCGGAGGATGGTGGTGCTGGCAGGACCCCCGCAGGACCCTGCGGGCCCGGGGGGGGGTCCCAGTCAGGCTGAACTGTGCGGCACAGAGGCGACTCCCCGCCGCCGTCGCTCCTCCCGTCCGTGACCCCCGTCCCCGCGTACTGCCTCCTTGCCGCTTTAACCGGTCTCCGGGTTCAGCGTAATGTTTGCGCGGGAACTTGCGCGGACCCCGGGGAATTCCCTTCGCTTCGCCTCCGGCCCTCTGGCCCTGGCCCTGCTCGCTCTCCGCATCCCCGGCGTCTTTGGTTCTGGTCTGGCTGGACTGCCTCTGCGAACCCCACTGTGGGCGTGAGAGGTCGGGGGAGGAGGAGACCGCCCCCACTGCCCCCGCCCTGCCCCCGCCCCGCCCCCGTGCCGCCCCCAGTTGCCCGCAGCAGCCGGACCACACCACAGCCGGCCTGCCGTCTGATTCCGAAGACCGCTCTTGTACCTCCGTCCTCGTCGCACTCATGACAGTGCCCAATGTCGGGGGTGGCAGGGCCCCATGAGTGCGACAAGGACGGAGGAACGAGAGCGATCTTCGGAATCAGCCTGCTCCGGCCCCGCGCTGCCCCGCTGCACAGCCATGCGGGTGGGTTGCCTACCGCTACGGCGCTCCGGGCTGCGAGCGAATGTGTGGACCAAATGGAACTCTTGGTCGCGTCGCGTGGTGGTCTGGTGTCCCCACCTCAGATTTTGGCCCAGCTGGCGAGTGGTTTAGTAGGAAGATTGTTACTTCGCCTATCGACCAAAATAATAAACACAAACACACAGTTGGGCTAAGTCAGAGATGAAGCGACGACCGCGCGACTCGCGACTTGTTCACAACAACGCGCGGTGTCTCTCACCAGACCGACGAATGGTATAATACTAGTAAGCTGCAGGGCAGCGAACGCCGCGCGAACCCCACCTATACAATGTCAAAGTGTTCAAGATTGTATTTCCATGTCTTGTCGTTTTTCGGTGTTTTCCCCTTTTTCTTTTGTTTTCGCGTCGCTCGTTTACTCGCTTTTCTACATAGTATTAACTATTTAAAAAAAAAAAACAACTCTATTACTGGTGACGGTGCTGTAGACAAACCACAATGTTGTTCGAGAACAATAACAGTTGTTGCAAAACAGCAATGTTTGTTGCAATACAGCAATTATTTCCCTAAACAGCAATGTTGTTCCTTAACAACTTTTGCTGCTCTTCAACAACTCTCATTGTTCCTGAACAACTTTCGTTGATGCTGAACAGCATTTCTTGTGTCTGAACATCTTTTGTTTGCTGCTGAACAACTTTGGATGTAAATGTACTTCTCTTTTGTTGTTCGCCTGAACTACTTTGGTTGTTCATGAACAAGTTTTGATGTCCCTAAACAACTTTTGATATACCTGAACAACTTTTGTTGTTCAACAGCAGCACGGAGTCAGTTAAAAAATTAACAGAGATTTGCTGTTAATTCTAGATGATATTTTTTACTGTGTAAGTATTTAGGGAAAAACACGTTGATGAGACTCGACAGTCGGTCCAAGCATTCTTTTTTTCTGGTTCCCCATTGCCCTTGTAAATGCAAATACCACCGAGTATTGGGTTAGTTAGTTGGGCCGTGGGGCTCCGAAGCGACTAAAAGGAACCGGATGTACACTGGTCGGGAAACAAAACAAATTCTAAGACTTCAAATGGTAAAATTGTTGTATGCGCCTCCCTTCAACTTTCTGAAGCCATTTCGGACAGGTTTGGTTAATTTAGGCTTGCTGAGAAACATTTTAAAAAAAAAAAAAAAACATTGAGGCTTGCGTATGCGACAGCTTTGCCGATATGGGGAGGGAGGAAGCGTAGACGACAATTTGGCAATTTGGCCATAAAAATCGCTTGAACCTTTTTTTCTTCTTCTGCGTTTCTCGTCGTTTCCTTATCGCAGTGCCGAATCTTAATATGGCAAGATCCCATCCGCCTAAAGTCACGGCTCGCGGAAGAGCCAGTTGTTCACCTAGTCGAGCCTAGTTTTGGCGGATAGGGACGGGGAAAGGGGGGGGGGGGGCGGGCTAACCAGATAACGACGCATCCGTGCAACAACGGCGGATCTGTGGAGAACACGTGAACAAAGGCGGATCTGTTTAGGACGCGTGAACAAAGGCGTATCTGCTTTTTGAGAATTTCTGCATGTCTATCTTTGGAGGCCTCTTACTCCTCGTGGTAAAGTCGGATCATTCCGGACAATATCTCATTGCACTCTGCATTGAGCCTGGAATAAAACGATAACGCTTTTGAAACGATCCGACGTCACCACGAGGAGTAAGAGGCCTCCAAAGATTGGCATGCAGAAATTCTCAAAAAGCAGATACGCCCTTGTTCACGCGTCCTAAACAGATCCGCCTTTGTTCACGTGTTCTCCACAGATCCGCCGTTGTTGCACGGATGCGTCGATAATCAGGCAAGTGTTTGCTTTTTCCGAACTACGTGGCTTGCTTTGGAGGTCGTGGGCTCGGGCTTGGCGGAGTGAGTTGGTCGCAGATGCGCGCAGGCTCCAACCGAAGTAAACCGCCCCAACTTGATGGCACAGACGGGGTGCGCGTCCCGGACCTGCCTAGGTTCGAATACCGCATGCCTGCTCTGTACCTGACAACCCACTCCACAGTCGGAGCGTGCTGAGCATTCATTCGCGACCGCACGCTAAATCTTATTATGAACTTATTTTTTATACGCAGCTACCGATTTCTGTAAACATGCTCTATTTATGAATAATTTTTGTCCAATTATGAACAAAATGAGCCGACTATGAACAATTTTCTTCATAATTGCGCACAAAATTAAGGGTGAATAGAGAGCATGTTTACAGAAATCGGTAGCGGCGCATAAAAAATGTTAAGAAGAATTTAGTGCGCGCAGAAAAGATTCAACAATAAAACGGTAAAGAACACTGCAAACTCGCGTGACACCATTATAAAATTCGTAGAGCTATGAAACTCTGGCGTTGCTCTTGCGGTCGTGACACGGAAAAACGATAAGAAAAAGTACACTGCCTCATTTAATTGCACAATTATCGCAGTGTTCAGGCCTGTGAATTATTCGCATCTTTCTGAATTATCAGTTAGTTCAAAGTTATAGTCTATGGCCCATTTTTGCCAAACCAACGAACCGCTGCGTTGTGCCAACTACATTTTCGCTGTGACAATCCGAACATGCGTTCCCACATCCGAGTTTTAGTTATCAAAACGAAAAAGTTTTAGTTAGGGCAAAACCAACACTAAGACGTTAGTTCGCACAACTAATCATTTTTTTCCGTGCGATTTACTTGATGAATTGCCATAACGGATCATTTGTAAAAAAAAAATACGAATCAATTTTTAAAAATTTTACGCACACACTCCCGGCTTATGTACTTTTTTGTGCGTAGCTATGTAGATCTATGTGCGTGCGTAAATTACTTAAAAATTTCTTACATAGTTACGCATAAAACTGCTCACTTTTCACGTAATTACGTAAGAATTTTTGCATAATTATGTAAGAAATTTTACGTACTTCAGCTACGCATGCACATAGTTTTACAATAGCTACGCACAAAAAATTACAAAAGACGGGAGTGTGCATGATTCGCTAATGTATCAAAACGAGTCATTCGTCGATTTTATTTCATGAAAATAACGAAAAAATTACAGTGTTCCTTTGCTGCTGAGCGCGCGCTGAGCAGCAAAGTAATGCAAGAAGCAATTTCCGCTCGGGGACTAGAGATGGAAATTTTCCGGAAACTTTCAAAGTGTCCGAAAAAAACCGGAAAAATAGGAAAAAAACGGAAAAATACCGGAAAAATTGGAAAAATTGGTTTTTAAGTCCTGTAGTGGGATATGGACACAAAACCGACTACTTTCGTATTTCATTAGGTCTTTAATTCCACTGGCAGCTCTAGATGACCAACAGGAATCACAAAAAACGCACGAGAAGGAAATGTAAAAGGGTATAAATAGGATGAGTGCACTGAGAAGCGTCTTCACATAGTGATGAAGATATGCTTTTTGCCTATTTCCAGGCGAAAAGTCGTGCTTCTTGCCTATTTTGCAGGATGAATCTTTCCAATTTTTCCGAGGCTAGAGAAAAAAACCGAAAAAAACAGTGTTTTTTCCCAATTTTTCCGGAAACTTTCCGGGCATTTTCATCCCTATCGGGGACTCCGAGTCTAATAGCAGCAGAGCAGCCGCACGGCGCGCACGGCACGGCGCTCGGTGTCGCGCGGAGAGGCGTCGAATGAGTTGAGTCGACTCGACAGCCACCCCGCCCCGCCCCGCCCCGCCCCCACTTCACCCCACCCCACCCCACCCCACCTCGCCACGCCCTCACCCCAGCCGCGAATGAGGAGTCTCTCTGTGGTGTTTGAGTCGCTACTGGCCCTCGTACAGCGTACGTAGCCCGCGGCAAACTCGAGCAAAGAGGGGCCCGCGGGTCCCGGATCGTGGCGGGCTTGCCGGGGAGCATGTGGTCCAGTAAATGCCTGGGGGGCTTTTAGAATAACGAGCCTCTCCCATCAAATATACTTGTACACACACACACTCACTTCGAGGAGTGGACGACTTGTATTTTCGGTGTACACAGGATACGGAGTACACCCGGAGTACAACAGGAGTACAGCTGGGCACAACCCCGAGTGCCGAGTTGTATTTGCCCTGTCCTCCTGGCTGGAGGCTGCAGGATACGCGGCAAATACGGGTCGAACCCGTCGCACTGTACAGTCATCGTGGCGTCGTGGCTCAGTTGGTAGAGCGCGCAACACCGAACTCAGTGGTCCGAAGTTCGACTCCCACTCGGGAAAGTGTTTTTCGCGCTTGGCATTCCCTTTGGCCGCAGCTGGATGGCAGGTCAAATAGAAGTTAAACACGTCTCACCGCCGTTGGCTCGGTGGCTCTGGGCGTTGGGTCGCTTCCTGTTCTGGCTACGTGTCGGCACTCGGGGTTGTGGGTTCGAATCCCGCGTACCCCTCTGAGGTAAGGCCTCTGAAACTGGGATCAGGAAGTCTAACGCTCTTGACACCGCTCGTACCTCTAGGGGTAGGCCAATGGTGGTACGGGGATCAAATCTGTCGAATTGCGCGATAGGATCGCAGTCAGCAAAGCGCCGGTTCCCATGGAACACCGAAGCAGTTGGCTGCCACGGGGGGTAAAAGCCCTGTGCCTGGCGGGAACCGCAACCTCCTTCGGGAGGTTTACTGCCGCAAAAATTTTCCATGTTTTCACGCCACGCTTTCAATTGCAGAGCAAAATTTGCTTCTGAAAAGTTTTAAAAAATAATTGAAATAATTGTGATTATTTTGCGCAGTTGCAAGTTAATTTCCAATAATTTGGAATAAATAGAAATCATTCACAATAATTTACTAAAAATCATATTTAATCATGTAATTGAGAGAATAATTTGGATCAGATGTGCGCGCATTTTCTGAGGTCACCCCCTTTCCATTTGTTTACCCAAATGAATTAAAAAAAACAACACGAATATTGACAAATATTCACGAGTATTCACGAGTATTCACCCATATTCAAAAATATTTACCCATATTCACCCATATTCAAAAATTTTCACCCATATTCAAAAATATTCACCCATATTCAATTGAATATTAAACATTCATATATTCAGTTGTATTCAAAGTATTCACTTGGTGAATATATTCACAGTACACGAAAATCCCGAGTTGGTTACCCCTTGGCTAGCTCATGTCCGATTTTTAATTTTTTCGGTGTAAGAGATTTGATTTGCGATGACAAAAAGAAAGTTCCTGGATGCCTTATTGGGTTGATTTTTTCCTCACACATATCCGTGCCGGTCTGTTCAAACACGTTCCTGCTTTGCGGTTGGCCGCCCCCTGGTCCCGTAACTGTGTGGTCATGTGCTTGTGGACACTATTGACATCAGCCAGGAGAACGCGCACGGAACCGGCGCGGCAGCGCGGCGCGGTAGAGTGTGTCCTAACCGCACTCGGAACACCGTGCCCCGCCCCGCCCCGCCCCGCCCCGCCCCACCCCACCCCACCCCGCCCCACCAGCACCGCGGAGGTGGGGTGAGCCGGGGCGGGGAAGGCCACTTGTTGAAAGTTTGCCTATACTTCCTACGCTGTTCGCTGGAATGCATCCACACCGTCGCGCACAGTTGTTTAGGAAGTTATCGCAGTTGTTGTTTGTTGGTGCGGGGCGAGGTGTTGTTGTTGGTATTGGTGCAGCAACATAAGGGTAGGGGAGAAGGGAGGGGGGTGGCGAGACTTGGGAACGCGACGTAGCGTGACAGGCAGCCCACCTCTCTCTCTCTCTCTCTCTCTCTCTCTCTCTCTCTCTCTCTCTCTCTCTCTCTCTCTCTCTCTGCCTCCCTCTCTCCCCCCGTATCTCTCGCGTAACGGCCCCCCGGCTCGCTCACGGCGATACTCAACCCCGACCCGCCGAAACTCTTGGCGGCAGAAGTTTTTCGCTGCATGCCTGCTTTAGCGCCCGGGCAGACAGGGACCAGCCCTTATCGTAATTTCTCTCACCCCTGTTTTTCTCGCTATCTTCCACCTTCTCTCTCTCTCGCTCGCTCGCTCGCTCTCTATCTCGCAGAGGTGCAAGTTGGCGAAAGGGTTTAAAGTTCAAGCCGAGCAGGGCTCCTATTATAAAAGCTTCGGCCGGTTTCCAAGCAGTCAGGATTTTCTTATGGAGAAAATACATGGGAAAGTCAGCCTTGGTTTTGGATGGAGTGTAGTTTTTTTTTTACCGTGGCTGCATATTGAGAGAAGCTGAGGTGCAGCATACACAAAAACTACGGTCCACCGCCAGGGAAAAAGAACCTACTCTTCTGACGGGATTAATAACCAGGGGCCAAAGTAAACTCAAAATAAATTTTGTGATACGTGTGGTTGACTCTTTTCTTTTATAAATCATCAATATTTGCTGTAATGTCTCTTTAAATGGAGAAGTGTTGTGCCTTTTTTTACTCGTTCTTTACCTTTTCCACATCTCACTTAACATGGAGGTGAAAGAACGAGTATTGTGCTCAGTGCGGTGTAAGTTAGACCCCATTTTCAGCGAAGAAATGGTAATACTTACGGTTATGCCTGTGTAAGCAAATTGTAGCTTTTTACCCAGTAATGAGTCAGTAATAGAGGTTTTTTTCGAGTTACTAAGCAAAATTTTAAGAAATTAAGAATCTAAATTTCGAACAGAGACGTTCGACTGCTCGCCGCGGGACCACTTTTATCCCGAACGCATTACGACTTAATTACGGACGAACATACAACCAAATTACACTATTTGCCACATAAAGTTATCACGAAACGTATCAACAATTTTCAACATTCTGCAGTTTCTGATTAAAAAGTAAACATTGCATTCATTTGTGTTTATCAACATTGAGAGTATCAATATCAACACCACCGATATGGGTTGTGCGCATGCGCGAGTAGAAACGCCATCTATTGAGATCATTTAAAGTTTGTCTCAAAAAGAAAACAAATGCCGCGAAAGGTTTGAACGTGGAAAGCCGTGACTGACAACAATGTGTCGTGTGTTATGGACTCACTATCCTACTGTTGACTCACCATTTCTAGTTGAAAGCTAATATTATTAACGTTAAGGGTAAAGAGGTAAAGAACGAGGTTTTTCTTTTTGTATCAAACGTGTTTGATGCGCTTACAATCTACTTGTTTTTATCTCAGACTGTGTTTGTGTGTGTAAAGGATTTTTTTCTCGAGCCCTGTTCGGCACCCCCACTGCACCACCGCTAGGATTCGATTGTTGGGGCGCAAAGCCGCAAAGAAGCGCGAGCCGAGCCCGGCACTTAAAATGAAAACTAACAAAATGTGTTACGAGTTCTCAAAATAATACTATTAAACGTGAAAAAAGTTCACAGTTGAAATTCAGACGAAGGCTAGTTCGGATTAGTTCATGTCAGCTTTTGTGTATTCGGAGATTGAAAACTCCACTAATAAGCTGGGGTTAGGGACTTAAAAGAATGTAAATGTAAGTCAGTGAGATTTGTTAACAAGTAAGTTTCTTTAAAAAAAAAGTTCATAGTTTCAAATGGTATAAGTGTTATGTCTATAGGTATTCTGTGTTCGGATATGATGGTTTCATGTTTAGGTGTTACACCGCACTGAGAACAATACTCGCTCTACTACCACCAAGTAAGTGGAGGAGGGTGGTAAAGAACGAGTAAAAAAGAAAGACAACTGCAGTAATGTTTCGGAGAACGTTTCTTTTTTGATTATTTTTCCTTTGATGAAAATTTGCCGAAAATCGCATTGACAGGATCGGCTGGGACCATCTTTAGGAGTAATAAGAGAAAGTTATGCGAGCGTGAGCAAAAGCATCTCTAAAGAAGGCCTTAAAAAAAAAAGAAGAAAGAAAGAAAGAAAGAAAGAAAGAAAGAAAGAAAGAAAGAAAGAAAGAAAAACAGACAAGAAAAGGTGTTGGCAAAGAAAATAAAAAATCTCTGTTTCCCATGACGCAGTGAGTCGTTCCCACTCTGGGACGTGCTCAGTGCGAACTCTATTCACTCCGCATGACTGCTCTCGCGGGCCCAGGAGGCCGTTGTGCTATTTGTAGGCGGGAAGCTAAGTTGGCAGTGGTGTCCGGAGCCGCTGGTCTGGTCTGGTCCGGGCCGGGGGGATGAGGGTCCTTTCAGCCTCACCAGCGGGGAGATAATGTGCGTTGTGTGCAAGCCTCGCATCCCACCGCCCTCCACCTGCTGCTAAACCCTCCGCCTAGTCAGTCCCGGTCGAACAATGCCGCGGTCCCTCTGCTTCTGCCGAGCCGGGGCAGCAGATAGAAACTCGAATTTCAATTCAAATCTACACAATTTCTACCAGACAGATTTCCACCATTTTCACCGTAATTTACCGTGGTTTTCAGCGTAAGCTACAGTGGAAATCACCGTCAGCTTTAACAGTGAAGGCCCGCCCCGCCCCCTCAGCCCCCACCTACCACTGCTGCTGCTGACAGCCTACCACGGACGGTTGTGTCTGTGTCGTGCTCGGTCAGCACGGCAAACAAATAGAAGGCATTCAGCGAGCGAGTCGGCGCGGTGCTGCTGCTCATGCTGCTGCTGGGGTACCCTACTTGACGTTGTCGGGGGCCTCAGGGACGTGTTTGGCGTGCCGTGCTGTCCGTTTTCGATTGGCCCCGACGGCACCATGACGCAGCAGCGCGGAAGCGCTTGGCGCCGCCGTGGAAACGTACACCCTGCTCCGGCACGCCCGCTGCCCCACCCCGCCCCACCCCGCCTCGCCCCACCCCGCCCCACCCCGCCCCACCACACCACCCCGTCGCAGCGCCGCTCTGCAGCTGTTCTTTTTAATTCCCGCACCGATGTGTCGTCCGATCCAAACGCCATGGTGGCGCGGGGTGGGTTGGGGTGGGGTGGGGTGGGGTGGACTGGATGGGGCGGGGCGGGGCGGGGCGGGGCGGGGCGGGGCGGGGCGGGGCGGGGCGGGGCGGGGCGGGGCGGGGCGGGATGGGATACGGTGGGGTACGGTGCCCTCGTTTTGCTGTGTGGAGAGGTGCCGAGGGGTGCCTCACTCGTCAACTCTTTGTACACTTCCCCGAGCGCAACTCGCGAGTAACTCGCGAAAACTCGTATTCAACTCGCGAAAACCCGCTTCAAATCGCGTTTAACTCGCAAAAAACTCGCGTTAAATCGCGAAAAAACTGCATGCAACTCGCGAAATATTTTGCGTTCAACTCTCGAAAACTCCGCGCGCAACTCGCGAAAACGCATTAACTCGCCAACTCGCTGTACACCTCTTTTGGGAGTGGGGGACCCCTGGAGACGTGCAGACGAGTCCACTACCGCCGCCGCCACGTCGCTGCTTCCCCTTTCGGCTCTCGCAAGAAGTGGCCCGCCCCGCACCCTTGCCCGTATAATGGGACAGCGGGGCGGGGCGGGGCGGGGCGGGGCGGGGCGGGTGGAGTGTCATGGAACGTGAGCAGGGCCGCTTCTGGCGGACTCACTGTGCCGACCGACGCCCCACAAATTGTGTGCAGAAAACAATCGTCTGATAGGGTGCGCTCTGTGCTCCGTGCGGACGGGGTATGAGGAGGACAAACTGGAGGAACCGGAAGAATAAGAGGGTCTTTCGCAACAACAACAACAAAAGGGAAGGTGGTTGTGTTGTGTGGGTGTTGTGGCGGGACGAGCACGACCCCCCCCCCTCGACTTCCTGTGTGTCGAATCCCAAAGTGACTTCCGCCTTGCCACCAGCGCCCGCCCGCCGGGGGGATAGGGGATACGGGGAAACGGGAGGAGGAGTAATACCTGGCGGGTGTAATCCCTGTGGACTGTGAAATTCAGGAGGGGGAGCGCGGCGACTCCGACGTCATAACCACCCACGCGGACGGGGCGGGCAGACACGGGCTTAACGGCTGAGGCACGTGTGGGGCTTAACCGCGATCAGCCTCCAGCCGTCGTGGGGCGGGCAGCTGGAGGCTCCGGCCATCTCGCTCCTGCGGCTGGAGCGAGCGGGGCGGGGAAAGCCCGCAGGCGCGTTAGATGTGGGAGAGGGCGGGGGGTGATCGCCCGACGAGCTATGGTAAACCGCCTGAAAGGTAGGCAACTCGAGCTACAAAAACCCTGTATATAGAGGCAACCCACAGTGCACTGCCCCCCTGCGTGTCGCGAGCGCCTTTTTAGCATCCCCGCAAACCTCTCAACCAAGTATTTTTCAATGGTTAGCTAGTATGTTAGCTACTTAGTTAGTCAGGTTTCCTTTTATTATTTATTTTTTAAATGACACGTGCTTTGTAAATTTTCTATCTTTATTGACGAGCGATGTCTTAAGTCAACTTCCAGTTTTATTTTGTAAATTTTTAAGGAATTGGATTTTTTGTTTTGCTTGTTGCTAAGTCATTTTTAATTTTACAAGGAAACTCGAAACAAAACCACGAAACTCAGCGATGTGACATTTTGACATATGACATTTTAATGAGGGGGAAAAAAGTCTTGTAATTCCTGCTAATATTTTGTCATAGTTGCAGTTTTTTATGAGCGCAAATTACTGAATTTTGAAACTTTAAATATAAGAATGGAAATTTTAGGATACTGGTAACGTGCAAATTTTCTTTTTCTCTTTCATTCAGAAACAAATGATGAAAAATGCAATCTCGACTCCGGGCCAGAAAAAGAAAACGGTTGATATGATTTTTATAATAATACAATTTTTTTTTATGAAAGAGATGTCTTTGAGAGCGACGGCGAGAGGTTTCGCTTGTGCTGCTTAGCATCGACCACTTACGACCCCGAGTCGCCCCGCGCCAGAGGTGAAGGGCCGTCGTCCTCAAAACCCGTCGCGAAGCGGGGCCTCCTCGCATGGCGCCCGTTGCTGACACGTGACATCGAGATAGAGGGAGAGAGAGAAAGAAAGAGAGAGAGAGAGAGAGAGAGAGAGAGAGAGAGAGAGAGAGAGAGAGAGAGAGAGAGAGAGATGACGCCTGGCGGAATGATTGTGTCGGGACTGTCAACGGCCAGGTGCACACCGGATAAGAAATGTGACTTCTCAATCTGCGCGTGGGATTGGGGGGGAGGGAGGGGAGGGTTGTGACGCCGTGAGAGAGAGAGAGAGAGAGAGAGAGAGAGAGAGAGAGAGAGAGAGAGAGAGAGAGAGGGGGGGGGGAAGAGAGAGAGAGAGAGAGAGAGAGAGAGGGGGAGAGAGAGAGAGAGAGAGAGAGATGACGCCTGGCGGAATGATTGTGTCGGGACTGTCAACGGCCAGGTGCACACCGGATAAGAAATGTGACTTCTCAATCTGCGCGTGGGATTGGGGGGGGGGAAAGGGTTGTGACGCCGTGAGAGAGAGAGAGAGAGAGAGAGAGAGAGAGAGAGAGAGAGAGAGGGAGGGAGGGAGGGAGGGAGAGAGAGAGAGAGGGGGGGGGGAGAGAGAGAGAGGGAGAGAGAGAGAGAGAGAGAGAGAGAGAGAGAGAGAGAGAGAGAGAGAGAGAGAGAGAGAGAGAGAGAGAGAGAGAGAGAATATGAAGAGAGGGGGGTTGTAGACTGTTACACTCGACATTGTCCCGCTGCACTGCCCGGCCGGCGGGATGTCCTTGTGGTGTTGCTTATTCACGAGCAGCCTCGTTAACAGCGCTCTGTGTTGCAGTACTCTGCGGGCCGAGCGGGCTGAGGCCACCCCGTCTAGATAAATGGACTAAATTATCCACACTTATTGGGCTGGGAGGCGCCACCTGCAGAGAGAATGGAGCGGCCGCGGGTGGGAAAAACGCCCCCTGGCCCCGCGCCGCATCACTGCCGGCCGCATGAAAGAATAATCTAGGTCATGTCTAATATTGGTTGAATAGTCCCACACGACGTGGCATCACCACTTATTGTACCACCCGCCGCTCCTCTGCCCTCTATACGTTTCTGTTCTTCTTAGTTCCAGTGCTCCATTGAAATAGCCTACTATGCGAGAGCGGGTTGCATACCCTAATGGGAGTCTATAGTCCAAATGTATGCATTACCTCTAATACAATTCAGTTCTGCTCTCTCTCTCTCTCTCTCTCTCTCTCTCTCTCTCTCTCTCTCTCTCTCTCTCTCTCTCTCTCTCTCTCTCTCTCCCCACACACACACACACACACACATGATTTACAGCCGCCCTCCCGCTGACGGTTCTCTGGGCGCCCCGCCCCAGCCATCCCCCTGTACTGAAGGCCTGCCTGGGCGGGGCGGGGCGGGGCGGGGCGCGTTCGGGGCGGGGCGGGGCGGGGCGGGGCGGGGCGGGCGAGGGGTAAATAACTCCGAATTTTGATGTACACCACTAATTCAAAATTCACACTAATTCAAACTAATTCACGCGAATTCAAAACTAATTCACGCGAATTCAAAACGAATTCACGCGAATTCAAAACGAATTCAAAACAAATTCAAGCGAATTTAAGGAATGACCTCAGAAAATACACGCACATCTGATCCAAATTATTCTCTCAATTACATGATGAAATAGGATTTTTAGTAAATTATTGTGAATGATTTCTATTTATTCCAAATTATTGGTAATTAACTTGCAACTGCGCAAAATAATCACAATTATTTCAATTATTTTTTTAAACTTTTCAGAAACAAATTTTGCTCTGCAATTGAAAGGGTGGCGTGAAAACATTGAAAATTTTTGCGGCAGTAAACCTCCCGAAGGAGGTTGCGGTTCCCGCCAGGCACAGGGCTTTTACCCCCTGTGGCAGCCAACTGCTTCGGTGTTCCATGGGAACCGGCGCTTTGCTGACTGCGATCCTATCGCGCAATTCGACAGATTTGATCCCCGTACCACCATTGGCCTACCCCTAGAGGTACGAGCGGTGTCAAGAGCGTTAGACTTCCTGAACCCAGTTTCAGAGGCCTTACCTCAGAGGGGTACGCGGGATTCGAACCCACAACCCCGAGTGCCGACACGTAGCCAGAACAGGAAGCGACCCAACGCCCAGAGCCACCGAGCCAACGGCGGTGAGACGTGTTTAACTTCTATTTGACCTGCCATCCAGCTGCGGCCAAAGGGAATGTCAAGCGCGCAAAACACTTTCCCGAGTGGGAGTCGAACTTCGGACCACTCGGTTCGTTGTTGCGCGCTCTACCAACTGAGCCACGACGCCACGATTGCTGTACAGTGCAACGGGTTCGAGTCGTATTTGCCGCGTATCCTGCAGCCTCCAGCCAGGAGGACAGGGCAGATACAACTCGAACCCGTCGCACTGTACAGTCACCGTGGCGTCGTGACTTAGTTGGTAGAGCGCGCAACACCGAACCGAGTGGTCCGAAGTTCGACTCCCACTTGGGAAAGTGTTTTTCGCGCTTGACATTCCCTTTGGCCGCAGCTGGATGGCAGGTCAAATAGAAGTTAAACACGTCTCACCGCCGTTGGCTCGGTGGCTCTGGGCGTTGGGTCGCTTCCTGTTCTGGCTACGTGTCGGCACTCGGGGTTGTGGGTTCGAATCCCGCGTACCCCTCTGAGGTAAGGCCTCTGAAACTGGGATCTGGAAGTCTAACGCCCTTGACACCGCTCGTACCTCTAGGGGTAGGCCAATGGTGGTACGGGGATCAAATCTGTCGAATTGCGCGATAGGATCGCAGTCAGCAAAGCGCCGGTTCCCATGGAACACCGAAGCAGTTGGCTGCCACAGGGGGTAAAAGCCCTGTGCCTGGCGGGAACCGCAACCTCCTTCGGGAGGTTTACTGCCGCAAAAATTTTCCATGTTTTCACGCCACCCTTTCAATTGCAGAGCAAAATTTGTTTCTGAAAAGTTTAAAAAAATAATTGAAATAATTGTGATTATTTTGCGCAGTTGCAAGTTAATTACCAATAATTTGGAATAAATAGAAATCATTCACAATAATTTACTAAAAATCCTATTTAATCATGTAATTGAGAGAATAATTTGGATCAGATGTGCGTGTATTTTCTGGGGCATCCCCGAATTTAAAACGAATTCAAGTAAATTCACAAAAAGATCACAATAATTTCAAAAAAAAACTTTGCAATAAATTCAAAAAGTTCAAAGCTAATTCAAAACGAATTCAATTCAATTTAGACAAATTCAATTCAAATTCACGCAATTTGTACACCGAATTCAGAGTTGTTTACCCCTCGGGGGCGGGGCGGGGCGGGGCGGGGTGCGCTGACTTGGGTGGCAGAGAGCTCAGCCCAGTCCTAGCCGGGTCCCACCGTGTTCCTGCATCGAGCGAGAACGGCTCGAGGAGGACGCCTCGTGTGTGTCCTGCGAGTAGGATACAATCGTACCCGGGCGGGGTGGGGCGAGGTGGGGTGGGGCGGGGCGGGGCGGGGCGACCTGGTGTGGTGGCGGCAGGCCCGTATCCCCGCGGCCTTGGTGGGTTCTCGCGCCTTGCCGACACAAATCTCGCCCCCCCCCCCCCACCTCTTTTCCCTTGTCCTTGGGTTGGGGGTGTCCCGGCCCGCGCGCTGCTATGGCGCCGGCTTTGTGCTGCGCTGCTGCCTCGTCCTTTTCTTGTGTCCTTTTCGTTCCCACCCGAAAGAACGACCGACCGGGAACGCCCCGCCCCGCCCCGCCCCGCCCCGCCCCGCCCCGCCCCGCCCCGCCCCGCCCCGCCCCGCCCCGCCCGGGCAGCACGTCTCCTCCAGGGGCGCGTCGCCTCGTAGGGTAGATAAGTCGAGAATCGCCGTGCAGGTGGCGTTGCGGGGCGTGGCGGGGCGGGGCGGGGCGGGGTCGAGAGGGCGCACCAAGACAGATGGAGGTCCGTTTTGCCGACCATTAGTCTCCCTACCTGCTGCTGGACATCCATGAGCACAGGTGTGAAGGCCCGGCGCACCGTCTGTTTCTAGCCCTAAGGTCCCTGGGAAACACTGTCAAAAAAAAAAAAAAAAAAAAAATAGATTTCATGGTACGGTTATAACCGAGGTTATAACTGGGAAAACGACATCAAGCAGCGTGCCTCTTCATAATGTCCTTAAGAATTCATCTCGTATCCTATGGATCTTATTTGCAGAGGGTGTTCAGTGGAAACTCAATCTGACTTGTCGAGGACCTATGGTGGTTTGGCTCCAGTCCACGTGTTCTTTGAGATCCCGCAGTAGCCGGTGAGGCGTAAGCGCTCTCCGGCTCTCTCGGCGGGTCAGAGAGCCGCGGAGAGAAATGAAAGCCCGCGACCTTATCCAACACTGTAAACTGGTTGGCGTCTTTAGACGCCAAAATATTGGCGTCCTCTGAGAACGCCAAATCTTGGCGTTCAAAGACGCCAAAATTTGGCGTTCAAAGACGCCAATATTTGGCGTTCTGAGAAGAAGAACGCCAAATATTGGCGTCTTTCAACGCCAAAATTTGGCGTTCTCAGAGGACGCCAAAATTTTGGCGTCTAAAGACGCCAACCAATTTACAGTGAATGGGCAGCTGAGGGGACGGGTACTGGGAACTACATTTCAATTGGCTTGAGGGAGGGAGTGGAGAGAGAGAGAGAGAGAGAGACAGAGAGAGAGAGAGAGAGAGAGAGAGAGAGAGAGAGAGAGAGAGAGAGAGAGAGAGAGAGAGAGAGAGAGAGGTCAGCAGCCCACTTTGTGCCCACACTGCTCTTCCGGTTCAATGCTAAAATCTATCTCCTAAACCGAATCCTTTCAACGTTGGGTGCTTATCTTGAGAAAGTACTACGATTTTTCTTACAGTGTAGCGGATGAATTAACAAGCAAAAGGCCCATTGCATTTTATCTCACAACCATCGTTTTCAATTTCCCGAGATCTCGCCTTTTGACCTGTGTTTGGGCGTGTGTGTTGAGTTGCGCTTGAGTGTAAGGTAAGGGTTGTCGAATAACAGTTGCTGGACATTACTTCCGGTGTGTTACGCGCGGGTGGGTATAGGCACTAGGCGGTTCGCCCCGCCGTTTCAAAGGTATTTGCTCCTCTGATGTTTTCATTGTTCGCTAACCGCATGACATTGAGGCCGCGTTTTCAATTTGAAAAGCCGATCGGAGGTTCTCAGATTCAGATTGCGTGTCTGCCCCGTCCATCTCCCTCCCTCCCACCGGATCTATGATTGGAGCCGCGTGGAGGCACTTTTCCGATCGCTCACTCTCTGTGATGAGTTCCGCACTTGGCGGCGGCGGCTGCGCGCTGAAGGTTTCTTGTCGAACTATGGTGACAACCACGTTAGAGCTGAACTCGGTAAACTTCAAGTACATTTTGTCGTTTTTCGGATGACAAGTTTGCTACGGATGAACATCAAAAGTAATATATATTTTATTTAAAATATACGACAAGTTTATGACATGAGCGTTCTTCATAGAATTGACTTAGATTTGTCGATTTCATTACGTTAAAGAGAACACTGACATCCCTTTATAAGGGGCCGTCTTAATTTAAAAAATAAATAGATACAGTGACAAAACTATAAGGCTACTTCGTGTCTAACAAAATTTGATTCTACTTTTTTGGAGTAATTTTAAGGGGAATATGTCACAGAGAGAGAGAGAGAGAGAGAGAGAGAGAGAGAGAGAGAGAGAGAAGGAGAAAAAGAAAAAGAAAAAATACGATTTCAGGAAATCCTGGTAGGCACGAAGTTAATTAGTGTTTTTGTTTCACTAAATTCTTCGGTAGATGATGGTTTATATAGAAATTTACTTTAAAAATTCTAGCCTTATGGGTCATGTTACTGAATTTCTTTTATCTGAGGGTCACTAGTTCAGCGGGTCACATGCCAAAGTTTAGCTTTCTAGCTGAAACGATTTAGAAGTTGGTCTCTCTGTAAAAATCGTCCGATCAGCTTGATTTTTGAACTGTAGGCTCGTTGTGCAATGGGCATTTGAACACTGCTTTTACATTTTTATTCTAACATGTCGTTCGAAATTTTATTTTTTGAACTACTGTGCATGAGTAGAATCAACAAGTCCCCGGCCCCGCCGGACCTCCTCCCCTGCGCGCCGCGCCGAGGGGTCGAGCAGCCTCAACAATGGCGACTCGGCTCGGCTCCCCTTTCCACGCTGTTTTCCCGAGACAAGTCGAGTATTACCATAGAAACAAAGATTTTAGATCGAAATTTCTCAAAATTGGCCACCAACTTTGTGCTGGCATTTCAGCAGTGAACTAAGGACATCGAGTTCTACATCTCTGCCAAGTCTTATCAAAATCCTATAGAGAATTTAGGATTTAGGTAAGGGGCCGTGCTAATAAAAAAAATCGGATCCTGAGACAAAACCATAAGGCTACTTCGTGCCTAAAAAACAAGAGTACATTCAAGGCTGTAGACAAAATAATTGCATTTTTGTCAAATGAAATTCACGTTTCTGAAAAGTATGTGATTGCCGTTCTAGTTCTTTTCTGTAAATCTGCTGGATTTGGCTGGGTTGGGCGAGGTGGGCGACACTGAGGCTTATGAAGCGGGCGAGGCTCCGGTCCCCCGGGCTTCAGGCCAGCGTGCGGGATGGGACGGGACGGGCACGGCTAGAGTGACTTCCGGTTGACCCCGGAAATGGTGGCAGGAAGGGCGTTGACGTTTTGTGTGGAGCCGCTCTTCTCTCTGCTGGAACAAGAAATTATAAGCAGAGGCGTCGACACCGGGAGAGGAGGGGAGGGGGGCACCGTTGGCAAATATTATACGTTATGAATCACTTTATTCAACGTTAAAAACCCATCTAAAATTGAACCTAAGCCGTAGCAAACAAAATTTCATCCCCTGCTTCTCGCTCGCTTCGCTCGCGGTTTCAAATTGTACCCGACTAGCTTCAAATTAGTAGTGGCACGAGCGATACGCTAGATTCTCTGGGTATTTTAAGTTGAATTTACCATATATTTTCCAATTTTCTGACGAGTTTAAACTACGTTTAAGTTCGCGACGAATAAATTACATTTGTCAATCGATCATCAATCTCAATTGATAAATGTAATTTATTCGTCGTGAACTTAAACGGAGATGTTTAAATTTACGTTACAGTATCCGTATTGTCTACTCTTAGATTAGTCGTGATTGCGCCTTTTATATGTCTATTATTGTGAAGATTGGAAATATAACCCAATTTTCTAAATTTCTTGCTTAAAATAAGGAGGAGATAAATTTTTAAAAATTATGCAAACGACAGTGACGCTTCATGGGTAAGCAACTGACAGCTTCCCTCCCGTTGACCCCCCCCCCTCCCCCGGAAAAGTTGACCGATCGACGCCCCTGATTATAAGCTGCTGCTTTTGCTGCCCGCTACCGGAGTGGCTGGCTGCTTCTGAGAAAGGGGGGCGGGGCGGGGCGGTAGTGCAAACGTTGTTCCGCGGGAACTTCCCGGTATTGAATCGGGGAAGCACTTTCCCGCAGTCTACATCCAACCCGATCCCATTCTTACTCACGTAATGACGTTTGTGAGCCGATGAAAGCGTTCCTCTTCGTTTCAACCGGAAATTGGGTTTTGCCGTGTTCGAGGGTGAATAACCAGTGGAACGCCCGACTTGGTTCCCGCCGGTTTGTACGCCGCTCAGTGCTGGTCTGAGCTTTTGACCTTTGACCGGCGGGCGCGGCGTCTTGAATCGTGAACGTCCCGGAAGGGGCAGTGCGGTCGCTAACGAGTACTGGGAGTGGGGGAGAGAGAGAGAGAGAGAGAGAGAGAGAGAGAGAGAGAGAGAGAGAGAGAGAGAGAGAGAGAGAGAGAGAGAGAGAGAGAGAGAGAGAGAGAGAGAGAGAGAGAGAGAGAGAGAGAGAGAGAGAGAGAGAGAGGGGGAGAGAGAGAGAGAGAGAGAGAGAGAGAGAGAGAGTGAGAGAGAGTGAGAGAGAGAGAGTGAGAGAGAGTGTGTGAGAGAGAGAGTGAGAGAGAGAGAGAGAGAGAGAGAGAGAGAGAGAACGGGGGGGGGGGCGTCTGAGCTCTGCGGCTTTTCGGAATGCGTCCAATGGTTTCCGTATTCACCTCCTGACGTTTGATCAGTGGGAGTGCGCGCTGCTCCACCACCAGCACCCTCCAGTCCTCCTTCCCTAAGCCCCCTATGCCTTGGCTGCCAGCAGTCATCCTCTTGGTGGCGTGGCATGGGCGGGAGAATGGGGTCGGGGGCAGAGGGGGCTGAGAACGACTGATGCGTTCAAGTAGGGCAGGAGCGTGAGAGAGAGAGAGAGAGAGAGAGAGAGAGAGAGAGAGAGAGAGAGAGGGGGGTGGAAGAATTTGTGATTAAGAAAGTATTGTCATAGCGCGAGAGTACAATAAAGCAGTCGCAGTCTATTTTTCCTAGCGGCGCTCTGCCTTTTCAAGACAACGTCAAAATAATGATATGAAAACAGGCAAGGAAGGTAGTGAAAAGAATAGGAATTCTAACGCAAACGCCTTAAACGGCCCCTTTTGATTTTAACAGTTACCAAAGAATAATTAACTGGATAATACTATGTCAAGTCTCTTCGTGAAAACCAAAGCATGAATTTTATTCGCCATACATTTGCCACATAAAACGGCACCCATCAAATCTAACTACCAGCCAGGAATGAATAGACCAAAGTTTCATATTTTACACTTACCATAAAATGAGAAAGAAATTAAAGATATAACGTCAAAACTCTTTGTGCCACCTAAATCATGAATTTTATTCGCCTTACAAACAACACAAGACTAGAACTAGGACGATTTCCTGCACATTTGGTCCTGGGTTATCAACACGTCGTCTTGAAAAACTGCACTGGAAAAACAAAGGTATAGGACTTAATGCCTTTCTAGGGGTGTGAAATTTTAATGTCTTCGCAAAGGCACGAAATTGTCCGAAGGCATTAAAATTTAACACCTTTGGGCAGTTTTAATGCCTTTGCAGGGGTGCTAATTTTTAATGCCTTGGTAAAGGCATTAAAACCCTTATCTCGTCCTACCTTTGTTTTTCCAGTGTGTAATTGATTCAAGACGACGTCTTGAATTTCAGGGGCGTGTCCTGGAAATCGTTCTTTTGGCAAGGCGCGCGACGGGGCCGAGCTGAGGCGGTGCGGTTCGGGGCGCTGCTGCGCGGCTGCGGCGGGACGCCTGTTGGGGTAGGCAGGCCCGTCACACACAGCTGTGCGCCGGCGGCCTACCTCTACGGCGCTCCCGGCGGCCGCGCGGCGCGTCAGCGGGACCTAGTCCTCAATGCCACTCGTCTCACTCTCTCTCTCTCTCTCTCTCTCTCTCTCTCTCTCTCTCTCTCTCTCCCTCCCCCTCTCTCTCCCTCCCTCTTGTTCCTTTCTACTCTGAGTGCGCGTTCTGGAGGACTCAAACCGGGGCCGGGCCGGGGCCGGGCCGGGGCCGGGCCGGGGCCTGGTGAGAAGCTGGCGACAGATTCCTTTCACGGCCCTGACTGCCCCGCCCCGCCCCGCCCCGCCCCGCCCCGCCCCGCCCCGCCCCGCCCCGCCTCTGACGCGCCACCGCTCCCTCTGCCGTCTCTGATTTATACGTCTGTTTTTCCACGGGAGTGGCCACCCTGACGAATGGTCCGCAGGTGGCCGGCCCCGGCCCCGGACGGAGCAGGGTGGGGCGGGGCGGGGCTGGGCGGGGCTGGGCGGGGCGGGGCGGGGCGGGGCGGGGCGGGGCGGGGCGGGGCGGGGCGGGGCGGGGCGGGGCGGGGCGGTGGCGCGCCTGTAGTGGTGGTGGTGGTGGTGGTGGGGGTGCTGCGCGGGGTTCTCGGTGACGGCTTTATTGGGAGTCGGCCCCGTGCCCCGGTGCCCCGCCCCCTCTCCTCTATACCGTTATCCTTGACGCGTTCTGTATAACAATCCTTGCCTGCCATCTTTTTTTTGGAAAACTGTTTGTCAGCAATCCATTAATCTCCACAATTCTTCTCTGTCCTCAATGTGGCTGTTTTTCACGTCAAAATTTTGGCACACTATTTTTGGCGCCCTATTTTCATAGAGTTCATCCTTTTAAAACCGATTTTTCTGGCGCCGGTGCAGGGCTGCGGGAGTCCGGCCGGTGACCCTAATGGCCTTGGCGTGCAGGGCGGTGATCTGGGTCAGGGACACGTCGTGTCGCGTGACCCTGCGGCCCCGCGGCCTCAGGGTCAAGGTCAAGGTCAAGGCCCGGACATTAGCACAGTGTTATTAACAGTGCTTTAGGCAAATTTTAGATGAAAATCAAATGATATTCGAGGGCTGTTCCAGAGTCTTGGCTGAGCTATCCGAGTAGACGACCACTACCTTACGTCGTTTTCTCTTACTGCACGTGCAAAAGTGTTCTTTTTTCTTAAAATAGTAGTAATTTTAACGAAGTGAGTATGGTGCGGTGGTGCGGCAGCGCGCTGTGCCTCAATTTGGTGGACAAAACTTTTGCAGCGTGGCTCGGAGCGGCGTCCTCAGCCTCGCTGGTTTGACCCTACTCCAGCCCCCCCCCTCTCTCTCTCTCTCTCTCTCTCTCTCTCCTCTCTCTCTCTCTCTCTCTCTCTCTCTCCTCTAGCACTTGCTCTAGCGAGCTCTGCAGGAGGCACTCCAACAGCGCGCCGCTGAAGCAGGGCAGGGAGGGTTCGCCCCCTCCCACAGTGGGCAGAAATGCCCCAAAACGCGCTGGAAAATCAAATTCTCGTCCAAATGTTTCGAAATTTGATTTCGGGGGGTTTTCGATGTCGCTGAATACAAATCTGGTGTCACATCGGCCGTAACCTATTCATTATGTGCTCTACAAGCAACTTTTTTAACGAAATCGACCAATTGTTGGCATTTAACTGATTATCGCTATATTTTGAGGCTGTCTATTTGTATTTCGATGGATATTCAACCGGATTGATATCTCGTGTTTTAAAATATTTATTTTCAATTATTTCAGCTGTGCTGAGCCCATAGGGTACTTCGGGGTTCGGCCAGACCGGAAGTAGAAAAGCAAAAATCTTCGGGCACGGGGGAGCGGGGCTGGGTTGGGTGTGTCCCCACCCGTCCCCTCTCCTCCCCTTGCCCGAAAATTTTTGTTCTTCTACTTCCGGGCTGGCCGAGCCCTGGAGTACCCTATTGCCTATACTCCCCCTGCTCACAGTCCACTGAAAAGAAACAAAAGAAATAAGGATACATAGCTGAAGTTTGCAATTCTTAAATATTTTGCGTAGGTGGGATTTTTCGAACCTATCGTCTAGTCCTCGCTGTCCTCTAAGATGCTGCTTGGGGAACTGCAAATCCCTGTTCAGAGGGAGCAACCAAAAATTGAACTACATCATGCCGAATCTGGCACCTGGGCGTCGGCCGTAAACACAAATACTGGCGCACTGGTGTAAAGGTTAGGGACCGCGGGTCCAACACATCTTCCAAATTTCATATTCCTAGCACACACCCCCGAGAACAACGTCCACTCGGTTCTGTCTCTCAACACCTTTAATTTTTTCCCACACACTTAGCCTGGTGGGCCCGGCCATTGCAAATAAAACTGGTGCTATCTCCATATTTCTCGCTGACCTCTCACCGATTGTTTTCAAACGCACTGCCCGCAGTGTGTTCAGTACCGCACCGGCCCGATCGGAAGGACGGTGGCGCTCGTAGTGGCTGTTTTGGTATCTTGCGTACGCCATAATTTATCCTCTGTTTCCCTAGATAAATGTCATTTTCACGAATTTGCGCAAGTATGCGCACGAGATAACATATGGACCTTTTTAAGTGTGCTTCTAAGTGTACTGTGTCAAAAAATCTCGATGGGGTAATGAGGGGAACTTGAGTTATCGTCCAAAATGTATTTACTTAGGGTTTGCGTAGAATAGCTAAGTTTCGCCAATTTTAAGCGATAAAGAGGATCGGCGGGGTTGGAGCGAGGTTTGCTATTTCAAAACAAAGGTTGTGGCAAGATAAATGCGTGGGCGCGACCTCCTTCAACCACCCAACCTCGCGATAGAGGAGAGGAGAAAAATCAGTTAATTTATCAGGATTTCTGAAGTTTCGGGAAGCTCAACTTTGAGGGGTCCCTTTGCCCAAACAAGTCAATTTTGACCCGTCCATGGGCCGGATTCTTGTTATTTGGTCCTTTAAAGACAGTTTAGGACCCTAAGAAGTTGAATAGCACGATTTTAAAATTTGGCTATTTCCAGCGCGTTTTGGGGCATTTCTGCCCACTGTGCCTCCCCCCCCCCCCCTCTGCTCTCACCAGTATGCCTCTTGAACTGGACTCCCTTCTCTCAGCCCATCCCGGCCGTATTGCATTCCACGTGGACCAAAATTTAATGGTCGTTTTCTAATCCAAAAATAACATAAAAAAATTTACATGATTATCATCATTTGGAAGTTGGGCATGTGCGCAGCACGGAAAAAAATTGAAGTGCGATTCTTAACACACCCAAGGTAGGGTGTAAATTGGAGGTGAAGATTTTAATTGTGTTTCTTTAGTCCAAGTACCTGAGAAAGAATTCCGTGCCTCAGGGATTTTGAGAGTATGCGTCCAGCCGCTGAGCTCAATCAGTAAGCCTTTTTTTCCTTTTTCTTTTTTTTTCCTTGGGGCGGGGGGGAGCAAACACACACACACACACACACACACACACACACTTAAGCCCTCCCTCTAGCTCAGGTTCTATGAAATATGTAGGACAGTCATTTGCGTTGCAAAAGAGATTCAGAGATTCGGGTCCTGCGGTGTCACCCCGCTAAATGATTTTCCCTAACCGGCCCGCCCGGGCCCACCGGCCCCGCCTCGTCCATCATCGGCCCTTTTCCCCCTCCCTGACCGACCCGACCTTGGCCGATTTCAATACTCTGCAATAAATTCAAGTGTGTACTAAGTACACGCATGTAGTTGCGTGCTTGCATGCACACACGTACAGGTGTGTGCTTGTCAAGTCGACTGCTAGCAACAGTCAAACTGGAAAGCGCACACACTCGTCAGTGTGTTCCTCTTGTACGTACGCCCTTAGTCCTCTATAATTAAATTTATATCGGTCTGTTGACAAATTTCTACTCGGCTTACTGAGCGGTTTGTGCAACTACAATGCCAACCTTTTTATTATTATTTGATTGCCCACACTTTTCTCTGTAACCTATATACAAGGTAATTCTTCATGAAAATAGCTAGAGCGAAAAAGGTATGTATTGTGGAAATACATTTGCAAATGTTTCATCGTTTGTTGTTAAAAAGGTCTAGTAAGAATCTGAGACACTCGTTTGCGCACTAGGCACACATTTACAAGTGTGTGCCTAGCAGGTTGACTGTTGCTAGCAGTGGACTTGACAAACACACACCTACATGTGTGTACTTAGTACACACTTGAGTCTGCAGTTTAGAGAATATATCGTCTCCCGCCCGGCCCGATGTAGAGGGAGAACCTTGGATAGTCTAGTCCTGGCGTGCACCCAGAAAAATCATCTCTTGCATCCCAGTACGTTCCCAAGAACTTAGACCCTGGATCAATTTTTCTCTTCAGAACGAGGTTGTATTGTACTCTAGAATACATGATCGAGAGAAGCGTGCCTCTCCGACTCTGCTTGGTAAGCTTTCTGGTTTCATCTAGAGCTCATACTTGTAATCTGTCCCCCGATCTGCGCTTGCTGCATTTGAAAGTCTCAATGTTTAAAACGCCCCTAAAGTAAAAATAAATAAATAAAATAATAATAATTATCATCATCATCATCATCATCATCATCTTCTGACGGTGAATTTCACCTTATTACAGCGCAGTGAACCCTGCTGGCACTGGATCTCACCATGGATTCCGCCCCCCCCCCCCCCCTCCACCCCTTGCAATCTGCATTGACTATATCACTATAAGCTACAGTGAATCAAAGGAGCAACGCCGTATAACTTGATTTCGACACCTTAGACTGAAAGGCACGCAGTTCAGCCGCGCGTTCCGAAAGACACGCAGTTTACCGCTCTAGACATAGGAACTGCGTGAGTCTCGGATTGAGCGGCTGAACTGCGTGTCTTTCGGAGCGCGCGGCTGAACTGCGTGTCTTTCGGAGCGCGCGGCTGAACTGCGTTAGTCTTGGAACGGGCGGCTGAACTGCGTGCCTTTCAGTCTAAGGTGTCGATTTGGCATTCACCGTAGGTTTATGGTAAAATTTCACCGCGAGTGGCAGTAGTGCTGCATAGTTTTCACTGTACGGTGCTTTAAAAAGTGATCCACCGTGAGGTTAGAACAACAGTCAACACGAAGCTTATTTCCAGACGCAACGAACACGTGGAACCTGGCGTTACGTATAGGCTCCTCGGAGCGGTCAGACCCCCCCCCTCCCCTTCCCCTTGTGGGGTCAGCCTCCCCCCCTCCCCTCCTCCCCCACCTTGCCTCTTCCACATCGATTGCCCTCGGGGGCCGCAAGGCCGGCTTGCTTCGCCTCGGCTCGCCGGTCTGGCGCTATGCCCCGGGCCCCGGGTCGGGTCTAGCCTCTGCCGAGGCCGCCGCGGACCGTTCCGCGGACCCCACCGGACCTTACCGGAAGGACACGACGTGCTCCAGTAACTCTGCATGGAATGCGTGAGTTTTGTTTCGCGTTTGTTTCGGGAAAGGCGTATGCCGCGCAGCGGGGCGCGGGGCGCTCGTATCCGTCTTGTGGCCAGAGGGTGACAGCTCACCGCACGACCTCAACCCGATCTGTCATCCCCCCCCCCTCCTCCTGCTCCTGCACTACGGACCCAACAGTCAACTAAGTACACTGTTGCTAATGTGCACTTCAGAGCACGCATTAGGAAATGCATGCCAGCCAAAGTCGATACCTCGCTGCAAGAGTAGCCTATCTGGTGTCGGTGCGTTAAAACTAGCCTATCTTTACCGCGGCCAACAGGACTAGCCTATCTCTCCTGACTCGTTTAAAACAAGCCTAAGTGACTTTTTCGAGCAAACTGAGATTTTGGTGGAAATATCCGTTTCATTGAAATCCAGGTCGAATGGTATATGTCTCTCATTTTGCTCCAAAAAGTCACTTAGGCTTGTTTTAAACGAGTCAGGAGAGATAGGCTAGTCCTGTTGGCCGCGGTAAAGATAGGCTAGTTTTTAACGCACCGACACCAGATAGGCTACTCTTGCAGCGAGGTATCGACTTTGGCTGGCATGCATTTCCTAATGCGTGCTCTGAAGTGCACATTAGCAACAGTGTACTTAGTTGACTGTTGGGTCCGTAGTGCAGGAGCAGGAGGAGGGGGGGGGGATGACAGATCGGGTTGAGGTCGTGCGGTGAGCTGTCACCCTCTGGCCACAAGACGGATACGAGCGCCCCGCGCCCCGCTGCGCGGCATACGCCTTTCCCGAAACAAACGCGAAACAAAACTCACGCATTCCATGCAGAGTTACTGGAGCACGTCGTGTCCTTCCGGTAAGGTCCGGTGGGGTCCGCGGAACGGTCCGCGGCGGCCTCGGCAGAGGCTAGACCCGACCCGGGGCCCGGGGCATAGCGCCAGACCGGCGAGCCGAGGCGAAGCAAGCCGGCCTTGCGGCCCCCGAGGGCAATCGATGTGGAAGAGGCAAGGTGGGGGAGGAGGGGAGGGGGGGAGGCTGACCCCACAAGGGGAAGGGGAGGGGGGGGGTCTGACCGCTCCGAGGAGCCTATACGTAACGCCAGGTTCCACGTGTTCGTTGCGTCTGGAAATAAGCTTCGTGTTGACTGTTGTTCTAACCTCACGGTGGATCACTTTTTAAAGCACCGTACAGTGAAAACTATGCAGCACTACTGCCACTCGCGGTGAAATTTTACCATAAACCTACGGTGAATGCCAAATCGACACCTTAGACTGAAAGGCACGCAGTTCAGCCGCCCGTTCCAAGACTAACGCAGTTCAGCCGCGCGCTCCGAAAGACACGCAGTTCAGCCGCGCGCTCCGAAAGACACGCAGTTCAGCCGCTCAATCCGAGACTCACGCAGTTCCTATGTCTAGAGCGGTAAACTGCGTGTCTTTCGGAACGCGCGGCTGAACTGCGTGCCTTTCAGTCTAAGGTGTCGAAATCAAGTTATACGGCGTTGCTCCTTTGATTCACTGTAGCTTATAGTGATATAGTCAATGCAGATTGCAAGGGGTGGAGCGGAATCCATGGTGAGATCCAGTGCCAGCAGGGTTCACTGCGCTGTAATAAGGTGAAATTCACCGTCAGAAGATGATGATGATGATGATGATGATGATAATTATTATTATTTTATTTATTTATTTTTACTTTAGGGGCGTTTTAAACATTGAGACTTTCAAATGCAGCAAGCGCAGATCGGGGGACAGATTACAAGTATGAGCTCTAGATGAAACCAGAAAGCTTACCAAGCAGAGTCGGAGAGGCACGCTTCTCTCGATCATGTATTCTAGAGTACAATACAACCTCGTTCTGAAGAGAAAAATTGATCCAGGGTCTAAGTTCTTGGGAACGTACTGGGATGCAAGAGATGATTTTTCTGGGTGCACGCCAGGACTAGACTATCCAAGGTTCTCCCTCTACATCGGGCCGGGCGGGAGACGATATATTCTCTAAACTGCAGACTCAAGTGTGTACTAAGTACACACATGTAGGTGTGTGTTTGTCAAGTCCACTGCTAGCAACAGTCAACCTGCTAGGCACACACTTGTAAATGTGTGCCTAGTGCGCAAACGAGTGTCTCAGATTCTTACTAGACCTTTTTAACAACAAACGATGAAACATTTGCAAATGTATTTCCACAATACATACCTTTTTCGCTCTAGCTATTTTCATGAAGAATTACCTTGTATATAGGTTACAGAGAAAAGTGTGGGCAATCAAATAATAATAAAAAGGTTGGCATTGTAGTTGCACAAACCGCTCAGTAAGCCGAGTAGAAATTTGTCAACAGACCGATATAAATTTAATTATAGAGGACTAAGGGCGTACGTACAAGAGGAACACACTGACGAGTGTGTGCGCTTTCCAGTTTGACTGTTGCTAGCAGTCGACTTGACAAGCACACACCTGTACGTGTGTGCATGCAAGCACGCAACTACATGCGTGTACTTAGTACACACTTGAATTTATTGCAGAGTATTGAAATCGGCCAAGGTCGGGTCGGTCAGGGAGGGGGAAAAGGGCCGATGATGGACGAGGCGGGGCCGGTGGGCCCGGGCGGGCCGGTTAGGGAAAATCATTTAGCGGGGTGACACCGCAGGACCCGAATCTCTGAATCTCTTTTGCAACGCAAATGACTGTCCTACATATTTCATAGAACCTGAGCTAGAGGGAGGGCTTAAGTGTGTGTGTGTGTGTGTGTGTGTGTGTGTGTTTGCTCCCCCCCGCCCCAAGGAAAAAAAAAGAAAAAGGAAAAAAAGGCTTACTGATTGAGCTCAGCGGCTGGACGCATACTCTCAAAATCCCTGAGGCACGGAATTCTTTCTCAGGTACTTGGACTAAAGAAACACAATTAAAATCTTCACCTCCAATTTACACCCTACCTTGGGTGTGTTAAGAATCGCACTTCAATTTTTTTCCGTGCTGCGCACATGCCCAACTTCCAAATGATGATAATCATGTAAATTTTTTTATGTTATTTTTGGATTAGAAAACGACCATTAAATTTTGGTCCACGTGGAATGCAATACGGCCGGGATGGGCTGAGAGAAGGGAGTCCAGTTCAAGAGGCATACTGGTGAGAGCAGAGGGGGGGGGGGGGAGGCACAGTGGGCAGAAATGCCCCAAAACGCGCTGGAAATAGCCAAATTTTAAAATCGTGCTATTCAACTTCTTAGGGTCCTAAACTGTCTTTAAAGGACCAAATAACAAGAATCCGGCCCATGGACGGGTCAAAATTGACTTGTTTGGGCAAAGGGACCCCTCAAAGTTGAGCTTCCCGAAACTTTAGGAATCCTGATAAATTAACTGATTTTTCTCCTCTCCTCTATCGCGAGGTTGGGTGGTTGAAGGAGGTCGCGCCCACGCATTTATCTTGCCACAACCTTTGTTTTGAAATAGCAAACCTCGCTCCAACCCCGCCGATCCTCTTTATCGCTTAAAATTGGCGAACCTTAGCTATTCTACGCAAACCCCTAAGTAAATACATTTTGGACGATAACTCAAGTTCCCCTCATTACCCCATCGAGATTTTTTGACACAGTACACTTAGAAGCACACTTAAGAAGGTCCATATGTTATCTCGTGCGCATACTTGCGCAAATTCGTGAAAATGACATTTATCTAGGGAAACAGAGGATAAATTATGGCGTACGCAAGATACCAAAACAGCCACTACGAGCGCCACCGTCCTTCCGATCGGGCCGGTGCGGTACTGAACACACTGCGGGCAGTGCGTTTGAAAACAATCGGTGAGAGGTCAGCGAGAAATATGGAGATAGCACCAGTTTTATTTGCAATGGCCGGGCCCACCAGGCTAAGTGTGTGGGAAAAAATTAAAGGGGTTGAGAGACAGAGCCGAGTGGACGTTGTTCTCGGGGGTGTGTGCTAGGAATATGAAATTTGAAAGATGTGTTGGACCCGCGGTCCCTAACCTTTACACCAGTGCGCCAGTATTTGTGTTTACGGCCGACGCCCAGGTGCCAGATTCGGCATGATGTAGTTCAATTTTTGGTTGCTCCCTCTGAACAGGGATTTGCAGTTCCCCAAGCAGCATCTTAGAGGAAAGCGAGGACTAGACGATAGGTTCGAAAAATTCCACCTACGCAAAATGTTTAAGAATTGCAAACTTCAGCTATGTATCCTTATTTCTTTTGTTTCTTTTCAGTGGACTGTGAGCAGGGGGAGTATAGGCAATAGGGTACTCCAGGGCTCGGCCAGCCCGGAAGTAGAATAGCAAAAATTTTCGGGCACGGGGAGGAGAGGGGACGGGTGGGGACACACCCAACCCAGCCCCGCTCCCCCGTGCCCGAAGATTTTTGCTTTTCTACTTCCGGTCTGGCCGAACCCCGGAGTACCCTATGGGCTCAGCACAGCTGAAATAATTGAAAATAAATATTTTAAAACACGAGATATCAATCCGGTTGAATATCCATCGAAATACAAATAGACAGCCTCAAAATTATAGCGTTAATCAGTTAAATGCCAACAATTGGTCGATTTCGTTAAAAAAGTTGCTTGTAGAGCACATAATGAATAAGTTACGGCCGATGTGACACCAGATTTGTATTCAGCGACATCGAAAACCCCCCCGAAATCAAATTTCGAAACCATTTGGACGAGAATTTGATTTTCCAGCGCGTTTTGGGGCATTTCTGCCCACTGTGGGAGGGGGCGAACCCTCCCTGCCCTGCTTCAGCGGCGCGCTGTTGGAGTGCCTCCTGCAGAGCTCGCTAGAGCAAGTGCTAGAGGAGAGAGAGAGAGAGAGAGAGAGAGAGAGAGAGAGAGAGAGAGAGAGAGAGAGAGAGAGAGCTGGAGTAGGGTCAAACCAGCGAGGCTGAGGACGCCGCTCCGAGCCACGCTGCAAAAGTTTTGTCCACCAAATTGAGGCACAGCGCGCTGCCGCACCACCGCACCATACTCACTTCGTTAAAATTACTACTATTTTAAGAAAAAAGAACACTTTTGCACGTGCAGTAAGAGAAAACGACGTAAGGTAGTGGTCGTCTACTCGGATAGCTCAGCCAAGACTCTGGAACAGCCCTCGAATATCATTTGATTTTCATCTAAAATTTGCCTAAAGCACTGTTAATAACACTGTGCTAATGTCCGGGCCTTGACCTTGACCTTGACCCTGAGGCCGCGGGGCCGCAGGGTCACGCGACACGACGTGTCCCTGACCCAGATCACCGCCCTGCACGCCAAGGCCATTAGGGTCACCGGCCGGACTCCCGCAGCCCTGCACCGGCGCCAGAAAAATCGGTTTTTAAAAGGATGAACTCTATGAAAATAGGGCGCCAAAAATAGTGTGCCAAAATTTTGACGTGAAAAACAGCCACATTGAGGACAGAGAAGAATTGTGGAGATTAATGGATTGCTGACAAACAGTTTTCCAAAAAAAAGATGGCAGGCAAGGATTGTTATACAGAACGCGTCAAGGATAACGGTATAGAGGAGAGGGGCGGGGCACCGGGGCACGGGGCCGACTCCCAATAAAGCCGTCACCGAGAACCCCGCGCAAGGGGGTATTGGGGAAGGAGTAGTGAGGGCTGATGAGGGGGGGGGAGGGAGGGG